>JANRFK010006693.1:39300419-39316281 GCA_030068395.1 Apalone spinifera | reverse complement strand
TTTGCGGAAAAGCGGCTGATTTTCCGCAAAAACTGGCCAGTCTAGACACAGCTATATAGGGTGTACAATTTGGTTCAATGATTCTCAGCACCCCCGCTATAAACACTGTTTCAGCACCTCTGCACCCACTTAATGATTTTGCTACAATAACAGCTGCAGGTTGGATAAACTGGGAAGGTGAGAAGCAGGAGAGATCTGAAAGGGCTTATACTGTGGGCTGCAGCACCTGGGCCTAAACCATCTCTAATTATAGGCTGAGAGCCACCTGAGAGGAATTTGATGATTCCAGCACACAGGGAGAAGGACGTTGCAGTGAAGGTGAAGTGTTTTGGAAAACTGAAGTTATAGTGGTAGATGCTGTTGGGAGTCAGAATATTTTTGTAGTTCCTTAAATTAGCAGGAAAAAAGGTCAAGTGCAGGAGTGTGTGAGGAAAGTTCTCTAGGTAGGAAGAGACCACAAAGTGGCTCTTGCTTGTTTGATCCCCTGGAAAGGCCTGTGGAAAAGGACAAACTCTAGGCAGGAGTTGCTGGGCAACAGAAAGCTATTCTGTTTGGAAGGTAGGGACTGTGCCATGCTGTTAAGGGAACAAGGTCTGCACACATTTGTTTTATTTTTGAAAGACTTAATGTTACTTTAGATTTTCAGGAGAGAGATATTGAACAGGGCCTACGGTGCCACTCTGCATCCAGGACTCAAACTGGACTGCAGGAGGGGATTGTTTGAACTACCTTTGACTTGAGTGTGTTCTTAAAAGGCCTTATAGAAGGGATGGGAGGACAGGGTGCTGGAGAGTGACCTCTGGCCACAAGTGAGGTGCTTGGGTAGTGGTTCTTTGCATTACAAGATGGTTACAGTAACCACAGTGAGAGAGCTGTGATAAGGGCAAAGGTTTTAGCACTGGGATCAGAAGAGATTAAATATAATAGTGATGTAGAGCTTGTGGGTTGGTGCTCAAAACAACTGCCTGTTGGAAAGGCTACATTTAATAGACAAGATGCTGAAAAGGTAAAAGTTGCTAATATATCTATATATGCACCTTTAATTCAGTCTCTTCAATTAGGATCATTAGCAATTGAATGGATGTCAGAATCATTGTTTTGAATGAAGGAGAAAAATATTATAAACAGTGATTATTTTTTTCCCATTCTCCTTGTGTTGCTAATCCTTTGTGGATTAGGTCCCTGCTCTCAATGCAAAATTGTGTTAACATGTGCTTTCAATCTGATCATATCTAAAGTATTAATTTACACTTATTTTTGAGTGTGAGTGGTAGCTGGAAAGGGAGACTTCCAACAACACTGTGGCTTGTTAGTCCTTAGGTTGTCCACATACAAAGTTGCTGTGCATTTAAAAATGATTAGAGTGCATTTAAAAATGATTTAATTGTAATCTGCAGTTGTAATAGAAAACTGATAGCCAGTTTAAAACTATCAGTGTTCACACAGACTTATATTAATTTAACTAAATAACTAAAAAAGGAAGGTAAGGAAAGGTATTGCAACTTTGGTGTAGAGAATTCCCTTAGAAACCAATGTGTCATTCTAGTTACATATCTTTGAACTTATAATAGATGAGCAAATCTACAAAGAGGGTGTTTAAAAAAGCTGAATAGTCTAATGACTTTTTTAAAAAAGTAAACCCATTCTCTTCCAAATTTATTTTTTGAAAAGCTAATGAACTATTAAATGAGCAAGTAACACAATATGTAACGATTTTTACACCATTTCTACAGTGCATAAGATTGGAGTATAAAAGTTGGTGTATATTCTAACAATTTACATGTTTATTTTACCATCTGGTAAATGTGTAAGCGATATTTTGAGAAGCACATTTCAAATTCACTTTAACAACTTATCCCTGACAATATGTATCCTATCTTATGTACTGACTGGAAGGTTTTGAAAACCTCTAAAAGACATGAATCCGGCAACAACACACACTAGTGTTGTGGGGATTTCTTTTATAAAATGTTATTGGTGTTTAACACTAACATGACACAATGGGATTTCACTATTTCAGCATTTTGCTAATTAGTGGAGTTATAGAAGTATTTCAGATTATTTTGTGTTAGAATGTAGAGGTATCATTAGGTTTTTTACAGAAACCATAGGGTGCTTAGGTAGCAATAAAGAAATAACTACATGTTTTGTAAGATGTTGTATAACTGTATCACCATCTTTCCAGGGGGTTTGGATTTTGCTATCTCTTGTGTCTAAATATGGGAAACTCATTATTAAATGTGTTACAGTGAATCCCAAGTGGATTGCTTTTTTCATGTACTCTAACAGCACTTTGGCCTTCTGCCTTTTTATTTTAGTCTTCCGCTTACTGGTCTCAGTGGAATAAATAATAGGCACTTTCTTAAACATCACAAACTAGAGAATAATCTTTGTTTTAAAAAAAGATGAACTCATATTCATGTTTTTCTAACCAGTAAAAATGCATCTCCCTACCCAAGCAGCGACAACAAAACTGGTCCCGCAATCTGATTTGCATGGAGTACAACTCTGCACTAATTGCCACTAACCTATGGCAATGAGTTATCTGTAAATGAGGCTTGAAAACAGATTTCAAATCTATGTTTAAGCTAAACTGTGCCTTACATTAGTCCTTTACTTTAGTTGCCTAACTGCATTTCAAAGAAGCAGATGGGCACCTAAATACATCTGAATATCGATCTGTACCTTATGTCCAGACATCAAAATTTATATTCAGGCAAAACTCCTATTGGAGTCAATGGAAACCAACATGAGATTTGCCTGAATAAGTCTTGAAGAAAAAACTTAATGTTTTGTCCCTAGAGGAAAAACAGACCTACTTAATATCTTCAGTACATTTTTAAACAAATATGACATTTTAGAATGTTAAATCACATTAAAATAGACTCTGTGGTAACAAATATTACATTTAGGCTCCTCAGTAAGAATTTTCTAATTACTGAATCCATTTTACTATCCACAATTAATTTTAGTACTGTACTATATCTGCATATTGAAGACTGAATAGCCCAGATCAAAGTCTATTCTGATTCATCAGTATGAATTTTGAGTAGCTAACTGATGAGATGTTCTGGATTTATGCATGTGCACCTGAAGGCAAAATTTGGCCCCATAACTACAGTAATACTTCATCCACGCATAACACCATCTTTAAATATTTTAAAGTACTTTTATAGATTAAGTTGAACATCACTAAGGTTGGGGATTTCTGTTTTCTTTTTTTTGAAGATTGAAATTTTTCTAATCCATTTGTCTTTTTCCATTGGATAGGCAGCTTTTTTTCCTCTTCCTTCTCATTGGTGCAAAACCAATATGTTTTCCTATTTGTGCATCACTATAAGCAGAAATGACATTGTAGGTTTTGTTTGTTTACCTGTATTTCCTTGGCTGATTGGTTTATTTTGCAGCAGCTCTTCGCAAAAATGCTATCAACCTTATGTTAATAACTTTTTGTTTAAAAAAACAAAAACAAAAAACCATAGCCCTATCAGTGGCAGAGTAATAAAAGTTTGTCTGCTGTTGCAAGAGTCTCAGGGGTAGCCGTGTTAGTTTATAACTTTAAAAAAAAAAAGCAGCTCAAAAACAAGAAGTTGTCCTGTAGCACCATAGACTAACAAAATATAGATTGTATCATGAGCTTTTGTGAGCACAACCCACTCCATATTTGTCCTCTGAAGAAGGACAAATATGCAAGAGAGCTTTATATATGTAAATGACTGACTAGTTACCGTAATAGATAAGATACCAGTAGAAGGCACTCAAGAACATGTAGAATAGTACCTGCATTTTGTAGGACCAAAAAAACTTCTTGCTATGCATTGTAAATAGTTATTTAGACTTTTAACTGCCTTTAATTGGAATCACATAGCAAATCCTGCAAACACTTGGAAAATCTGCTTGTCAGAGTCCAGAGGATGCAGAAGTTTGAAGGTGGGACTAGCCTACTTAGCGCATGTTTCAGCTTTAGACTCTGACCTGCTTAGAGTCTGTTGATTCATATTAAAACATTGTTTGTTTTTACGTGGATCTTAGGCCTTCATCCTGAGAATACTTGTTAGCAAGCACTTACTAGCACACATACACCTGGGCTACGTCTACATTGGTGCGCTTTTGCGCCAAAGCTATGCAAATGAGGCTTAACGTTAGAATATCGCTGGGCCCCATTTGCATAACTAATGATCCGCCATTTTCGCGGACCAGGCTCTTGCGCAAGACGGGGCTGTCTACACTGGCCCGTCTTGCGCAAGAAAAACCCTTTTGCGCAAAGTCCTTATGACGATCAAGGCTAAACCAATGAGATTGCTTAAAAATTAAAAAGAATATCGTTTGCTCCTGGGGACAGTCAATTTTGCACTGAGGAACACAACACAAGCAACTTCCTGGCAACTAAATAGGGTGGAGGGAGAAGAGGTATTTCATAGAGGAACAGGAGTTTGCTCGGAACAGCCAATCACCTGAATACCAAATGGTATGACTGCCAATAGATAGAGAAAAGGCAAGTCTACTGGAAAATAGGTGCATTTAAGGGCCAAGAAAACACACATGGCCAGTCTATGCTTGCTTTAATTTATAGTATTGAGTCTTATAAGCTACAGTATAGCCCAGCATTTTAACTTGAAAAATCTTAGCACATGGCTGTAACTTCTGGTTTTTCATTCTTCCAAATTCTTCAGCTAACTGCTGAGCAATTTGTTGGATATTGTTGATAATGCTGACTTTGATTTTTTGTTTTGTTTCAGTGTTCAGCTGCTGAGTTGCTTCCTGGCTAACGTTTGTCCTTTTTGTGGTCTTAAAGAAATCTTTCTTTTGGAGAAGTTTCTCCTTTCAAAGCATTTGGCACAGATACACCTTTGCTTCTTTTAAAGCATCTTTATCTTCTGAGAGGCTAAACAAAGTGACATCTGGTACCTACTTGTGATTATTTTTTTTTAACTAACTAGTTATGCGGTTATGTGATACTTAGTGCTGTACATCTTAAACACAGTACAAACTTCAGTGCATTATCTAGAGATGAAAGTATAGTCAAATAACCAATTAACTGATAAGCAAAAACCAATTAACTGATAAGCAAAAACATATCGGTTAATGTTATCAACTACACACACATTTAAATGCACAGCTGTAGCGGGGGACCTACCCCTCCATGGCTCTGCATTTAAAATGTAATAGGGGGTGAGCAGGTAGCTCAGCTCAGTTTACGCTCGTGCCAGGTCTGGGACCAAACCCCACTGCATCTCTGCGTTTACAAGGCAGTAGGAACTGGGGGCCGGCTGCCTGGCTCCTGCTGCCTTTTAAATTGCAGAGCCACAGCAGGGTTTGATCCTGGATCTGGTGCGAGCTGGGACTGTGCTAGGTGGCCTTCTCTTATCAACTATCAAATTCTATCGACTACTCAATTAGTAAATTAACCACATTTTAACATCCCTAGCATTACCCACTCGTGCTCACAGTTTGTCTGGTCTCATCTTACAATGTGTGTATTTTATGAAAAGTGTTTCAAAGGTATAGAATAAATGTGATTTGTCTCTCAAAGGTAACTGGATTTAATGGCTTCCAAATATAAAATCATCTTCAGGGGTGGGCAATAATGTTTTACGGGTGGGGGGGGGGGGCACTCCAAGATTTTGGAAAGTGGTCAAGGGCTGTACTCTTCCATGATATTAATGGAGGAGGTGCAAGGTCTGGGATGGAGGTTGGGTGCAGAAGGGAGCTTGAGGTAAGGGATTCAGGTGCAGGAAGGCCTGTGAGGGAGTTTGGGTGAATGAGGCAGTTTTGACCTGGGGTAGGGGAGTTTGTGTTGTGACCTGGGGCAGGAGGGGGTTGTGATCCGGGGCAGGGGATTGGGGTGAAGGGTCTGGGAGGGGGCATGGCTCAGGAGGGGGGCAGAGGGTTTGGGTTATGTGGGTTGAAGAGAGCAGAAAGCTGGAAGGGAAGGAGAGGCTAGAGGGCCAAAGTCAGGCTCTGGCCCGGAGACTTACCGGTGAGACTCTCAGCCAGGCAGCCCAGCATGTTTCTCAGGCAGGAGCCTGCCCCACTCCTGAACAGACTGCAGGGCTATGTGCTCTGTGAATAAGAGTCTGAGGGGACGAGGTGGGTGCTTTAAACAGGCAGCTCCTATTGGTCAGAAACCAGGCAATGGGATTGTGCTGTGGCGGGAACAGCTCATGAAACACAAATAGCCTGGCAGCTGCTTTTCTGAGAGACATATGGGGGTGGGACAAGTAGAAGAGTCTGCCTGAGGCTCCCTGCTGCATCTGCAGGTTGGAGCTGGTGGCTTGGCAGGCCAGATCCAGCCTGTGAAGGGTGTTTTGGCCAGGCCTGATCTATATCCAGAAATCACAACATAGTTTGGAGTTGAGTTTTTCCTGGAAAGACCAGTCTAGACATTCAGATTTATTTTTCCACCCATGCACATTTGAATCACAATTTACTGTCACTCCAGCTAACTGTAATAGAAGTTATACTTGCAAATCCAGGCATACATTAATGAGAGAACAGACCCCCTCAGTTAACCATCTTCCAGTTACCTGGCACTTTCCCCATCCCTTGTGAACTCTCAGATATTTTAATTAAAGCCTTCCTCCTCTTCCCCCCCTTTCTCCTTCATTCAGTTTGTTGGGTTGTAATTTTTGTTGGCTTGATGCCCTGGCATCATTCATCAATTCTAATTGCCTATCTACTCTAGTCTAATCAGGAAGCCTTTTAACTTTTGATTCCAGCTTCCAGAAATATCAGTCTTATTACTGGTCTCAAACTTCCTATTTGGGTACCTTCATAGGCCTTTAATTGATTATTTGTTATATATTGGAAGAACTCTATGCTGACTGTTTTGTTTCCTTTGTGCCATAGTCTTTCCTTTCTGGTTTTGTATTTTAATTTTAAACTTATAGGGCTGTCTTCTGGTCTAATTCAGACTCCACCTGAGCCAGAATTTGATAAGTCGGTGTTTACCACTCTAATAAAAAGAATACTTTGCCTGTCTACAGCATCTACTATTTGAGGATCTCAAAGCACTTAATAAATGACACCTGTTTCAGATGAGTAAGCATTTTATTTTATAGATTAGAAAATGGCATCAAAGATATGCACGTTGTTTACTTGTTAAAGATACATAAACTGTGGTAGTGTGAGGAATAGAAATCAGGAGCTGAAACCTCAATTCACTGACACGAACTTTACATTGATGTAACAATTACATGTGAGACACATGCATTAATAGGTCTAAAATATTTAGAATAAATGTGTGTGGATTTTTTTTTTTTACTTCTGGAAGAGACTCCATGACTCAGCTTAACTGCTGAAAGTAAAATTCTCAGTAAACAAAGTCATCCTCCAAACTTCATTAAAATGCCATTATTCCACTAAACAATGGAGACCGCACCATTCAAATGATAATTTAAAAGGAGAGACAAAGTAATTAGGTTACTTAGCTGTACATAACACTGAGCCTCAGTGGAACTTTCCTATAATGAGTGTGGCAGGTGACCCAAACTTTGCGAATCACTTCTTTAGATGAGCTAGGGATGAGTATATGATCTTAAATGTACAATGATGTTGGGAGTCTGTTAAGGCTATTGACTCCTTATACTTACTGTAAATATTACTTGGGTTTTAATTACAAACAGTTGAGTTTGGTATGTTGGATTATTTCATGTGGTGACCAAATCTGAAACCTCTGCTGGGTCATGCTATAGTAGTAGAGTGCTTCTGCAATAGCTCTTCCACCTTTTTGCAGAAGATGGCATGATAGCATGATTCATGCTGAACTAGTGCTGTCCTGTCCCCCCTCTAGGGGCTAGGCCACATGTTGAAGTTTCAGTCTGCTACAGCTTTTGAGCAAATGAGCCTGGTTCTTTTACTCAGGCAGTAGAGGCTTTTGCATCCACAGGTTCTGGGTTCAACCTTTGCAATTGCTGACTCTCAGTCATAGGTATTACACTGGGCTATCACTCTGCCCTGGTGACTGTCTGGTGGATATGCAGAGTCAGAAGGCCACTTGCACTAGTGCACCATGTGGGTAAAAAGCCTCTGTAGCTGGCCAGGGTAGTGAACACATCAGGTCCTGAAATCCATTCTCCTCACTTCCTACAGTAGAACTTTAACTGTCCTCCTTGGTCAGAGTCCCCTGTGCTCATGAAGGTTGGATCTGGTCCTTGGCAGATACTAGACAGTGCCTGTTAATTTCCACCCATGTTTGATATGAGATTAGGAAATACAATATATAAGCTAAAGGCTCTCAGACCACTAGAGAGTGAAGTCTTCTCTATAGACTTAACTAAGGACAAGTTGGCTGTTAGCTCATGCAGTAGAGCTTAGGGCTTTAGCTCCTAAGGTTCCATGTTCAATTTCACCTGCTAGATGACCCAGTTCTGTCAGTGTTACAAGAGGGGACTTATTTGGGACACACTGCTGGACTTCTGAAAGTGCTTCCTCAGCTGGTGGAAATTTGTAGCCCAGAGGATCTGAGAACACAAGAGACAGTAAAGTCTGCTCTACAACCTTAGCTTTTTTAGCTCATGGCTTTAGTCCCTAAAGTTCCAGGTTCAATTCTGGTCTGTTGGCAGATGGCGAAAAGCTATACTGTGCGTATAAGGAAGGAAAGAATATTGACACAGTGATAGGCATGAGGTTGTTGCATATGTTTACTTCTTTGCATTATGGATAGAACAATCACATACTTCTTGATACACTGTTCTTCTTAGTGCTTTGCATTGACACTAATACAGTACAAAATTTCTCGCTTCTTGTGCAAGTAAAACATCGAATCTGCTGACAAACTGAAACACAGGCAGAAGTCTAAATTTTTGGTAAGAGTCGCAGGCACAAAACACTTCTGGAAGCTGGCCCTTGGGTATCTTAGTTTAGGCTCCTGAAAGCTGAGGCATGACTCAAACTCCATGAACACAGGATAGTTTAGATTTAAGTGACTTGTTTAAGGCTAGAGTGGAACTATTCTCAGAACTTGGGCTCAGATCTCTTGGGATAGATCTCTATCTCACTCTATTCCCTCCCATATACTTCTACCTCTAGACCAGTGATTCTCAAACTTCATTGCACTGCATCCCCCTTCAGACAAAAATTACTAGGTGACCCCAGGAGGGAGAACTAAAACCTGAGCCTTAAGGCAAGGAGTCCAAAGCCTCAGTGCCCCAAAGCCAGGAATAGGGGGGAAAAGCAAATCCCAAGGGCTTCAGCCTCCGGTAGGGGGCTGGAGCCTGACTCCTGCTGTCCAGGGTGAAGTCCTCGGCCTTTGACTGTGTTCCTACGCAGTGGAGCTTGAGCTTTGACTTCAACCCTTGCAAGTCTAAGCCAAGCCTGGCTATCCCATTGAAAGGGGCTGTGACCCTCTTGGGGATGCTGACCCACAGTTTAGGAATTGCTGCTCTAAACTTGGTCTTTCACAGAGACCGCTATATATAATATTAATTTAATATAATGTAGTCAAAGTCTTACATAAGAGAGGCCGTACCGGCTCAGACCAAAGGTCCATCTAGCCCAGTATCCTGTCTGCCGACAGTGGCCAGCACCAGGTGCCCCAGAGGGGGTGGACCGAAGACTATGATCAAGTGATCTGTCTCCTGCCATCCCTCTCCAGCCTCTGACATACAGAGGCCAAGGACACCATTTCATCCCCTGGCTAATAGCCTTTTATGGACCTAACCTCCATGAAATTATCTAGCTTCTCTTTAAACTCTATTTAAATAATGTATTAACTTTTTTCTTCTTTCCAAGGCCAGTGTTACAGGCGATGGATAAAGTCAGTGTCATCTCACTGGTAGAATGTGTGAGTAGTTCCAACAGTTAGCTGAATAGAAAGGGGGAGACTAGAAATCATGGCAATAGCAGGGAAACTCATTTCACAGTTTTCAAGAATGGCATTAGGCTAGTTATTGTAGGAGGTGTAAGGGTTACAGAGGAGTAGGTGTAAGAAGACAAGGTGGAGTGGGAGGCTAGCATTTAGGGCAGATGGTAATGCAAAGTAATACAACCTTCTGGAAAGGATCTTAAAATAAGATGGAATCTAGTTATTTCCTGAGGGGGAAAAAGGGCTGAATATTCAACTGTGCAAATTTCCTATCGGTAATTGTGTGGGGTATGTTTGTTTGTTTTTGTGTTAGGGTTTTATTTAAAAAACAATCATCACAAATCTTAGTTTTTTTTTTTTTTAACAGTCCTTTCTTTGCCCAGTGAGTATTTTTGGGATGAGCTGTATTGTGTGACTGTGTCAGCAGGTGAGTTTGTTTCTTGGCAAGGGCTAGTGTAAATTTTTGTGTGTGTGCAGTGCTGTATTGAGTGACTTTTAATGCAATCAGAATGTCATGGACAACACATTAGAGAGACAAGGTGGATGAAGTAATATCTCTGGACCAGGCCCACTACCCCAGGGCCTGGTGATTCAAAAGGCCGGTACTGGCTGTGCTGGAGCCCTGGGCCTTTGAAATCACTGCCAGAGTTCTGGGCAGTGTGCTCTAGGTGGCTTGGAGGGCTGTGTGAGGTACTGTCCCAGATCTGCCCCTTCTTCCTGAGGCTCTACTTCTTCCGGGAGCATGGTGCTGCTCCCACCCCCAACCTTGCCCAGGTGCCAAGCAACTCAGTCACTCCCCCTGCTTTGGACCAATTTCTGAGATGACAGAAACTTTCAAGCTACACAGAGGTCTTGTCCAGGTTTGGAAAAGATCTTTTGAGTGTCATAGTTAAATACAAGATGGAACAGATTAGTTTAGCATAAGTAGCTGGCACATATTTTAACAGACCATTCAAGGTGAAGTGGCCTTTGAATTCTATGGGCATAGGACAAAAAGGTGTATGTGTGTCCATGGGTTACAGCGTTGCAATAAGTCCAGAATCTCTATTAAGACCATGTATTTTAGTGTCTAACAAAGTTATGAATTTATGCTCCCAGGCTTTCTTTTAGGAAGAGGACTGATAGGTCAGCTATAGAGTGATTGCTTTGTGAAAAATATTCACTGGCAAGTGATGTGGTGGCTTTTGTCTTTTATCACTTTCTCTTTACACTTAAATGAACTCTCACAAGATTGTCTGTCTTGTTTCACCCACATAGTAGTTTTGGGGCATTTAGTGCACTGGATGAGGTCTACCACATGCTGTGATATGCAGGTATAGAATTTATGGTTCTTGAAAGGTGTGTGTTGTGGAGGCTGTGGATTGTTGTAGCAATGGGGATATATCTGCAGGATTTGCATCTGTTGTTCTGGCAGCCTCTGTAAGTTAGCATGTCCTGGTAGTAGATGACAATGAATATCTTGTATGCTCGGGCAAGTACTAGTTTATGTAGTTTTTGTTCACAATTGTATTGGATTTGTATCACTTCTTATAGCGACCATGAAAATGTTTTGTCCACAAAACAAATGCTGTTGGATGCACTTCCATGTAAACTGAATATAGCAGATCAAGTGAAAACTACTATGTCTTAAGTGACCTCTGACCTGTGTCTATGTCAGTTTGGTGGTTGTTTATAAAAGACTTTTTTTTTTTTTAAGAAATATCTTTTATTTTTACTCTGGCATCATAACTGTTCCAATGTCTCATAGCCGCCTGATGTCCGTGGCATTTCATAATTATTTTAATTAGTTTTCCTATTTTGTTAATAAACCAAATTTCCACTTTAACAGATTGACATCATTAAGGGCTTGTTCCTTCACTGTAGTACGCAAATACATAATTGATTTGTGTAAAATTAGTCACCATGCTTCAGTATGCACATACAGTTGATAGTTTTGCATTACATATGATATACATGCCAGCTGTAAAAGTAAGATTAGTTCAAAAGATCTACCTTAAATTAACAATAGCAAGTAAAGTCAAGTCTGAAAGATGCTACTCTGTCATTGTTCATCCCATTGTTTAGCTATAGCAGCATAATCAGAATACAGTATAGTACCAAAAATTCAGAGGCTCCTATTGTTGCCAATGATTTTAATTATTCACTTATTGTGGAATATTATGATCGCTATACCATGTTATTCATTATATCTTAAATAGTTAATTTGTAGGATGTAAAAGTATAAGTTTCTCTAAATATTGAATTGTATATTAGACATGAGTAAGACAAGCTGATGTGCAAGAATCTGTAGGCTGACGCCTGAAAGACTTTAGCTTTGCTATTTTAGCCCATGGAGACAAGAAATGATAAGAGTGACTAGAAAATAAGCCAATGTCCTAAGATTATGGGAAAAAAGGTACCAAGTCATGATCTTGTGCAAAATTATTCAGAAGATTAATATTAGCTCATAAGAATACTGTAAAGGTTCATCTATCTCAGACATGTCTTAATCATAGATACAGGTTGTATGTCTGTACTAATGAAAATAAAGGGAACTTAGAAAAATGGGGTCCCTTAAGTTTCCAGGAGATACAGACCACTGAGAGAGGGTGGATGCACAGAACACAGGTGTAGAAAAATCACAATCTAAAAAGTGGATGCCCAGCATGGGAAAACTGAGCTCTCTGGGAGGCTCCATCAGGAACCATTCCCTCCACAGATGTTCAAACCATGAAAGACCCATCTTACCCTAACACTGTTGTCAAGGATGTGTGTGCAACGATATTTGTAACGGTTGCTTAAGTCTGTATAGAATTTTTGTATGGGTAATCCTAACTTAAATTATAAGTAGCGATGTTAAAATGTGTTTATTTTTGTAACTTTCATTGGTTACACATTTACACGCAGAGGGGAGGTGGAAGCCAGTGCTTGGGGAGAGCCAGCTTCTCCTGCCTGTCCCCATCCACCCCTACTGCTGCCTCCATGCAAGGCAGCAGCACGGGGGGGCAGGGTGATGGATGCATAGGAAGCTGCCTTAAAAGCAGGCTCCCCATGCATACTGGCTTCCACCTGCCTCCCTGTGCTGCTATCTCTGATGCGGGGGGAGGCTGCATGCAACTGTGAGGATTAACCGATGAGCCCAGGCTCATCAGTTAACCATGTACATGAGTCCGTAGTCACATCCCTAAGTGTAACTTTAATAAAATAGACTGAATGTATATGTTGCCACTGCTCTTTGTGTTCATAGAGACACTAAAATTGAAGCAAATAACAGAGGTGACTTTCACTCTAACTTTGGAACTGTAGTGGCTAGAGCAAAACTCAGGGTGGTGTCATACCACATTACAAAATGTACTTCAAATAGAATATAAAGCTGCACAATAAATACCCAGAGTAGGAAGAAAGTTAATTATTAATGAACTAACAGTCTTAACTTAGGTCAGTTTGTTAGAATATAACATTTTAAAATAGTTTTCTTTTTAGTTTTTAATTGTAGTAAACTAATTTGAAGAATTATACTGGGAGGAAAAGTGTTACTGTTCTTGCTTCCAACTTTAGCTACAATTTCCCTTATTTTACTACTGTAAATCTCTGCCATAGTAGAGCAGTCTGCCCTCTGGTGGACTGAGGTTATCTGTAATATTTCCTTTTGACCAAAATGCTTTCTGACAAAATAGTGTGTGTTGCTATGTAGCTTCTTAAAACATACTTTGGTGATGTGAATGTGAAAGTCAAAGGAGCAGGTTGCAATGCTGACAATAGGTCTGAGAATTGAATATTTTTTAAATGAACAATCTAACATTCTTTAATAGCTGAAAAAGTTTAATACAAGAACAAGGAACTGCAGACAGAACACTTGTAGCTATATAGGACCTGTCAATATTTTCACTGTAAATATAAAGTTTATTTTAAATATTGGGCTAAGTCTAGCGATGCTATTTATTCAGTTAACTTGATGTTTCAATTAATATTTTAAAGAAATTTCAAATTCCTAGTGGTCTAGATTCGGTTTTTCCTTTTATCTAAATTTAAAAACAGTTTTTACATGTATCTATTACTTATTTTGACATTTTAGATATGACTCTCTGCCGAGATCTTAACTTCTTGAACACCAAATGCAGAGCAAGCTGGAGTTGGGCATGTGTATTTCATAAATCTAGACTTCTGAAATCTCCCAGTTATAAGGCTACCATCACTGGTTTCCTGTATAGTAGCCCTGTATAGTAGCTGATTCACTTTCTAAGGAAATGCTTGTATGCACTTGCCTGAAAAGATCAATTATCAGAGGTCATTCTTTGCTTCCCAAACAGATGAGAGAAAGAAGAGTGGACAGGACTTTGGTTTCATATCTCATCTGAAAGATGGCCTCTCCAGCAACACTGTGCTTCCCATTCCCATGCCAGGGCATTGGTTCAGTACTGACTCAGAGGTCTGAGTGCTATGTGAGTATCTTAGGTAGGATGTTATCTTCATTTCACTGTTAACCCGGGTGATCAGCACATGGGCCTGTGCACCTGGGTGAGAGCATCCACGCTGCAAAGCCATATCTGACTTTCTGTATTGATTGATGCTGTATTCCCCTGTTTGTGTTACTGAGCTGGGAATGAAATCTTGCACTGTTCTTCACATACACTTGATGATTTTTCCTGTAGGTTTGCAGGATTTTTCCAGTTGTGACCAAATAATCAAATGCCTAATAGGCTCTTCAGCTTTCAAGGGGCTGCACAGCTCCTGATTGGTGCTCCGTGAAACTCCTGAACAGTCAAAAATGTGCTTAATTTTAGGTTGATATTTTGTTGAATAAGTTTGTGCAGCTAGTTCATTGCTTTAAACCTTTGAGGAGAGAAAACATTTGTTTTTGTGAATCAGGCTCTACTCATTAGTAAATGACTTAGCAAACAGGCTGTCTAAGGAAATTACCAAAAAAGTCAAACCTGTTTTCCCAGAGGAGTTACTTATTGTAACTCCCTCCTCCTCACTGACTATCAGTGTTATATAGAGCCATTATAAGTGACATATTTACCATAACTAATTCTATTAATGTGATTGGAATTTTAGCACATCACAAAACCAATATGTGCATTAGCAATGTAGTAGTCAGAATTTTCTCTAGTGTCTGGCTACAGAATGAGGCTGAGGGGCTTAGTAGTATTTCCTGGGAAAGCTTCGCTAACACAAACCTGGATCTAGGATGTGATGTTGAGCCTTATGGATGTGAGCAGGGATGGCACTTGGGCTGGGCAAACTGTGCCTTTCTCCAGGGTGCTGTAGCGAAAGGAGCACTGCTGCAGCTAGTGCAGCTGAGTTTATGACACAACAGTGGGCCTGGCAGGTTCCCTACTAGACAGCGTGCGGCCCATGGGGAAGCAGCTGAGCTGGGCATATCCTTAGAGGCTGGTAGGGCAGGGTTTGTGTGATGTCCCACCCCTACCTCAAAGGTGCAGCTCCCATTGGCTGGGTCAGGACAGGGGAGGATCTACTTCCAAGCAGTGTGCAGGGGTGTGGATCACTGTCTGCCTGAGAAGGCTAGCCTTCTGTCCCCCTTCCCACAGTGCCTGGCCATACTGCCAGCCTTGATAATCTGGATGGTGTAGTTAAGGGGTAGAAAGAGCAGGGGGTCCAGATGGTAAGTGTGATCAAAGGGCAGATGGAGCCCTGGGGGTAGGGAGCTAGGGGAGGCTACATAAGGGGCAAAAGGTCCAGGGTAGTCGTGGTGAGTAGGTGGGCCTGGGCCTGGTCGAGGTGGTGAGCAGGAAGAGTTGGATTATTAATTCTTTGTTGCAGACATTTTCTTTTTATGTGTACATCCAGCACCTATCCCCCTGGAGCCCTGATCTTAGTTGGGGTCTCTAGGCGCTAAACAATTGTAATAATAATGTGGAAGTGTATGTATTGGTGCATGCTAGATGTATACACATGAATAAATATGGGTGTCTGCATGTAGATGTGGGAGTTTGCAGACACCCATATTGCAGATTTAATTATAAGTATCCAGACAAAATACACATGGGTTTCTGCATTTGTGTGGTTAGAACATAAGAACATAAGAATGGCCGTACCGGGTCAGACCAAAGGTCC
>JANRFK010006693.1:39283201-39293892 GCA_030068395.1 Apalone spinifera | reverse complement strand
GGGGGGGGGGAAGCTAGAGAAAGACTAAGGGAAGAAGCAGCAGGGCTGACTAGAGAGACCCCTTTGCCTGTTCCCCTATCAGCCCAAGGAAGATAGATTACAAAGACTGACAATATGAAAAGAGCTGGAAAACAAACCCTGAAGTCAGGCGAAGAGCTAGTGTGAAGCCATTGGGCTATGTTTGTGCTAGGACTGGATTATCCTGGAAAGGGTGGAACTACATATAACCCATCTGGAAAGTCAAGTAATGAAAAGCAGACTTCCAAAGACTCTACAGTGGCACACCCAATCATGAGGGTGTGCACCAGCAGTGAGAAACTCTTCTACAAAATACTACTTATTCAAAACACCCAGGTTTGGGGCAAGGTTTCTTCTATGAACAGCTTATTTTGGATTACCTCTACAGTAAGCACTGAGTTCTTGTGACTTGCTCATGGGATTATATTTTCTACAGTCTGTTAAGAGATAAGGCTTTTGCCTGCACTGAATTTAGAAACTGAATCCTGAAATTTTTACTCATTCCCAACACAGGCAAAACTCCCTGAATGTGGAGAGACTTATACTTAATAATATATCCAAAAGCTCTTTACGGTTCAAGTCAAGGCATAGTTTGGGCAATGTCAGGGTTAAAACTGCACTGTTGGAACAGACTTGCAATATGGTGTGACATGTAGCTGGAATGTGGACTAACAAATGTAATTCTAGGTCTCAGTGGGGTAGCAATGTTAGTCTGTAACTTTAAAAAAAAAAAACTTTTAAAACAACAAGTAGTCCTGTGCCACCTTAGAGACTAACAAAAATATATGTATAGTATCATGAGCTTTTGTGGGCAAAACCCCACTTCTGGAAAAATTGGCAACTTACTGTGCACTGATTTCTGACCACTTTAATCATACAGCAGTAGTAATAAACTCTTGCATAAGTTTTTTCACAACCTACTGGAGAAGGGCTGCTGTTTGGCAAATGAGGATATTTACCAGATTTATGCCCACCACTCTTTCTTCTCTCCCTAGCTGTTTCTCAGGCTTATGTCACTCATTTCCCTCCCCATAAAATACAGCAAATGTATTTCAGCTCTAAGCACTTTAACCCAATTCCTTAATACCTTGTGAGGCCTGCTTTGGCTTTTAAGCCCTTTCTGTGAGTTGGTTTTCTTTATTATCACTTTTGTATTTGAGTACTTATATACTTGTGATATGCTATATTTAAAATTCATCTAGTTTTTATGCACATTCATCAGAATGTGCATTATTAATCAGAGCAGTACGTAGCTATCATGCTATTTTATTTCTCTTCACAGCTGGCAGATGGTGTAGAGCAGATGATTCTATTAGGTGCAGAAGGCTTTTAAGGAGGGGGAGTATAATGGTACTCACTGCTTTTTGCCACCTTGCATTGCAGCATTAGCCCATGTGTTCACACCATTTGGTGAGTCAGATAAGAACAATTTCCAGCTAAGAGAAACTGAGCCAGCTGGAAGGTTCCCTGCAACACCTGGAAGGAGCCTTGTTCAGACATTAAAGCAGTGCCTACACTGGGGACACTGGCTAAAAAATTGCTCCGTCCTAGCAATGCTTCAGCTGAACTTGTGTTCAAATTAGAACTAGAATTTTTTTACAATGTTTTTTATTAGGCAATGCCAAATAATCAAAACTGAAACTTTAAAGGGAAATATATTTGTGTGGACAACCCCCCCCCCCCCCCCCCCCCCGCCCAAACCCCACACACTGGAAAGTGTCTCAGGATGCAATTTCTAGTCAGAATGAAAGCAAATAGTCTACCCCTGAAAAGGCTTACCATGGTGACTTAAGGCAAGGGCCTGGGATAGACAAGATCTAGATTCAAGTCTGCTCAGAATCAGGAATTTGAAGCTGTGTTTCTCTGAAACACCAGGTGAGTGCCTCACCACTTTGATTATTTGGGTAAGGGTGCGTGACTTTCATGAAATAATCTGAAGTCTCATTTTTTGTCTTACATCAGGTCAAATCCTCTTCTTTTGAGAACAGAATTTTTCTGGATAGCCTTATTTAAAACCAGTGGGGATCATAGCTTAGAATGGCTACAGTGTCCTTAACAGTGTATAACAGCCTTGACAATGATTTTGGCTAAAGGAGTCCAGTCTACTCTAAGTTTGAGTAACTAACAATAGCTCAGTACTTTGGGGATACAGTTCTTCAGTATAGGCAAGGCCTAAGTCTCTGATAGGAGCCTTTGATATACTTAGGGCCCCACCAAATTCACAGCCTTGCAAAATGTGTCTCAGACCATGAAGTCTGGCCTTTTGTGTGCTTTTACCCTATACAACACAAATTTCACAGGGGAGATCAGTGTTTCTCAAAGTGGGGGTTCTGGACCAAAAGGGAGTTGTAGGGGAATTGCAAGGCTATTTCAGGGGAGTCATGGTATTGCTACCCTTACTTCTGCACTTTCAGAGCTGGGCAACTGAAGGCAGCACCCACCAGCTACAATGCAGAAGTAACAATAGTAATATCATACCAATGTCCCCCTTACTTCTGCTATCAGAGCTGGGTGGCCAGTGAGTGGCATCTGCTGACTAAGGGCCCAGCTCTGCAGGCAGCAGTACAAAAGTAAGGATGGCAATACCTCTTCATGTCATCCTTACTTCTACACCGCTATTGGTGGTAGCTCTGTGTTCAGAGCTGAATTCCTGGCTGGCAGTTGCTGCTTTCCAGCTGCTCAACTCTGAAGGCAATGCTGTTGCCAGCAGCTGTGCAGAAAAGACCCTGGGGATTACAGTGAATGAGAAGCTGGGTATGAGTCAGTGTGTCCTTGTAACCAAGAAGGCTAATGGCATACTGGGATGCATTAGTAGGAGCAGCTCTGGAGTAGTGCATCCAATTATGGGTCCTCCATTACAGAATGGATGCATTGGAGAGAGTCCAGTGGAAGGCAACAAAAATGATTAGGGGCTGGAGCACATTATTTGTGAGGAGAGGTTGAGGGATTTGGGTTTATTTAGTCTACAGAAGAGTGAGGAGGGATTTGATAGCAGCCTTCAAATACCTGAAAGGGGGGATGGGTCAAAAGAGGATGGAGGATGCCATCCTCTGAAGTTTGTCTCAGACAAACCCTGCAACTTGAGACCATTGCTCCTCATTCTAGAATTTGTCATCACTGAGAATGAGGAGCAATGGTCTCAAGTTGCAGTGGGGGAGGTCTAGATTGGATATTAGGAAAAAATATTTTACTAGGAGGGTAGTGAAGCACTGGAATGGGTTACCTAAGGAGGTGGTGGAATCTCCGTCTCTAGAGGTTTTTAAGTCCTGGCTTGACAAAGCCCTGGCTAGGATGATTTAGTTGGATTGCTCCTGCTTTTAGAAGGGGGTTGGATTAGACCTCATGAGGTCACTTCTAACCCTATGATTCTGTATGTAGAAAAAAGAGTAGCAATATCACAATTACCATTCAGTAACCTTGTGCACTTCCCCCAACTTGTCAGGATCCCTACAACACTGTGACATTTGAAAATATCTGAAATAATGAAATTTACCAAAATGGACACTGAATTTGGTAGGGCCCTAGTTATAGTGTTGCTCAGCTCCTACACATTCGCAGCTAGTTCAGCATTATGAAATGGAGGTTGCTACTGTCTGTCTGTATTCTCTAAAATCTGTCTAAATCCATTGCAATCAATGTACTACACAAACTATTGTGAGAGATTGTGCCACACACACTCAAAGAAACTGAGGAACCATCAAATCAGCATCCTTCATGGGAAACAGAAGATTGAACTTTCAAAACTTGGAGACTCTCATTTTAAAAAAACAAAACTTTTCACAAGAACTTCCATGTGGTAGGACTTTTCAAAAACAAGGCAAGCCATTTACAACTTGCATGCTTCTTCTCTACATAGGGGAAAAAAGGACCGTAAACTATCTAAACTCCTACATGCCATAGGGAGCTACAACACTGGTACCCTTAAATAACCCAACAACATTGTTAATCTATTCAACCACAGACTTAGTTCAGCAGAAGAGTCTGTTCTATCTCAGGCTATGTCTACATTGCAGGCTTTTTGCGCAAGAGAGCATTCAGACTGCCTGGACGTGCTCTCAAAAGAAAGCACTGCTTGCTAGCCAGAGAATGGCCACCAGGGCACCTGTGCTTTTCCCTCTTTCCTGTTTTTGCGCAAAACCCCCTGTTGCCCATCCCCCCACACCTTTTTGTGCAAGAGCTCTTGCGCAAAAAGGAGTTATTCATCGTAGAAAGAGGAGTACCTATACTACAAAAAGCCCTCTGTTCTGTCGATTCACTGTAAATTTACTTGCGCAAAAACGTGCTTGACGTGTGGATGCTCCACAGGTTTTTGGGTTGTGTAGATGTAGCCTCAGGGATTCCATTTCTGCCCCACCAGCATCATGCATATGATACAGTTTTGTGGTGCTCTGGAAGCCTATTTATGCCATTTCTGATTCGAACATTTCTAACACCTCACTGAATATTGCACTGACACACACAGGATACCTCCTCCCAACATTAACAAGAGGCAGATTCGGTGTGGACTCCTGATGGTTGAAACGACAGTCTGGACTTCTACATATAGTGCTTCTGCAGATGTGCATGGCTGAAATTGTGAACAGCCCATAACTTTAGCTATGCAGAATGCAATGCTATCCAAGCCTCAAACAACTCTGACATTATAATAAAAAATGCCTACAAAGGAGGTACTGTAGTCATGAATAGATCAGATTACGAACTAGGGATGTAAGATTGTAGCCATTTAAACAGATAATCTCATGCTCATCGGTTATCTGTTACCCAAATGGTTACATGCAGCTTCTGGAGAACCAGCTGCTGCCCCGTGCTGCTGTCTCTGTGCCAGAAGTGGCAGCTGGTTCCCCAGGAGTAGAACAGCAGGCAGGATCTGGTATGCATGGGAGCCAGCTTAAAAGCCAGCTCACAACACGTACTGGTTTCCAGGGAGCTGGTTTCTAGCCTGCATTGCTGCCTCTGTATTAGAGGCAGCAGCGTGTGGTGGGAGCTGGTATGCACAGGGAGCCAGCTTAAAAGCCAGTTCCCACCATGCACTGGCTCCTGGGGAGCTGGCTGCTGCCCCATATGTAATCACTGAAATTTTCAGCAGTTATACAGTTAAGCCAGTTACTTGCATTTTAACATCCCTATTATGAATGGGAGACTGCCAGGCAACACTCTACTGTCACATTCTATAGGCCAAATATCCTCTGATCCCACTGAAGAATACCAAAAGATACCATGTGCTCAAGAAACTCCCTGCAATAGTATGGGACCAAATCTACATAGACACACTCCTACAGTCCCAACCATGAGTAGTCTGCTTCTCAAGATCCATAAACCTGGAAATCCCATCATCTCAGGCATTGGCACCTCACAGCAGTATTGTCCAGCTATGTGGACTCTCTTCTCATACCCTGCACAACCAGTTTTTCTAGCTGTCTTTGAGACACCACTGACTTCCGGAGGAAACTACAGGAGATCTTCCTGAAAACACCATCCCAGCTACCAGGGATGTAGATGCTTTCTACAGAAATATTCCCCATGAGGACAGATTACAAGATGTTGGTAACACTATCCCCAATGATGTCATGGCAACCCTTGTCTGAGCTTTGTCCTTACCCACAACTATTTCATATTTGGGGACAATTATGAATCACATCAGTGGCACTGCTTTGGGTACTCACAAAGCCCCATACTTTGCCAACAATTTCATGGCTGATCTGAAACGCTTCCTCATCTCTTGTCCTCTAGTACCACCCCACTATTTGTGCTACTTTGACATCTTCATTGTATGGACCCATGGGAAGGAGTCCTTGAACAATTCCACCGAGATTTCAACAATTTTCACCCCACTATCAACCTCAGCTTGGACCACTCCACACAAGAGAGCCAAGCCCTAAAGATACATACACATCTGCTACAATCCCTCAGACAGACACATACTTATAAGATCTTTATCAAGCATTCTTAAAACTTAAATACCCACCTGGAGAATTGAGGAAACAGATTGACAGAGTCAGGTGAGTATTCAGGAGTCCCCTACCACAGGACAGGCCTACCAAGGAAAATAATAGAACACCATTGCTATTACCTGTAGACCCCAGCTAAAGTTTCTCCAGCACATCATTGACAATCTACAACCCATCCTGGAAAATGATCCCTCACTTTGACAGACCTTGGGAGGCAGGTCATGCCTGGCCTACAGACCTGAAGCAAATACTCCAACAGCTACACACCACACCACAGAAACATTAACTCCAGGAACCTATTTCGACAACACATCCCATTGTCAACTCTGTCCACATATTTATACAGGTGACACCATCAGAGGACCTAGCCACACCATCAAAGGCTCATCTACCCACACATCTGCTAATGTGAGATGTGCCAGCAATACCTCTCTGCCATGTATATTGGCCAAATCATATTGCGCCAGAGGATAAATGGACACAAATCAGACGTCAAGAAAGGTAACCTACATAAACCTGTAGGAGAACACTTTAACCTCCATGGACACTCAATAACAGATTTAAAAGTAGCCGTTCTTCTACAGGAACTTCAGAACCAGACAACAAAGGAAACAGCAGAACTGCAATTCATTTGCAAATTTAACACTATGAAATTAGGGCTGGATAAGGACATAGAATGTTTTTTTCACTGCAAAGGCAATTTTCCCTCTCTTGGCATTTAGCTGCTGGGAGTGAGGCACATCTACCCTGACTGAATTGGCCTAATTAACATTGTTCCTACACTTGATAAGTAACTCCTTTCATTTGGGTGTGTGTGTGTGTGTGTGTATGTATCTACCTCCTGGCTATGTCTACACTGAGGAGTTATTTTGAAATAACTCCCCTTATTTTGAAATAACAAGGTGAGCATCCATACTACCAAGCTTGGTGGGTTTTTTCAAAATAATGGATTTGTTATTGTAAAATAATAATTCCTGCTTGTGAAGAGGAATAAGTTATTTCGAGAGTTATTTCGAAATAACCTGATAGCATAGGCATATCCTCTGTGATTTCCACTGCATGCACCTGACTAAGTAGTTTTTATCCATGAAAGCTTTTACCCAAATATAGCTATTAATCTATAAGGTGCCACAGGACTAGTTAAATTTTCTCAGGCTGTCTGGTTGCTAATGTGCTCACTTAACACATCTGATGACCATTTTAGTCTTTTTGTGCCATGTGTGTTCTGTGGTAAAAACATGGCTTAATATGTATTTTTTTTTTTAAAAGGAAAATGGGAAGTTAAGGCCCATGGAAAGGGAAATGTGAACGAGTGGGGAAGGATGATTAGTAAAATGTGGTCTCGGATTTATAATCTGCGGAAATTGGATGTACTATGATAAGCAATTTCTACAATGTATGGGATGAAAGAATAAACTTTACTCTTCATATCTCAGCTATATGGTTTATACTGAACAAGAATTTAGACTTGCTTGCCTGTATCTATCTTTTCTTATGAATTTATTTCCTTATGGTTTTGATAATAGGTTTATATTACAGTAGTTTGTCTAGGGACTTACAGGCCACATGCTGTGTGTTTGAACTAAGGCAAAGGGTAGCATAGACAAGTTGGGGACCGATCACCCAGATGGTGATGAGCTAAAGCATAAGATCCATCCACATATGATGTGTTTAAGCAGATTGATGTAAGAGCTTTACTAAGTTAAACTTAACAGGCACACCACAATATGGGAAGATTTGAGATAATCCCTTAGAACAGAAATAACACATGTACTACCTAGCCACAAAACAGAGATGGTAAAGAAATGACGTATACGATAAGTTGAGATCATTCCTATATTAACCTACAGGAAAGACTCCAACATTACTAATGTAAGGAAAAGAGGAAAACCTCCTATAGAATATACATCAAACATAACTGCATCAGTGTAATGTATTATAAAAGTTGCATCCCAGTCTAGAGGCAATAAAAGGAGATATAACCCTGGGGGAGGTGACAGAATGATGGACACTGGTGATAATGGGGCTGGTGATGAGGAAGATGCTGGCTAACACTTCAAGTTGTTCTGCAAAGATGGTGTGAATATATAGAAGTGCAGATGAACATTGTGTAGTATCCATCTATCTTTTTAAGTTGGGGTGTTTGTGACTGTGCTAAATGTATCAAACTGTATTTGTAAATATAAAATAGTTCTTATAGTATGATTGTTGCAACTGTGCACATCAGGGTTCCCATCTGTATCATTTGAATAATTCTGGGACCGATCTGGGGACAATGACTGTCAACCCTCAAAGTGATGCCCTTAAGTAAGCTAAAGGTCAGGCAACAGGCTGTTATGGTGCTACTCTCTGGATAAATTATCCTCTCCCTGGCATATCTGATCCTGGATTTTTATTCTTAAATATTGCTGATGCAAATCAGTTGTTAGTAGTATCATCTTTTTCACAATTCCTAATGCACAGTGCTGCGTATTGTTTGATGTTATACAAACCATTCCTGCCTCTCAAAGCTTATCCCTTGGCCTTGCCTGCATGCTATGTGCACCAGACTTGAGACAGGCCTGGGTATTGCTTTTTAGGGATCTGCACTGTGGTCAAGGCAGACACCATTTATTGTCGAGGCAGGGCAATCCAGGCTCTCCTAACACCATCATAGTGGCAATAACTACTGTGAGAATGGTGGGCAAAATTGTAGCCCTCGTAGCTCATCCTCCGTATACTACCTTCACCAAGTTCCTTCCTGAAGTTATATAAGACTTCTACCTTAACGAGCCCATCTCCCTTGCCCACCTATTTTCCAAAACTTCACAGCTCCCCGAGGAAGTTGTTACATACTCTGGACACTAGATGAGCCCTCGTGTTTTACATAGCTAGGACCAAGGAAGTCAGGTGGTCAGACAAACTTTTCATCTTTGTCCAGTCCCCACAAGGAAACAGCTGACTCCATGCAGCTATCTCCAAGTGGATTGCTAATTGCATATACACTTCCTACCAGCTTCGTAGGAGGGAACCACTGCAGAGTCACAGCTCACTCCATGCAAGTGGTGACCACATCAACTGCTTTCCTGAATAATGTACCCATCGCAGGTATATGTAGAACAGCGACATGGTCTTCCCATCACACCCTTGCACAGCATTATGGTCTACAGCAGGGACCTATACCTACCACCACTTTAGCTGAAGCAGTCCTTGCCTCTTCTCACAACTGACTCAATACCCACTGCCACAAGTGTCAGATACGGCTAGATAGTCACCTGCATGGAGCACCCACTGGAACACCACTCGAAGGAGAAGTAGTAGTTACCCTGTGCAGTAATGATGTTCTTCGAGATGTGTGTTGCTGTGGGTGCTCCACTACGTTCCCTTCCTCCCCTCTACTTTGGAGTCTGTTAAATGGTTTCTGGTAGAAAAGGAATGGAGGGACACTTGCGCTGCATGTGCAATCAATGGACAAAAACAGTATGAGGCAGCTACTGCACATGTGCAGTACGGGAAGGCGCTGCTAGGAAAAAAAATCTCCGATCACCAACATGAGGACACATTGAGAACCTGAGTGGAGCACCCACAGGGAGACTCATCTGGAAGAACCATTGTTACTGTACAGGGTGAGTAACTTATCAATTTCATTAAATTTTGAGTACAGGGTGTCCCCGCTATATGTCCAAGATCCATTTAAAGAAAAAAGTGGATGTTGTGGCAGGGTCAGTCCCACTCCTGGGCCCCTGACCCCTGTTCAGTCCACTGTCCCAGTCTAGAAGCCACAGTAACATGGCTTACTCGCCTTGGTTTGAGGTTTGTTGTCTCCCTGTAGTCTTTTAATAAGGTCGATACCGTTCTGTTGACTCCTCCGGTGCCTTTCTCTCTCCAAACTCCTCTCCACTTTAACACTCCTCCACAGCTCTCCAAACTCAGTTCTCCAAACTCCTTCTCAATTTGCTCCACTCTCACAACTCTCCAAACTCCTTCCCAACTCTCTCCCCACAGGGAGGGTTCTTAAATAGGCCTCCAGGCAGCCTCAATTGGTTTCGCCTTAATTGATTTTGCAGCTGCCCTGTCTCAGCTGCCCCTAATTAGCCAGGATTGCTGACTCTCTCTGCCTCTTTCCCCTTCCATCAGGCTCTTGAACCTACTGTGTCACCCCTGCTCTGTCACATATCCCCCTCCCCTGCTCAACACTATGGGGTTGGGCTATTTGGGACAGCAGACAGTGCACCCTCGATAAGCCATTGGTGTTGCCGTGTTTGGCTCCGGCCCTATGTTTCACTTGGAAGTGGAATGGTTGCAGGGACAAGAACCACAACGTTACTCTCGCGTTCTTGTCTTTATTCTGGTGCATCCATTGTAGGGGCGCGTGATCTGTGACGAGAGTGAATTGTCTTCCGAGCAGGTAGTATCGTAGGCTCTCCACGGCCCACTTTACTGCAAGGCACTCCTTTTCCATGATAGCATAGTTTCATTCCCTTGGGAGGAGCTTCTGACTTAAGTATAGTACAGGATGCTCTTCTTCTCCGACCGTTTGGGACAATACCGCACCTAATCCGACTTCCGAGGTATCGGTCTGTAGTACGAACTGTCTCTCAATCTGGCGCTATGAGCACTGGATCACTGCACAGGGCTGACTTTAAGTAGTTGAATGAGTCATCTGCTGCTGGGGTCCATTTCACCACATCCGGATCCCAGGCTCTCGTTAAGTCTGTCAGGGGACATGCCCTTGAAGCAAAATGG
>JANRFK010006693.1:39212039-39224969 GCA_030068395.1 Apalone spinifera | reverse complement strand
GGGTGCTTGCTCAGGTGGCCAATGGAACTATGCCCCCCCCACATTCAGGGCCAGCCAGCGCAGAGCCACTAGGGCACCTGAAACTGTCCTTTGCGGCTAGGGAGAGTTTCGTATGTCCTTTGTCAGTCTTCTTCTCCAGCCCCACCATGGCGTCTCTGCTTCTGTGCTGGGCCCCCAGTTTTACCCCTCCCACCCAAGACCCTGCCCTTCTGGGGGCCCAGACCTGCTCCCTCACACACCTTGCCTGGGGGCCTGGCTATTCTGTTAGCAGCCCTGCCTGAACCCTCAGTTCCTGTGCCTATGACCCACACCCAGGTCTGGACCTACACCTGTGAGAGACAGGGGTTGGATTTTAACACCCCACTATTGAAAACATTCCAGTGTCACTCGTGTTAAATCTAACTGGGGAATGGATGGTCCAGACCATGGGCCACCTCTAGCTACATCCCTGCTCTTTCAGACATTTGTAATCTGCCTAAAAATAAAGGTCAGTTTTTAACAATAATAAAGCGATACTATGAGTCTGGCAGTCAAAAATGCAAAAAACGAAGATGAGACAAAAAGATGAAGCTTAAAAAAATGATAGTTTGTCATCTTATTTTAGAAATCTTGATGTATTGAATAGAGGACATTCATCCAAAAGTATGGGTGAGGAAACATCTCAATTATCTGATCACTTGCTGAGTTGTGGGGATACCACGACAACTGCAAAAATTGAACAAATGGACTCTGAAGTGGCAATGGAATTATAAAATATTGGTAATTTTGTCAAAGTAAGTGAAGAAACCTACCCTGAAGACATTGCATTATGGTCAACATTTATTTCATTGGATACGCTAAAATATTTTTTAGTAAATAAACTGAAAAACATAGGTAATACAGAAAATTTGAGAAAAAAAGTATGAAGTTGGAGGACAAAAGCAATTGAGATCTTCTTGAGTCCCATTTTCTGAGGATGAAGAAAAATGGAACCATAGAAATGAGATTTTTTTCAGAAATCACCACGTCAGTCTACTGCTATATTTGCAAATTATTCCCTCACAATAGTAAAGGAAAACAAATATTTGTCAATGGGCACTGTAATTGGAGAAATGTTGCAAGAGATATTGCTGATCATGAAACTTCCAAAGCTCATATTAATTCTATGCTTAAGTTTGTTCAAAGATATAACTTATCTGAAAGGATTGATTCTGCATTACTGGCTCAGTTTGAGAAGGATTGTTCTTATTGGAGGAACATGCTGAGATGTGTTGTTGCCACGGTGAAACTGCTATCTTCTTTTGGACTACTTTTAAGAGGACATGATGAGTAGTCAGGGTCAAATCGAAAAGGTAATTTTTTAACATGCCTTGAATATCTTAGTGAATTTGACAATTTTCTTAATGAACATTTGAAAAATTATCAGTATTGTGGCTTAGGGACGACCAACTTCTTAATGCACCAGATCTACAATAAATTAATTACTATAATGGCAGAGCAGCTCAGAAACCAATTTACTGATGAAATGAAGGATGCTAAGTACTCTTCCATAATAGTTGATTCAACACCAGATGTGAGTCATGTTGACCAATTAACATTAATTTTAAGATGTGACTGGCAATGGTGAACTTTTAGAGTGATTTATGTGTTTTGTCCCACTAAAATCCTACACTTCCTACACTTCTAGAGACAAGTTTTGGAAATTATTGCAAATTTAGGTTTGGACATAAAAAATTGTTGTGGGCAGAGCTTTGATAGTAGTAAAATGTGGTGCAAATATGGCAGGGAAATATTCAGGTCTACAGTCAAGACTGAACAATGCCAATTACTCTGCTTTATTCATACCAGATTCCAGCCATTCCTTATATTTAATCTGCAATGCTGCAGCTGCATCTTGTGAAGGATGTACATTTTTGCCTTTGTTCCAAACATGTATGGTTGTGTTTTCAGTTTCCACACATTGGTGGAGTATGCTACAATCACAGAGCTAGCAAATGGAAAATATTTGACCCGTCAAAAGAATTTATGACACCAGGTGGTCTGCTCATGCAGATGCTGATTTGGCTTTGAAAATGAGCTATGATGTTGAAAAGAGAACTTTATTAGACATAGCCACATCAAATTCTGGAAAAAACACATGTGAAAACTGAAACAAAATCCTTAGCAGAAAAGTTTGAAAAGTACGATATTGCTATTTTTACTATTTTGTGTAACCATTTACTTAAAAGAATTAATGTTGTCAGCAAATCACTGCAAAATTGATACACATTTATTGAATGCCGCACAATTGTTAAGCCTCAGTTACAAGTTTTGTCATGCAATTTTGAAATGAGTATAGGTCTATGGAGCAGAGGCACAAACAGTAACAGAAAAATATAGGTTCCTCTGATATATCTGATGAGAAGCATAAAAAAGCCAGGAAGTTATTTTTTGATGAAAGTAGAGACAATGACATCAATTTAAAAGGGAAAGAAAAGATTATTGTTGAGACCGTCAGTTTATTTATGACCCAATAATAGTGCAACTGCAGACTAGAGATGACTCTCTAAAGAAAACTGTTCATTTACTTTGCATGTTTTTTTTTTATAAAAGTATGGATCAAGATGCTAAAAGCCACTACTGCAAGAGATTAAGTGAATTCTACCAAGAGGACATAGACACAAATCTTTTTGAAGATGAAGTGAAACATTTCATTCATTTTATAAAAAATGACGAAGACTGTGCTTCGAGATCACCAGTTGATTTATATAGACTTGATGGTTTGCAGGAAGCTTTTTCAAATGTAGAAACCATTTTGAAAATATTTTTTATAATACCTTTGACAAATGCTTCTGGTGAATGTTCTTTTTCTGTATTGAAGGAAATTAAAAATTATTTGGGAAATACGATGAGTAAGGAATAGTTGACAAGTTCAATATTGACAATTGAAAGTGCGTCTTTACAAAATATTAGTTATGATGACTTAATTGATGATTTTATAAAGAAAAAGTGTAAAAATAAATATATTTTTAAATTGAATACGTTTTTTTCCAGAGGAAGTTAACTTTTATTTTTCCATTCATGCATCATCTATACATTTTATTTTTACATATTTTTCACGTTAGCTTAATGCAAATACAAGCTTTCATCTAGACCAGAAGTTCTTAAAATGTGCTCCGAAAATTCCATTCAGGTGGACTGAAGAAAGGTTATGTATTTTTTATAAAGCACTCTTATCCAAAGCACTTTACAATAGATAGCTAATGGTACAACTATATATGAAAGCTCATTAAGTGGTCCACCTAAATCCTCAGCAATTTTCAAGTGATCTGCGAAAAAGGAAGTTAGACAACAAAAACAATCAAGGTATCTCATTTGATTTTCATTTACTTCTTATTACTTACAATATAGGAGGAGGATGGAAAAAAAGAATGAAAAATGGGAGGGACAGGAAGAGTGAATGTTCTTTTTTTTTTGGCTGGGTTCACAGGGGACCCCAAAAATGAAGCTGAGCACAGGACACCACTAACTCTAAATCTGCCATTGCCTTCATGGGTGTGCCTTCCTCATACCTCTTTTTGCAGAAAGAAATAAAAAATCCCCCAAATTTTCCCTATTATTCAAATTACAGAAAGACCTCTGTCTGTGGCAAATAATGTCACTGAAATATAATTCTTCCTGTAGTTTTTTCATGTCTTATTGATATCGTCTGTATACTTGATACAGGCAATTGATTCTCAGATGGAAGATTCATCAGAGTAGCTGCAGACGACCAGATCAAGTGGTGAAATGTTCAGAAAAAGTGATAGCTGAGAATACTTTGGCCACGTTATCTTCTAATCTAATTTAAAATTTGGGTTGTGGAGGCAGTATTTCTCTCTGGATTGCCTGGGAAACCAGGCCAAATCATAGTTTGAAGACTATGGGAGGGGTTCTCAAACTTTGCTGGCACAATTTCATTTTAAGGAAATATTTTCTCCAGAGACCTCAAACATCGTGGAAGATGCCATTTTATAGAGCAAAGTGCCATCCTCCAAACAGCAGGACCTTGCATGCATCATACATATGAGGTCATGCCACATGGAGGGTGCCATTTTGCTCTACTAAATTACATCCTCAGCATAGTGTGACCTTGTATCTATGGTGTCTGTGAGGTCACACTCTGGAGGTTTTTAGAGCAAAATGGCATCCTTCATGCCTTGTGACCTCAAACACATTCTACATGCAATGTCATACTTTGAGGAGCAAAATGGTATACTCCACTCACTAAGGAATGCCGGGACCTGTCCCCATCTGTTTGATGGTGAGTGCCGTTTGGGGCTGTCACCCACAGTTTTGTAATCTCTGTGCTTCAGGTTTGGATTTGTGGGCAGCAAAATGTATTGAACTCTCCTGGAATGATTTCAGTCCCAAATGGCAGAGATCTTGATCTGCTGTTCTCCCTACATTTCTGCTGAATTGAGTAAAAAAAATCTTATGAGAAGTGTTTTTGTAAGAATTAAGCTGCTTGTGAACGAGGATCTGACCTATAATGAAAATTGTAATGACAGGTTTGGATACAGGAATGAGATTCCACAAATCTCAAAAGTCAAAGGGTCTGGAGTCAAGATTCCAGTTTTGTCTGGTTTCTTCTAATTATATATGGCCAAACTGCACTCTGAGTTACACTAATGTAAATACAGAATAAATTGACTGTGGCCAGTGTAGTTGCTCAAAACTTACAGCAGTACCACTGAAATAGAATTATACTGTGTGAGAATATTTATACATACATATATGTGTGTGTGTCTATATTAGTTCTGCATACATCCATGCTAGGCAGTCTCTCTCCTTGTTTCTATATGTTTCTTTTTCCCTTTCCCATTTTTTCTGTTTTTGTGCACATGCTCTTTCACCACACAGTGCTCACAGCAGCAGCAGAGGATTATTACTCAGCATGATCATGCCTGTGCTTCTGTCCAATATTGCTTTTTTAATCCTGACAGCCCCAGCAGCAGCAGTTGAAATGAACTAGAATCTTACTCAGCCAGCTTTGTGCTACTTCTATCAGTTATACCAAGAAAGTGCTATTGCACAGGTACCTGGGTGTGATAGAGCTGAGATTGTTCTTAGGGGAGTATTTCTCATGTGGAAACGTGGAAATATTGAAGAATGTAAAGGAACATATCATATTGCCTTGACACCATGCTTGGCACAGAGCAGTACATAATTAAGAATTTTGTACTTGTCTCCCAGTGAATCACTTTGTTGTGTTCTGCTTCAAAATGTGTGAGAGGACCACATGCCTGAGACTTGTCATCTTCTGATGCCATAATATTGTCTTTTGCACAGGCCCAGTGACAGAGCTGGGCAGAGCTGGGCTAGGCTGCACAGGCTATAGACCTTTGGGCAGTCCTGACCCTCATTTCTTTAGTCATATGTTATAAGGGACTAGTCCCTCCATGGGTGTCTTAGCCTGCTGCTCTCTCCCCTTCCTCTCCCCCAGTAATGCCAGTTCTGCTCCCAGACTGTGGCAGTATGTTATGACACCTATATATTTTCTGAATAATTTTTTAAAAGTGGGAGGGGGGGGGGGGCTTAGAACACAAGAACAGCCATACTGGGTCAGACCGAAGGTCCATCTAGCACAGTATCCTGTCTGCTGACAGTGGCCAATACCAGATGCCCCAGAGGGAGGGATCACAACAGGTTATCTTCACATGATCTCTCTCCTGTCACCCACCTCCAGAGAAACAGAGGCTAGGGACACCATTCCTACCCATCCTGGCTAATAGGCATTGATAGACCTAACCTCTATGAATCTATATATCTTTTTTTGAACCCTGTTAAAGTTCTAGCCTTCACCGCATCCTCTGGCAAGGAGTTCCACAGGCTGACTTTGTGCTGAGTGAAGAAAGACTTCCTTTTGTTTGTTTTAAACCTGCTGCCTATTAATTTCATTGGTGACCCCTAGTTCTTATATTGTGGGAATAAGTAAATAACTTTTCCCTATTCATTTTTTCTATACCAGTCATGATTTTATAGACCTCTATCTTATCCCCCCTTCGTCTTCTCTTTTCTAAGTTGAAAAGTCCAAGTCTTTTTAATCTCTCTTTATAGGGGACCCGTTCCAAACCCCTAATAATTTTTGTTGCCCTTTTCTGAACCTTTTCCAATGCCAATATATCTTTTTTTGAGATGAGGTGGCCACATCTGTATGCAGTATTTAAGATGTGGGTACACCATGGTTTTATATAGCGGCAATAAGATATTTTCTGTCTTGTTCTCTATCCCTTTTTAAATGACTCCTAACATTCTATTTGCTTTTTTGACTGTTGCTGCACACTGAGTGCATATTTTCAGAGAACTATCCACAGTGACTCCAAGATCTCTCTCTTGAGTAGTTGCCCAATCACTGAGTTTGGTGAGATTTTTTTGAAGCTCTTCACAGTCTGTTTTGGTCTTAACTATCTTGAGCAGTTTGGTATCATCTACAAATTTTGCCACCTCACTGTTAGCCTCTTTCTCTAGTTGAATAGGATGGGTCCAGGACAGATCCCTGGGGTATCTCAGTAATTACACCTCTCCACTTGGAAAACTTACCATTTATTTCTACCCTTTGTTTCTTGTCTTTTAAGCAGTTATCAATCCACGAAAGGACCTTCCCTCTTATCCCATGACAACTTACTTTACTTAAGAGCCTTTGGTGAGGGACCTTATCAAAGGCTATCTGGAAATCTAAGTATACTATATCCACTGGATCCCCCTTGTCCACATGTTTGTTGACACCCTCAAAGAACTGTAGCAGATTAGTAAGGCATGATTTCCCTTTATAGAAACTATGTTGATTTTCCCCCAATAAATTATGTTCATGTATGTATCTGACAATTTTATTCTTTACTATAGTTTCAACTAATTTGCCCGGTACTGACGTTAGATTTACCAATCTGTAATTGCCAGGATCACCTCTAGAGCCCTTTTTAAATATTGGCGTCATGTTAGTTATCTTCCAGTCATTAGGTACAGAAGCTGATTTAAAGGATAGGTTACAAACCAAAGTTAATAGTTCTGCAATTTCCCAATTTAGTTCTTTCAGAACTCTTGGGTGAATGCTATCTGGTCCCGGTGACTTGTTAAGTTTATCAATTTGTTCCAGAACCTTCTCTAATGACACCTCAGTCTGGGATAATTCCTCAGATTTGTCACCTAAAAAGAATGGAACAGGTTTGGGAATCTCCCCAGTATCCTCAGCCGTGAAGACTGAAGCGAAGAATTCATTTAGCTTCTCCTCTATGACTTTGTCATCTTTGGGTGATTCTGTAGCATCTCATCATCCAAGGGCCCCACTGCTTGTTTAGTTGGCTTCATGCTTCTGATGTACTTAAAAAAAAAATTGCTATTACTTTCTGAGTTTTTGGCTAGCTGTTCTTCAAACTCCTTTTTGGCTTTTCTTATTATATTTTTACACTTAATTTGACAAAGTTTATGGTCCTTTCTGTTTTTCTCACTAGAATTTGACTTCCACTTTTTAAAATATATCTTTTTATCTGTCGCTGCTTCTTTTACCTGGTTGTTAAGCCACGGTGGAACTTTTTTGGTTCTTTACTGTGTTTTTTAATTTGGGGTATACATTTAAGCTTGTAGTTTCTAATTTTGTTTCCAGACTATGCATTAAGGAGTGTATTACAACTCAAAGAGTAATGAAAAATTACATGCATGGACTAAGATAGGAATGCATAATGAATTCTCTGTTTTCATCACTTGAGAACATCTTTTGAATAGCTTTACCCTACATCAGGGGTAGGCAATAATTTTTCTCCAAATAATTTTTTCTTCAAATAATTTTTGAAGTGGCCTTGGGCTGTCCCAGAAGGGGCAGAGCCTCAGCCAGAAGGGGCTGGGCCAGGATGCTTCTGGGCTGCCCCACCCACAGACCATGATTGGTCTGGGGTTGGAGAGCCCTTTTGTCCCCCCTTCCCATTAGGCCTGGGGATGGGAGAGCTGCGTGAAGCTTCATTCGCCCTGCCCCCACCCTGCTCGAGCATATGGCACTTTGAAGTGCCGCAAGCTCCTCACAGTTTGGGGGGGAACGTGGAGGAAACTTTGTGCACTCCTCCTGCCCCCAGGCCAATCAGTGCTTGGGGGGTGGGGGAGCACGTGATGTCTCCTCAAAGCACTGCATGGTCCTGCCAGGGTGGGAGGAAGTTTTGCGCACTCCCCCGCCGCCAGGCCCTAATTTGCCTGGGGGCGGGAGAGCAGCAGATCCTCCACAGGATCTGGCACGCGGAGGCCCTTTTGCCCACCCCTACCCTACATAGTCTTGCAGATCTGATTGGATGAACTCTCTTTAGTCTGCAGCAACAATAGTTAAAACTGTGTAAGCATTTAAAAATCTTTATAACTTTCTCAAAGTTTCATGTAGGCAAAATTTCCAAGTATGATCGTGTGAATTTAACTCCTTGTGAATTTTTTGAAAAGTTTGAACAAAACCCATTCACCATTTTTGGGATAGAGGCAAAGTAAATCAAATAAGTTTATACTATTATAAATAATGGCCAATTTTTTTATGAAAAGCTACGGTGCATCAGTGGTTTGGAATAGAAATTTGAAATCTGGCCTGTTTTTCAGATGTGATCTTTGATGAAATCCATTTTCATTGAGCTGAGTTATAAGAGTAAAAATTTACTTTGTGCCTGTGTGCTGATTTATACTGTTGGATAGTAGGATTTCCCTGGTTTTGTTTTAGTAAGTATCCCTATTACTAATGGTTCTATTGCTGTATGTGTACTTGTGAATGTTAAGTGGAAAGTGGATTTTAATGTGCATGCTGAATATTAATTGGAAGAGTGCATGTGGAGGGATGCAGGGTATTGAGGAGAATTGTGTATACACACCTGTGGCAAGCCTTTTTAGGGCCCTACCCCAAGTGCTTAAAATTGGTCATCGGGGCTTGATGTGATGTTGGTTGAAATCAATGAAAAGACTCTCATAGGCTTTCACTGAGCTTTTGATTGAACTCTTAGGCTGTGTCTAGACTGGCAAGTTTTTCCGCAAAAGCAGGTGCTTTTGCAGAAAAACTTGCAAACTGTCTACACTGGCTGCTTGAATTTGCGCAAGAACACTGACGATCTAATGTAAGATTCTCAGTGTTCTTGCACAAATACTATGATACTCCCACTCAGGGATAAGCCCTCTTGCGCAAATGTATTTGCGCAAGAGGGCCAGGGTAGATAGGGGAGGACTGTTTTGTGCAACAAAGCCCCGATGGTGAAAATGGCGATCGGGGCTTTCGTGCGCAAAACCGCATTGGCACTGGATGCTTTTCCGCAAAAAGTGTTTTTGTGCAAAAGCATCCATGCCAATCTAGATGCTCTTTTCTGCAAATGCTTTTAACGGAAAAACTTTTCCGTTAAAAGTATTTGCGGAAAATCATGCCAGTCTAGACGTAGCCTTAGCGAGGCAAAGTTCCACAGGGCTGTGCAGCAAGTCAAGATTACAAATGCCTAACAAACTTCTCTGTGTCATTACTTTAAGAATGCTGAGTTTGAAAATGAAAAAGCAAGAAAGCACTAAACTTAAGATTACTTATATGCTCTCTGTGCACCAGAACTAGGACATAATTTTTACTTACATGACTGTTAGGTCCTTTTTTCTCCTGCAGGACCCCTGTCATATGTAGTGCAAAGATTAGACAACTAATAAAGCAAATATAATGAGGAGTCCTGTGGCACCCTAGAGACTAACAGATTTATTTGGGCATAAGCTTTTGTGGATAAAACCCACTTTATCAGAGGCAGGGGTGTATATAATATGAAAATTCAGCAAAAGAAAGAAGTTACTTACCAAGTGTTAATGAGGCTAATCAAGTCAGGGTGGATGTGGCTCATTGGTTGCAGCTGATGAGGAGATGTGAATAGCAAGAGAGGGGAAGTTACCTTTGTAGTGCATTAACCAATTTAAATTTATATTCAGGCCTACTTGGATTGTATTGAATTTGCAAATGAATTGTAGTTCAGCTGTTTCTCTTAGTAATCAAGTTCTGAAGTTCTTTTGTAGAAGGATGGCTACTTTTAAATCCATTACTAAATGGCTAGGGAGGTTAAAGTATTTTCCTACAAGTTTATGTAGGTTACCTTTCTTGATGTCTGACTTGTGTTTGTTTATCCTTTGGAACAGACTGTCTGGTTTGGCCAGTATACTTGGGAGAGGGGCATTGCTGGCACTTGATGGTATATAGCATGTTAGTGGATGTACAGGTGGATGAGCCCCTGATGCTGAGGCTTTTGTGATTAGGTCCTGTGATGGTGTCACTTGCATACATATGTAGACAGAGTTGGCAATGGGATAGCTTCCTGGGTAAGTGTGTTTGTGCTGTGGTGTGTGGCTGCTGGTGAGTATTAGCTTCAGGTTGGTGGGCTGTCTATTGGCGAGGATTGGCCTGTCTCTCAAGGTCTGTAAGAGTGAGGGATTGTTTTCCAGGATAGGTTGTAGATTGTCAGTGACACACTGGAGGAGTTTTAGCTTGGGGCTATAAGTGATAACCAGTGGTGTTCTTTTATTTTCCTTGTTGAGTCTGTTTTGTAGTAGGTGACTTTTGGGTATTCATCTGGCTCTGACAATCTGTTTCTTCAACTTATATGTTAAAGCAAATATTTAATGCTTGACTCATTTGCTGTACTCCAAACATCTCCTGTACTGAGTGAGGGAGTGGTGTTTTATTTATTTGTCTGTCCCTTGATATTATCGTTTTATACTGCTATCCTTTACTATAGTATTGAAGTACCTTCCACCTAAAATCAAGGGCAATAGTAAAGCCCTTTAGAGTATTTTTGAAGTCTCTGGTATTTTTCTTCTTTATGCAGTAATTATTCTACTTGAGAGTAAGGGTTTTTTGATGGTCTGATAAGGATTTTTGGATCAAGGGAGTTGTCTGTGTGTGAGTACCAGTCTTATGGTGGAAATGCTTTTATAAAATTTCCTACAGAGTTGGACTTTGGATGTGCCTGATCTTCTCTGGAGGATTGTTTCATAGTTGGATTCCCTCCACCAACAAAGCTTTGTCCCCTATTCTCACAAGTATTCTGCCAAACTGTATTTTCATTGTACTACTTGATTACAGCATTTGCAGTGATTCACAGACTGATATTTGGTCTTTGATGTAAATGTGGATTGATCTGTTAATTGCTTTGAAAATTAGGACCAAAGCCAACTACTGGTTTAGGAAGCAAATGGGAGAGATGGGGACTGGAGCATAGGTATGATTTGTTCACAATAGTCCAAGCTATGGAGAAAGTGGGCAGCCTCCTTCTGTACCATCTGGGACTGGTGTACTGTCTTTACAGTCAGTCTTAGAGTGAATTACAGTAATCCACCTTGGAGATGACAGAAGCATGAATCAGTGTGTCAAGTCCTTGACGGGAGGGAAGGGACAATATTTTCTAAGAAGAGAAATACGGAAAAGACATATTTAGATGTCTATCTCATTATTTACTGACTAGTAAATTTTGAACATCAAAATGTCTATACTGGATCAGAGCAATAGTTCATTATCCTATCTAATAGTGGTCAGTGCTAGATGCTTTAGAGGGAGCGAACAGAGAAGGGCAGTTTTGATGTACACAAAAGCTGATTTAAGTGCTGCAGTTAATAGTTCTACAGTTTCATATTTGAGTTCCTTCAGAATTCTTTGATTCTGTTTGGTTCTGGTGACTTATTGCTATTTTTAAATTAAACTCTTTGAAGTGTGTAATGTGGAGAAAAAGAGCTTGTTGGGGCAAACACCTATTCATACAACCCATGACTTGAATGCACTCCCCCATCTATTTGTGCATGGCTACTAAGTTCTATGAAAGCAAATTAGACAGGTTAAAAAGTACATGCAGTTTTACATGCACATCTGCAAAAATTTGGCTTAATATGTGCAGATATTTTCTAACTGTACTATGCATAAAATACAAATATGGCATTTTGAATTATCACATGGAAAATCCATGTATAAAACCTTCTTTGAGTGCATGATATGCAAAATATTTAGTATTTGCAAAGCTAGAGTAGTATGTTGGTTTTACTATTTTTTGACTAAGAAGAATATGTAAACTTCCCTAGTAAAATTACTAGACATTTAAATAAAGCAATAATGATTATATAAGAAAAGGTTTATGCTCATTTGGGAGCCAGAACTTTTTCCAACTATTTAAAATTGGATAAAGGATTTAATAGCTTTTCTCTCTTTGGAAAAGACTTGTTAAGATTCACGCAAAGTTTCTGAACACAGAGAACCTGTTATTACAATATAACAGCAAAATAATTTAGTTAAAAATGTTTCTCATTTGACTAATCCATCTTTTGATTGGTGTCTTCCTTTATTTTCATACTCTGTACTATAAATATCAGTTTTAAGTTTTCAGTAGAAGAGTCACAACAATTATTGTCCTGAGATACTAGTAACAGAGATTTTGGGACATTCCCTAATGATGATTACACTGGTCTACAATTTTTTAGAAGTCGTCTGCTTCAGAGATAAAATGTGCTATTTATTATGTATTTTGATGTGCTGAATTCAAATATGACAATTAAAACAACTGATTGGCTACTGTTTCCAAGATATTTAAGTTTTTACACTTTACGTCTATGTATATTGTGTAGATAGTAGAGTTTTAATCATATATTGTAAATCTAGGTCTTTTCATGTGTTTATGGTTGCTTCACTTGATAATATTTCACCTGTCCTGTTTATGTAACACTTTAAAAATCAGCAAAAGGGATATATAAATAAAATTTATTATGAAACAAAAGGCAAAAAACTATTATGTACATAGTTTAGTCCTATTCAATATCTAGTCGGCGCATCTTGGCTTGTCTCTTGTATTCATTAAATGGAGCATCTCTTGTCACTGTCCAGCAATAGTCTGCAAGCATTGATGGGCTCTATTTGCCCCAATAGCGTTTCTCCATTGTTGCAATGTCCTGGTGAAATTGCTCGCTGTGCTTGTC
>JANRFK010006693.1:39199335-39211939 GCA_030068395.1 Apalone spinifera | reverse complement strand
AGTTATCTGCACTGTTCACACAAGTACGAGGCATCTCTGCTCACTTCGGCTAAATAGATATGTGTCTCTTTGCAAAATCAAACACCGACAAATAAGAGAGCATGACACTGTATGATTTCTAGAGCTGATATAGGGCAATTTGTTCAGCAGAGTGATGTAAGCTTCGTTATGATTGCATCATCCATGACTTCTAGGAATAACATGATGCAATTTATATTATGTATGACGCGATACCAGCTTCAGATTGCATCATTCATTGTTTTGCCTAAAAAGCAAGTACCGTCCAAACCCAGACATAGATTTATTCATAGATCCAGTCAAATATGTATTTTAGTCATTTCTAGTTTAAATTGAGATCCCTTCCCTTTATAACTCACTTATCCTCCGCCATTCCCAAGTCAAGGGTCGTATATACTGACCCAATAGCATATCTTGAAAACTAGAGCCAATCAACAATTTTAAGCATCATTTTCGTTCTCAGTGACCCAGTATTAGTAAAGTTTGACTACATTTTATTTATGAAGCATTTTGGCTGTAAAGCAGTGTTATAAGGATTAGAATATTCAGAAATATGAAGGCTGTGATTTTTTTTAATGTTACTCAAGGAATTTGGATGCTCAGTTCCCATTAATTTGAAAGACATTTAAGAAAATCTCCTACAGAAATGTATACCTTTATTCCATCTTATTTATTACCAGTCAGATAATTTTCTATCTGGTATAATTTTCTCTTGAATTTTAACACCTCTCGTCTATATTTACACCAATTTTTCCTATGACACTAACTCACCAGATTAAGCTAGTGTTTTGAACTTGTTGCTTGTCTCCAGTCATGGAAATCTCCCTCTTCCCTTTCCTTGTGTGAGTAGCTTTTGTTGAGGATTCATTATTACTTGATTAAACCTCTGTACCTGATCTCTTTAGACCAAAAATGTTCTGTCTTTTAATTCTAAAAGGTCAGTTAAGCAGTGAGCTTTTGTCTTCAGTGTTGGAAGCAGAAAAGACCAATGTTGTTGTTTAACCCAACATTCCTGACAAAGCAGGATACTTCTTTACTGCACATTTCTTAGTGTTTTAGTGAGTCTGGGTTTAGATGTCTCAAAAGATGGTGTTTCCATAATTTCCTATTGGAGACATTCAGCAACCCTAGAGATCTCATAGACAGAAAGTTCTTTCTGATATTTAGCCTAAAGTTTTACCTCTAAAATATTATCAGATTATTTTTAATTAATACATGTTTGTCACCCCTACCAATTCCTTTCTCTCAACTTAATATTTACAAGACATAAATATTAATGATTTCCCCCTTTTTTAGCTATATATTTGTTTGGTCTCTGCCTGTTGCACATGGACATCGTTTAGTTTTTTATTTTCCTGATTTTGTTAAAATACTATGCAATGTTTGCATAAGCACTACAATTATTTGGTTTGGTTCTTCTGGACAAATTCAGAAAGTTAATTTTTAGGAGACCAAAGTCCTGGGTAACAGCATGGGTTGTACATCTCTGTAAAATTCATTTAGGAAATTGAAGTTCATCTTTTCCTCTGCCATGACACAATTATCTTTAAAACATGAACTGAAAGGTCAGAAGGAATTAGCACTTTCTTCCCTAATACACAATTTGGTATGTTTTAAAATTGTTTGTAAATGTTTCTATAATATGCAGCACCTTAATATTTGAACACCTCATGAATCTGAAGATGTAATTACCTCGGCAAATAGTAGGGTTGCCAGGTGTCCAGTTTTGAACTGGACAGTCCAGTATTTGAGCTTTCTGTTCTGGAAACAAATTGAGAAAATATAAATGAGAAAATATAAATGTCTGGTATTTTCCAAATAAGATGTAATGTCAAGTGTGTCCGATATTTTTGTTGAAACCATCTGGCAACTCTAGCAAATAGAGATGACTTTTCTACTTCTATTTATCTGGTTCCTGACAGTATTATAGGGGTGGGTTTGTTTGTTTTTTGAGTTGGGTTTTCAGGGACTGCCAGTATGTATAATTTAGTTAAACAGTAATTCAAGTTATGTCCTGAAACTATGTATGTGTCTGACTTCAGTACAGTTCAACATGTGCTTTTTGTAATAGACAAAGATGTGTCTCTTTATGGCCTTGATCCTCCAATGATCAGATCAACTGAAAGAAGGGGGATAGGACTCGAAAAGTGTCCTGCTTCACACAAGCCAGAATGTGATCATATAGGTCACAGCTTGTTCATCATATGTGTGGTTTCTTATTGATTCACAATATTAAGCATATACAGTGGAGATCTAACATCAGAATTTGTCCCTATGTGATTTTTATATGGGGCTTAGTTTAATCAGTAGCTTCCTGTGTAAGTGTTGGTACTCAGTGTTTACAAAATTAATATGTTAATCTCAGTTTTCTTTATGAAATAGCCACAAATTTTCCAATACTTATTTTTTTCCATAATGTGGGCAGAACTGAATGCTTGTGCAAATACAGCCAGATTTTTATAGTCTTGTTGCAAACATTAATAATTAAGTATTGTTGGTTAGAATCTGCAAGCATGTAACTTCCTATGATAGAACATTGTATTTGAGAGGACTTCATGAGTTTTGAAATGATACTTTCTTTGTTAGAATGCTAGTTTCTTCGGTATGTGTTTCCTTATGTCACCTGAGGCTATTTTTCCAACATGTAACACGTGATGTTTTTTCTACATTCTGAATAATCAGCTTTTCCCTTTGCTTATTAAGCATAAAAATACCGCCAAGGTATTAGCACAATACAGGGTATTAGCAGTGACCAGTCTCCACCAAACACCAAGTTCCTTTTCTCTGTTGCCTAATTAACATACTTGAATAAGTTCACTACATTTAATGAATATCTCATATAAAAACCATCACTTTCTACCTCCCAGATAACTAAGGCACTCAAACTAACATCTCTATCTGGGTTTTATGAACAATTAATACATTCTGTATTTATTATTGTACAAAAGAGCTTGAAAAAACAAGAGAGAGTGTTGTGCTTCAAAACTGCCTTTAACACAGTGGAACACTTTCCTGAAATCTCTAGTAAAGTGTAATGCTTAATACAGTGCAATCAAACAATTTATATAAATTGTTACCATCAGAAGAAAGTATTCTTGCTAATTATTTAAAAAATGAAGTAAAAACTATTGAATACTAAAATTCAGTGTTTAGAAAAATGTATTTTTAAAATCTTCTGTTTTAATCACCCTGTTTATAGCAGGTTGTACTGTAGAATATTTTAAACTATGAGAAATGAGATTTTCTTACTTGAAGAATAGGAGAATTGCATAAAAAGGAGAGAGAGGTTTACCTCTTGTCATGCTCATATATTTTGTGTTTTTTATCAGTTCTGCCTGCTGTATTTGGTGACTTGTGAGAATTTTCAGCTTCCAGAATAGTCTCCTGGCAGATGGGTGTGCACTGTGCAGCCTTTTTGCATTGTTTTCAGCACCATCTGGGGCTAGTACCTAATGCTCAGAATATATTGGATGATTTAAAGAAGACATATGAAGCTGTCAATTAGAGGTCCACAGTTATTTAGATTCTCATTGCTGCTTTTGATAAGAAACTAGATGACTTTGTGTGTTGCGGGAAGTAGAAATGACAGAAGCTACCGAAGTTTCCATATGTAGGCATAATGCCATTCTAGCTATGAACACCAATCATTGTCAGGCTTTAAACGGTCATATTGATGACCTGGAAAACAGGCTAACACTAAAGAATGTCAAGTTGGTGGGGGTCCTTGAGGCAATGAATAAGGAAAAATGCATCAGCTTTCCTTAACTAGATTATGATGGTGCTAGGAATGGGTGATTTCTTTTTAATGCATTTTTAGTTATCATATTTTAGGGGAAGGTAATCAGGTGACACTCCATGCACTCTAATCTGAGTTTAGCTTTCAAAATTCAACAGTCCTACTCTAGCCATAACAATTCTGTTTCTCCTGATGGCAAAAGGCATGTTTTTGTTTGTTTTCAAGGTGAGAAAGAGGCAAAAGAGCTTAGCTTTCATGTAGTTCTAAGATGGAAAATTCAGGGTTTGATTTCATTGCCATATGCATCTTTATTTTCCTCACTAATGTAGTTTTTGATAAGATGCTACAGCCTGAAGAGTGAGGAAGTGCTTTCCAAAGACTGACCCATATGTAAGATTTTCACTTTTTTCTTGTAATTAAACTTCTTCCTGGTCATACTGCAAGATGATGTCTTTATTTCTATACCTGGGGCATTCTGTTAGGTTATGACAGTGTTCTCAAAGCTGTTCGGGTGTAGGGGTGAAGATTATACTTTTATGTTGACAGTGATTGTCTTAAGTGGAATGGTCTTTGTCATAGAAATTCTTGTATCTGGAACATTAAAAAAAAACAGTTGACTTGTGGTAAATTTCCTTGTTCATGTATAATGTGAAAGAAGTATAATAATAGGGAACAATTTGTGTTCAGAATTTTTTTTAATCTTCAAACAGATGCTGACTGTCATATTTTTTGATGAGCATATTTGTTCTGTAGGTTAGGGCAGAGCCTGTTTGTGGGGTTTATCTCTTCTATGGCTGATTGTAGGAGAGGGTCCTAAATATAGCTGAAACATTCACAAATTTACCTCTTGTTTGCCAAATTCCATCTTTTGGGTTAGTTTTTATATTGATGTAGGAATGTCTTTGTAATATATATCTCTGTGTTTTTTCTTGAACTTTCAAATAACCCAGTGAGATTTATCATAAAATTTCCATTGATAAGAAGAAAATACTCTTGATGGGTGAAAAAGCTTGTCAGATATGTTGACTGAGACTTGAAAATTATCAGGAATATAAAAATAACTGTGGTCCTGGAATTGCACGCTGGTATGATTGATTGCATGTTATGTTGTTCCTATCATGGATTTTATTCCAGAACTCATTGAAAAGATAACAACAACAACAACAACAGTAATAATAAAACAAACAAACAGTATTGGTATGATCAAGATTTTGTTCACGTGCACTGCACAAGGCTAGTGTACCAGTTAGCTTAACTCAGAAATTCACAATTCTTGTATTTTTTTCAAATTGCCTAACTTTTTAACGTATTTTTAATTTGAAAGTCCTTACAATTAAAGTATTTTTTAGCATTACGTTCTTCTTTTTTGGCTAGTATAATAGGAAAGTAAATGAACAAAGTGGGACATTGTCAGTTATAATCTAAATAATTTATAAAAACCAAATTCATTAATAATAATGCTAAATGTCACCAAAATAATAGTTTGAATTTTTTGTAATGAGTTACTCACAAGAAATGAAAACTGTAGCCAATCGCATTTCAAACTGAAGAGCTCTTTAGATGTTTTTGTGCACTCAATTACTTATACTACTCTTCCCAAGCATATCTAAGCAAAATAAGCTTAAAGTATCTGGGCTAGTAGTGATGATTCATTTATGTTTGTTCTTTAAAATAAAGACCTCAGTGTTGTCATGGTATTTCTACATAGAGGTTAGACACAGAAGAAATCTTTTAGCTTTTCCAATCTGTCTTCCTGATAGTGATTTTTTTTTTTGCAGTAGATTCTCTAGCACTTTTTGCAGTCTAGTTTAAAAAGTCTCAGACAGTGCCATTTCCCCTACTTCCCATGGTAGACTGTTCCATGGCAAAATACATCTCAATATACATTTTGCCTGATATTCATGTGTTGAATTCACAATATTGAAACTACCAGTATTTCATCTAATGAAGAGCAGAGGAAAAAATGATAGGGCTTCAATTTTTATATAATATAGAAACATTGTAATCTGAGCCTTTTTGACTCATAACATGTCTGTTATGCCTAGGAATATTGAGAAGATGAGAGAGAGTGGAGTGAAAGTCCTATAATAGAAATACTTTCCTTTCATGAAATGATGCAACACCTTTCTTTCACCATGAAGTTCAGTGTTGATATGATCTTTCATTCAATTCCATTATAGTGCAAGGACTCAGTGCTCAAGTGACACTCCAAGGAACAGTACGTAATCAGTACGTAATCAACCCCTTTGAAACCACACAAGTAGCAACAATTAAATTCACATGCCCTTTACATTAATAAAGCAGAATGCAAACTGAACATTTGAAACGCCTGCCAAGTTGCTTCCTAATGCAGTGCCATCCAGTTTTTGATCACTTACAAACCTGGGGTAACTGAAGAAAAACCTCAGTTTGTAGTTTGGCCCCCTAATTGGTCTTCTCTGGACCTTCCAGAGATCACTGGACATGATGATTTTCATGGTAAGTGCCTTTATAGCACATTAGTGGACACCAAAGACCTGTTCTAGTCAACTTTCAACTTGGTTAAGCCCCCCTGCAGTTTTGATAGAACATGGTTCAGTGTCCTAAACAGCTGAGAAATACTAATGGGTTAAGGTAAGGAAGGTTGCAGGAGGCATAACTCTTCTGTCCCTGCAAAAGCAGAATGGAGACTTTTTTCCTCTTTTGGCTTTTGAATAACTCTTCTATTTTACTATCTTCCTTGACTTGAGAAACAAGGTCTCCATAAATAGGACTGAAATGGGAGCAACAGGAGAAACTTCTGCGTGGCTGGGAACTTTGCGCAGCTCAAAGCCTTCCTATCAATAAACAGTGCAGGACTGGCATATGATGGTAGGAAAATAATTGTTCAGCTGGGAGTTTCTTATTTGCCTACTTTTGCCCTCCAGTATGTGTCCCCTCCCTCTGCCCCAATTCTTCTTCCTCTTCAGGACAGAGCAAAGAGGAGAACTTGCTGCTTCCAGTTTTCCCTCTCCTTGCTGAGGCAGATTCCCATGACAAAGAACAATTCTGTCAGTTCGTTTTATCTGCCCAGTGTTTGGTATAGAGATGGGAATGTGTGCATGGGAGCATTGTACTCTAACATAATTGCATGCTCTTACATACATATCCCTGCTCTCATGATTTGGCTGCCTCTAAGTCCCAACCTCCAAGATGATCCACTGTCTTTTCCTTACATGGTGTCTAGCCATGACCACTTACATCAAAAACGTGGGAGCTTCTCATAGATAGACTTACTTTAGATTCTAGTTGTTAGACAGCAGTTACATTTCATCATATAAGTGGCTGTAAGTTTTATTGATGGGCAAAGCAATCTCTATATCAGATTGCTCACTGCAATCAGTCTAAGTTTATAAAATGCTTTGTGATCATTTGTGATGAAGCATTCTATATAGCTTTATTATTTGATGAGTGCCTTTTCAGTACAAGAATCTCTAGCCAGCAGAACTACAAATAGAGAGTAAGAAGATCCATAGAAATAAGTATTGTGTAACAATTTCAACAGAAAAAAAATAAGAGTAAAGAGTGAAATAGAGTATCATCATAACAGCAGTTAACCCCCAGTCCATCTCCCTGCCTCCCTCAAAAATATTTCCACTTGAATATACCCCCCCATCTCCAAAACTTTAATTTTCTTGATCTCCACATCACAGTAGCACTCCCTTCTTTCTTCTTTGCATGGTTGCTTTTGTTTTGTATGTAAGTGATTAGCTGAAGTATTGTTCATATTTAAAAGGAGATTGACTGACTTTTGAAGTTCCTTGGAGAGACAGTGTATTTTCTAGCAGAATCTTTGTTCCATTTCCCTGTCTTTAAAGAAATCACTGGTTAGCTGACTTTTGGACCTCATCATTTTAATCAATGTCCTTGTATTGTATATTCTAGCTTTGTAAATTCTATATATTTCAGAATTTCAAAACTTGAAAGTCTGAATTACAGTATTTGTAATGATTTTTGAATACTTTTAGACTGATTTTTTTTCCATCCTGTTTTGCTCTACAACAGTATACATTTGCTCTACAATGCTCCATCTCACAATAATAGTCACATGTATGAAAGCATTAATCTTTAGGTTCCAAAAACATTTTGCAAACTTTATCTATTTAATAATTGAGTGAATAGTAAATAAAGTTATTTGAGTCAATATTTTAATTTGAAAGAGTTTTGTTTGGCAGCTTCCAAACCTTTTCATGTTTTGCTTTCTGTGAACAATCTAGGGTTCTGGTGTTAGCATAAATATTCAAAAAATGTGAATTTTTGTCTTTAAAGTTCAAAAATATGTCAAATGCAGATTTTGAATTAAATATTTTATTGTAATATGCATTGATTAAAAATAATCCAATCAGGTAAAAGAAACAATATCAGGAGATGTATATAACCAACTCAATATGGTCTGTAGACAAAGAATGACTCTGAAGAAATTTGCAATTATGTTCCTTAACTGTTCGTGAATAAAAATGCCATAAATTTCTTAATTATTTGTTCATATGATATATTTTGTCGTTACTAATATCTGTCCTGTTGTGATTCATTTCAGTTGGCAAGGAGCTTTTATGGCCTCTCCCCATTAATTAGTCTTTGCCAGAATTATTTCATATATTCCAAACATCTGTCATTTCTGCACCTACCTTCCATCATGGCTGCTTCTTAGCTTCTAAATATGGAAATTCTAATTCAAAATTATAATTTTCTTATGATGAATGGTTCAATGTCTTGGACCAAAGGCAGATTTAAACTGTGATGTCCTGTGAACAATAAATGCTAGAAATATTTGTACATAATCAGCCAATGAGGAATGGTAACTAGTTTTCTTCCAGTGGCCTACAAAGTCATTGTTCCTGGTTCTAGATCATCATGTGATATCAGGCCTTTGTATTTATCAAAATGTTGTGTGGAATAGCTGATTTCAATTTTTTTTTGTTTTAAATGCATTTCTATTTTTTTCTCCTTCAAGGTTTGTAGAGCCAGATTGCAGCTCCAGCAGAATAATTTTGTTAACACTATGTTGACTCACAGGATAAATAACATTGATTAAAAGTAATCTTTACTCACTGGATAACCAGCACAACCTCTTATCAACCCTTTTGCATTACTTTGAGGTTTCATATTCAAGCAAAGATCAGGGCTGCCCTATTAATCTAACCGCCAGTGAGAAATGACCCCTCAAAGCAAAAGCTGGTATAGCTGCAGATCTTGAACATGTTTATCACAGTTAAAATCATGGCCTCTCATATCAATGGGAGTTTAGACACTGGCTTCAGTGAGGTAAGCTTTCATACAATGTCTTATATACCAGTTCTTTTGATGGCTAGGGTGCAATAACTCTTGCCTAGTTATATTTCATTTAATAAAACCAAACTGAATTTGAGCATACAAATGATGTGCAACTAAACTCTTATATGGGTACATACAAGGGCTTTTTTTAAATGCACATGGTAAAACGTGTTGCATGCACAAGCAGGTGAATATATGCACAAGTCACATATGATGAAGAAACCAGTATGCTTGTTTTAGCTCTTAATTTCTGACTATGTAATTTCCTTCTTTAGAGCTAAATGTGAATCTGTGGCAATGCAGATATATTCTATGTGTATTTCATTAAACATTCCTCTGAGAACACAGACCATGTTTTCTTCTCATAATGAGTGCTTGTGTGTGGAAGCTCAGCAACAAGGCAAGGTAAATGAAAGCACAAAGAGATGCTTGAACTATGTATGTATATCTTGTTGGTTCTGTATCTAAAATTCTGTGTGCCATAGTGTAAACGGGTGTGATGGCTTGGAGATATAGGACGTTAGGTTTCCTGAGAATCTGCCCAGGTGTCTCAAAAGTTTGAGTGAGATGCTAAGCATCTAGGAGAGGCTATTTCCCTTACCAAGTTCATGACACTTCAAAGTAGCCATCATAACACATGGCAAGGCCTCTACTTCCCTTAGGCTCAGAAGGAAGCGATTTTCATTAGGATAATATTAATCTTACTTTTTACATAAAATGAGCTGGCGGGATAGATTTTATTTTACCTGGTCTTCCTCTTCTGTTGCTTTTCAGGGGATATACAGAGTTTTATAATTGGTTGTATCTGTGCTAAGAAGGGAAATTGGCATTTTGCCATTAGTTTCTACTAGTAGAGAGGATAATAATTATATATAATTAAAAGGTAACATTCCTGTGGATCTTTAAAACTAGAACCTTTCTAATGAAAAAGATTTAGGAAATGCAGATCTATTCCAAGTAGGGCAAGAAGCCAGGATAAATTAAATGTGAAATATGCTTAGAAGAAAAAAAATTCTTCCTACCTATTACTGTCTTTCTCCTTTACCACTGCTGCCTCAGGAAGAAAAACAAGATAGTAGGAATATGGTTTAACTGGGCCACAACTTTATTTAATAACTCAGCTGGGAACGCTAGCAATAACTCATTTGGTGAAGTTCATTTTTCTTCCTTTATAGTCTATTCCACTTGCTGAACAGTTGCTGCCAGCCACCCCTCTTCCTTCAACTTGCCTGGTTCCTATTGCATTCCCCTCTTAGAAGGGGTGGGAAGTGAGTTATTGTTTGCTTGCTGTATCAGGTATTAAGAACTTCATTTGTATTCTCCACCATCTTTAGGAGAAGCCTTCTCCTTAACTGCTTCCAATTCTAATTTATCAGGGAACCAGATTCCTGTTGAATTGTTACTTACAAAATAGCAGATACACAGTGCCTCAACAAGAAGTTTACAACTTTCCCTGCCCTCTGGGTTGCTGAGTGGAAGGCAAACCCCCATACTCTACTGCAGGGGTGGGCAATAATTTTTTGCCAGGGGCCACTTCAAAAATTTTGGAAGTGGCCCCAGGCTGCACTAGAATGGGCAGGACCTTGAGTGGAAGGGATGGGGCTGGGATATTTCTGGGTTCCCCACCCCCAGACCATGATTGGTCCCCCTAGGTGCCCATGCCCTTGGCTGGGAGGAGACTTCCCACGCTCCCCTGCCCCCAGGCCAATCAGGGCCTGGGAGCGGGGGAGCATGCAAAGTTTCCTCTGCTTTGTCCCCGCCCTGCATGGCACTTAAAAGCACTACATGCTCCTGGCAGGGCCGGAGGAGGCTTTGCTCACACCCCTACCCCCAGGCCAATCAGGGCTTGGGGGTGGGAGAGTGCACAAAGTCTTCTCCTGCCCTGCCAGGAGTGTGCAGCCCTTTGAAGTGGGTGTTCCTCTCAGGGCGAGGACACGTGGGTGTTCCTCTCAGGGCGAGGACAGAGCAGAGGAAACTTTGCACGCTCCCGAGCCCCCAGGCTTTGATTGGCTTGGGGGTGAGGGAGCACGCGCAGCCTCCTCCAGTCCTGTCAGGAGCGCCTGGTACTTCCAGGCGCCACGTGCTCCTGGCAGGGCAGAGGAAACTTTGCGTGATCCCCCTAATCCCAGGCTCTAATAGGCCTGGGGGTGGGGAAGTGGCAGGGCCTCCATGGGCTGGATCCACCTGCTTGGCCCACGGAGGCCCTTTTGGCCACCCCTGCTCTACTGTGACAGAATACTCCTCCTGAATTCACACACTACACGCTATTGTGATAATCATTGTACAAGACTCATCTTGTAAGGTATCACTTGAAAACGCATAATTTTCTGGTCAGCATTTTCCTGATAAAAAGCCCTGCCTGTTAAGTTAATAACACGTTTCAAACCCCAGACAGAAATTGGCAAACAGGGCTCTCCTACACAAAGGAAAGTGTGTATGCCTTACTTTTCATGTAAGTGGTAAACGGAATCATCAAGCAGAAAGGGAAACAAAAGGGGAGGAAAAAAGCCAACACAGAACTTAGACTTTTTGTCTCCTGCTTCCCAGCTGGAAATATTTTTCAACGAGGGATTGAAATGACAAAAAGAAGGGGCAAACACCCTTAAGGCTCCTCTCTCTTTCCGGCATCACACAGAAGACGACAAAGAAACAGCTGTTGGCCTTTGGGGTGCTAACCTCGAGTTTGGTCAGTAATCTTTCTGGAAGCATGTGGTTAGTCATTTGGCTTGAATCTAATATAATTCGTGAACTTAGGCACTAGCAAATACTTTATCTTTATTTTTCTTGTAACCATTTCTGATTTCTGTGCCTCAGGAAAACAAAAGAGATTATAGGAGGTGATGCTGGTTAGGGCTTAAAATCTCTCTCTGTGTAATTAATAAACTTACTCTATTGTTTTCTCTAATCCACTGTGTTTAAGTTAAGTGTCTGAATAACTCCATTTCAGGTAAAAAACAAACAAACAAACAAACAAAAAACCCCAATGGATGGTCCTGCAGCACCTTAGAGACTAACAAAAAATATAAATAGTATTATGAGCTTTTGTGGGCACAACTCACTTCTTCACATGACAAATATAAGTGGATTATCCTGCTGTAAGCATGCCAGTACCTGAGATGAGGGGACATCTGGGATTTCTAGGTCTGTGGATCTTGAGTAACAGATAGAAAACTCCTGGTCAGGGATTGGGGGGAGAGGGGGGTGTTTGTGTAGATTTGGTCCTGAGTTGTAGCAGGGAATTTCATGAGCACATGGTCTAGGGTTTTTGGGGTTTTTTTGGGAGGTATTCTTTAATGAAGGGCTACTCAACTTTGGAAGCCCCGGGGGCCACAATAATACTCCCAGCATATGTTGAGAGATGCAACTTAAGTGTGGTTGCATATACATGCAAATAGCGTCTTTCATACTGACAGGCATGAATACAAAGCACTTCCCACAATGCTCTGGCACTCCCGGCACCTGTTCCAGCCAGCCTGTCCGCTTATGTCTTTCAGTGCTCACTCACTTTCGAAAGAGGGATGTAAATTAGACAGATTGAAATTGCAAATGAAGCCAGGA
>JANRFK010006693.1:39186045-39199235 GCA_030068395.1 Apalone spinifera | reverse complement strand
CTCATTTGCATCCCTTTTCCGGAAAAGGGTGCCTGTGTAGACGTAGCCTTTGAGGACAGAGTAATCTGAGACTGGTGGTGTGTTGCTGTCATCCTGCAATATAACTGACACTGTCAGGCTGTAGTTGCACACAAACACTCAAGGTAAGTCTCTGTTTGTGAGCAGTCCAGTTGGGAGCTATTTCAGCAAGACATTGTAAGACATCCTGGCTTGCAGGGCAGAAGTGACACCCCCAACTGGTCTGAATTGTATCCCATTCTGCAACACTTGTCCAGGCCAGTCTAGCCATGAGGGTAAAATTCTTTCTGTTGCAAGATCTAAAACCTGGTTAATCCTATTTGAATCTCAAGCAGGGTGGTTGGCTTTTCTTCCCAATGAGGCATGGTGCCCCCAGATAGTGGTAGGGGTTAAAAACTTTCCCCATAGGGTGTGCAGGAGTCGAGGAACACCTTTTATCCAACCAGTTAGCCACAAAACTGTCCATCTCAATCCCACAAGGTGGCTAACAAGGTCTGTTTGGTTTTTTTCCTCCTCATCTCTGGAGGCTGAGGGGATACAGTTGGTTTTTCTCAGAAAGGTAAAAAAATCCACAATATCTAACCCCCCGCCCCAAAAAGAGAAAAACCTGCCAGCTATCTTGATGTACTTGTTTTGAGGCTGTCCCTTTCACAGAAAAAAACGTGTTTATTGATTTCAGTTTGTAAAATCAATATAGCTTATTCCCTGCAGGATGTTTTAGCAAGGTGGTCCAAAACAGTAGACAACACCTTAGTGGTTCAAGAACATCAAAAGGCAGCTAAAATGGCTGAGAAATACATTCCACTCCACAGAAAAACTGAAAGAACTATTCCTTTACTATTCCTTCAAACAATCTACTCAGATTGGGGCACCTGCAATGAAAAGACATGGTGTTAACTGCTTTTATTTCTGAGTCTGATGCTACTATTATGTTATTTGGCAGAGATATGTTTGTTCATGCAGAAGGAAATTATTTTTTCCTCAAAGCTGAAAATTGATGGGGTTTGTAAGAAAAAATTCACAGCACCATTGCAGACTTTTTTGTGTGATGCTGCAGATGTCATCTTGTACTGCGACTTTCAGAAAGTGCTGCAATATACTTAATAAAATAGAGCTATTTAAAGACAAATACTTTCAAATTCACATTATTAGAATTCACTTTTGCCATGTCTTTTATCACTGATGCACCTTATGCTGACTCTTCTGGCCAATGACTTAAAATAGTTGCTAGCCAACAATTTTAGCTATGTGCTCGGAAAGTTAATAATTATTTAAAAGAAATTCTATTAGGGACAAGGGACAAACGTAGGAAATGTTGAGATATTTTAAATAAGGTGGTTGCTGAACCAACTGATAAGCCAAACTTTGCTGTCTTGTAGAATATTTAAATGTAATAAAATTATGATTTTTGAATGTGTATTATTAATTATGGAGAACATATGATATCAATACAACACCCATTTTTTAGATTATATTTGAGCAGATACATGGGGATATTGCTAATTATGAGGAAGGGATTTAGTAATTATTTTTTATTATTTATTCTTGTTGTTAAAATACTGCTGTAGGAGGCCAACCGTAAATTAAAAATTACAGAATAAGCAAAGAACTGCTGATGACTGTCTCTACTTCAGCCCGTGCTTTCCTCAGCAGCCTGAGAGAAGCAGGGGGAAAAAGTCAGGCTTTGCAACATGCTTTGACAATTAATAAAGCTATTTTCTGTCAGATTAAGGAAGCACCTCATTAGGGAAAAAAGAAGAAAAAAAAAAGCCTAGCTATCACCTCTCTCTCATTTCTATCTAGATGGAGATCCAGTTTGAACATCTCTCAACAGCAAATTACCTCTATTTTTTCCATTCACAGTTTAACCACAGTACTAGAGATAACACTATTTAATCCCATCTTTATTTATCTTTTTGCTGCTTTGTAAAAATGTGAGTAACATGTAAAGAAATATTCTGGATGATATTCATAGTTATTAGAGTGGCATTGGGCATAAATTTCAGATCCAGGTATGGAATTCAAGACTGTGGGTGTTAGGAATTGGTGGTTTTGGTACAGCCTATTGTAAAATAAAAGTAAGTTAGTTGCAAAAACCCCCCCCTGGATTCAGACTTTGAACAGTCTGAAAACATAGTTTTAGTTCAGGTCCATTTCTTTGGATTTCTGTTTCTTTAAAAAAAAAATGACTTCAAGTTACCTTCAGTAGCAATAATTTCTATCCAGAACCCTGACAAATGGACTTCCTGACTTAATGCCATTGAATTAGTGACTAAGGCTACATCTAGACTATAAGCCTCTTTTGAAAGAGAGCATCTAGACTGCAACCACTTCTTTCGAAAAAGCGAGCCGCTTGTTTGAAAGAGAGCACCCAGGCAGTCTGGATGCTCTCTTTCAAAAAAGCCCTGTTTGCATTCAAGAATGCCTTTTTTTGAAAGGTCACTGTCGAAAAAGGCATTCTTCCTCATAAAATGAGGTTTGCTGCGGTTGAAAAAACTGCCGCGTTCTTTCAATTTAATTTCGAAAGAACGTGGCAGCTCTAGACGCAGGGGGAGTTTTTTTTAAAAAAAAGTCCACTTTTTTGAAAAAACCCTGTAGTCTAGACACACTCTTAGAATTTTTGAAGATCTACCTTTTGACATAACATTTAAATTCAGTAGCAATACACTTCTTACCAAGAAGTACTAAATGTAAATATTCACTAAATTCTTCCACTTTGCTCAGTGAAATCTAGATAGAAATGTCCAATTAATCCTCCCCATGCATGAATTTATTACATTACAGAGAAACAAACTTTGAGCTGGATGGTGAGATCTTACTCCAGCCTGACAAGTGGCTTTCTTTGGGTGGAAGTCCCTATTTTTCAGGTTCTTATATCTTGAATGAAAAGGGACTGTTAAGATATGTCTACATAATAAGCTACGCAGTTTGAACTATGCAAATTGAGTAGCTTATTTCAAAATAGCTTATTTTTAAATTTGGCGCTGGCTACACAGCATGGTCCTGTTCTGGCCATAACTTCCTTCAATACAAATAGTGGTGAAAATATCTGTCGATGTAAGCATAGGCAGGAATTCCTCTTAGGCTATGTAATATTTTATCTCAGGAAAACTTAGACTTTTTCCTGTAATGAGATACCACCATCTCAAGTTCTGCATGCTATTGTGTCAATATGACCCCCCCAGTCTAGAATCATTAGCATCTCTGACCAACATGAAAGAACAAGAAGCAGTCCTGTGGTAACTGAGAGAGCAACAGTATTTGTTAGTCTCCAAGGGTACCTCTACACTGTGCCACTATTTCGGGATACTTCCAGTATCCCGAAATAGCTATTCTGCATTTTGACAGCGCGCCCGTTATTTTGAAATGTCTTTCAAAATAATGGGTGCATTATTCTGATGTCCCCATAAACCTCGTTCCATAAGGATTAAGGGACATTATGGAATAGCAGTTTATTTCAAAATTTGGTGCTGTGTAAACAGCACCAAATTACGAAATAAGCTATTTTGAAATACACTCAAAATAAGCTATGCAATTTGCATGGCTCAAATTGTGTAGCTTATTTTGAGCTAAGGGTACAGTGTAGATGCACTCTTAGGTACCAGAGGACTGCTCAGTGTTTTTAAAGTTACAGACTAACACAGCTATCCTTCTAAGACAATATGGAAGAGGTTTTGAAATATAAGTAGACCAAGACAGGAGTGGCCACGAGGTTTTATCTGCTCTAAAAATGTTGAATGAAGTTCTGCTGATGACTGATATGGATTCCCATTTCTCATTCAACAAAATGCAATGTTTTTGCAGTTTTGGCAAATCCATAAACAATCCTTCTGTAACAGGAACAATGTCCTACAAAATTATTCACAGATGAGAGCACGGAGACCGGGCCAGTTCTGTGCAACCTCAATTTTTTTGTTAGTGGGAATTGAACAAGGTAAAATTTTGCCTCTTTTTCTTTTTTTTTTTTTTTTAAATCCTCACATTTCTTAGGGTTTATCTTTAGCTGCCTACAGATTATTAAAGCTAAGGCAGTTCTTGTTCAGAGTTGTTTGCATGCATTGGAATATTGCCTAGGTACAGTAGAACCTCAGGCCATGTCTAGACTACAAAGTTAAGTCAACTTTATGTAAGCCAGCATCGAGCCTCTAATTTAAGTAGAACATAAGAATGGCCATGCTGGATCCAACCAAAGGTCCAACAGTGGCCAATGCCAGATGCCCTCCTGTCATCAATTTCCGTTCTCTGAAAAACAAAGGCTAGGGACATTATTCCTATGCATCCTGGCCTTTTTCATGTCTTCCTTTGTAAGACTGGGTTACCATGCAGTCACTATCGCACAATAAGCATGGATGCTGCTCACTGTATTCTGTTTTTTGGAGTGTTGCAAACACCTCACACCTTGTCCTGCGGTACTGACACAGCTGCCATATAAAACAATGGGATGCCATACTAGAAGATGTAGAGCAGAGAAATCTGCAGTTGTTGGCAACAGTCACCTTGTGCATCATGTTGGCACAGTTGAGTGATGTTTTTGGACCAAGAAACAAGCACTGACTGGTGGGGGGAACTACATTATTATGTAGCTACAGGATGATGAGCAGTGGTGGCAGAACTTTTGAGTACATAAGGCACTTTTCCAGGAACTACGTGAAGAGCTTTCCTAGGCCTTGAACGGTAGCAATACTAACATGAGATCTGCTCTGACAGTGAAGAAGCAAGTGGTGATAGTTCTGTGGAAGCTTGCAATGCCAGACTGCTATTGGTCAGTGGAGCATCAGTTTGGTAAATCAACCATGGGATCTATTGTGACCCTATTCTTTCTATCTTGGGACAACGCCACCTTGCCAAAGAGTACATACACCAAAAGGAATACTTCTCAATGGTGTGGCAAGCACTGGTGGATCACAGGGGCTGTTTCACTGACATCAGCATGAGATGGTTGAGAAAGATTCATGATGTGTGCATCTTTAGGAACACAGGTAGATTAAGAAAGCTGCAAATAAAGACTTTCTTTCCAGACTGCAGAATAATGGGAAATGCTAGCAAAATTTTTCAGGTTTACATACATACATAAAGAGTTGCTAGTTCTCCATATAAATTGTGTGTGTGTATATATATTGGAAGTGTGCCATATGCAAAGGGGATGAAAATAAAACAGTGTTCAGGACATCATTAAATCACAGTAAAACTAGCCTTGAAGTGTAGTTGAGTTGTTTTTTACAAATATTGGGCCACCACAACAAGATACACATCCAATAACATCAGGCAAAAGAACACTTCCACCTGTTATGCTCAAAGTCACCACTTCTACCACAGCCCCTCTGTATAAATGTTAGTTAGATATAGGAATGTTAGATATCGTGTATTTTAGTAGTCGTGTAGCTGTAACAATTTTTAGCAGTTACCTGGTTACTAAAATACTCCCTGGGTAGTGAGGATGGCAGCCACTGAGCTCCTGGCCCCACTCCTGGGCAGCCCTCTGTCCCCTGTGCTGCTGCTTCTGTATCAGGCAGAGCCAGTTCATGAGGGGAGTCAGTTTAAAAATCAGCTCCCCTTGCAGATGAGCTTCCACCTGCTGCCCTGCGCTGCTGCCTCTGATACAGTGCAGAGTGGCAGTGGCATCTGTTCATGAGGGGCCTGAGCTCCCCATGGACAGAGGCTGCTCTGGCATCCTGCCTGCCCCCCTCCGTAGCGTGGAGGGATCAGGTGTGTGTGTGTGTGTGGGGGGGGAAGGTGTCATTATGGAGATGGTACTTGTGGGGATCCAGCCTTTAAGACTGCTCCCCCTGAGCACTGGCTTCTACTTGCCCCCAAGTTGCTGCCTCTGCGGAAGACTGCAGGGAGGAACTCCGTGGGAACCAGCATGCCTGGGAGCTGGTTTTAAGCCAGCTCCCCATGGGCACTGCCTCCCCGCCCTGATGTGTCTGATACAGAGGCAGCAAGGGGAGGAAGGGGGTTGTGTGTATTTGTTTGGATTAACCAGTAAGCCCAGACTCATCAGTTAATCATTAAAATGGCTCTATGCTAATATTCCTACTGTAGGGGAAATAAATCTTGAGGGTCCTTTACTTGCATTGTGGCTACAGGTTCAATGCAGATCTTGAAATCTGACCACACCCATCCTGCTCTCCTAGTGCCTGTGTGAAGCCAAGAACAGCTACTAAAAAGCTCTGGGAATCCACTGCATTCATGGTGTGCATTTATCCACCAGAGCACAAAGAAATTGTAGTAACTTCCTATATATAGGCGCTCTTCCCTTGTTCATCTTCCCCTGGGAGAATTTTCTCCTCAATTCATTTAGTTTTGTTATGCACACAAACACACAGAGACAACAAAGAAAAGAAAGATAAACAGGCAAAAGTGCTGATACACTATGGGGGAGAACCAAGGAACTCTTGTTTAGGACATTTGGGGGAGGAGGATATAGAACTGGGTGATAATGGCAGCAGATTCAGCATAGGCTGCAAAAGGACTTGTGTATCCAGCAGCCTTTCTTGAACCTCAGCCAGATGCCTCAACATGTCTGATTGCTCCTTCATAATCCACAGTATTTGTTCCTGCGTGGCAAAGCCTTGCTTCCTGCATGCTGTCCTGTCCTCCATGCTCTGAACTCTGTCTTGTCACTCTGAGAGGTGCATTAACTCATTGAACACGTCCTCCCAAGTCTTTCTGCCTTCTAATCTGGGAAGATCACTTTCCTGGTGTGGAGGATGCACCGATGGATAAGGTTTCAGCTGTGAGTAATGCAAAGCACAAGATGGTGCATACATTATTTCTGGTGCAAGATTTTTTTTTTAAATGAAAAATACCCCTCAATACACTTCACTGTAAGTCACAACGTAATAAAAAATGCTGGCTACTGCAAGAACTGGTTTGCTGCTCCAGCCATGGTGAATAAAGCCATGAAACATGGGTGAGAGGTTTTGTGCTGCTGCTTTTGTGAAGACATCCTTGGGATCACAGGTTGAAATGAGAAATGCTCCCTTTCCCCTAGCAACTTAGATGATGTTTGAGGACAGGCACCAACGTAAAGCCCCCCAGATAGTTTGCTTGTTATGAAAGTAGCACCAGGTTGGAAGGGGCGGGGAAGGAAAGGAGACAAACAGGAAACTGCCATAGTCTCCTTTTTTTTTTTCAATGCCGCTTGCAGTGCACAGTGATCCCTTCCAGCCACAACCTGGGTGTGACACCCAGGTTTTAACAAATGGAGAATGCATCACTGCCTGAATTGTTTGCAGTGTAAGGGCTAGCATCGAAAATGTTCCCATGTTTCCCCTAGGTGACCCTATGTGATATTGCTTTCTTGAGGGTAACAGAAGTGGAAAGGAGCATCCACTGCAAGCGTCTGGGTAACAGACCTGGTTTTTAGGGCAAATGCTGCAGTGATTCCAGCAGACTTAATACAGGAATGGCACAGTAAAGTGTCCTGCCATGGTGGATGAAATAAGGCAGCCCTTGCCAGAACCTTTCTGCAAAGGATTGCGGAGTATCTCTTTGAGAGCTTCCTCAAGATCACCATGCAGAATTCCCAAGCCGTCCGCATGCACGTACAAGGTTCTTTGAAAAAAGCACTTTTTGCATAGCTATAGTGGTCACCAGTACCCACTACATTTACTTTTTTCAGATTAAACATGAAAAATAATAGCACGGAATCAGTACAGTTTTACTGGAAATGTGCGCCTTACCTGAGATGCCTTCCCCAATATCATGCTTTGCCACCAACTGAAGGGATGGACTCCAGGTTTAAAAGCAATTCTTGGCTTTTGGGGAGAATGGACTCTCTGCTTGCCTACCTCACCATCTCCTCCTCCTCCTCCTCCTCCTCATCATCATCAATAATGTCCTCCTTGTTGTTGCTTGAGGTTGACTGTGGCTTCTCGGAGGTATCTACAGTGAATTTTGTGGGTGCTGCCAAGGATCACATGCAGATCTCCATAAAAGTGACATGTCTGTGGGGCAGAACCAGACTGTTTCCCGTCTTTGTCCTCTTTCAAGCACCTTTATTTTCATGTGACATGTTCAGTCATGTCCCTGCTGTGGCTCTTCTCCCCTGTACGATCTTGGCATGGATGTCAGTGTTTCTTCTGCTGGATCAGAGCTCTGCCTGCACTGACTCTTCTCCCCACACAACAAGGAGACCTAATGCCTCCTGTGTACTACATGCTGGAGCCTGTTTGCAGTCTGTCTGCATCTGCCACTGTCTGATTGCATATTTCTGTTTCCAAATGTGGTGTGTAATTGACGGGTCAGTTTGTAACTCTGGCATATTGCTCTGAGGTTCTACTATCTGATAAACAGGCATGATAATAAGCATGCCAGGGATCTCATTGCCTATCCCCTCTCCACTAGCCTTTCAAATATGGCTAGTACATTGTACAAGCTGAAAGCTGTCTCTTTAAATTGCTACTGGCCTTTCTCTTTCCTGTCCTTTGCATCCACTTTCACTTGCCAGTACCCACTTTTAAGATTTGTTCTCACAATTGAGGTGGAATAGTCAAAAATTTTAACATGACCTTGTAACAGTTCTACATTAGTTTAAACAAGGTTTAGGCTTTGGTACATAGAGAGCTCAGTCTGTATAGTATTATGGCAAATCCATTATGAATATTTTAAACTCTTTATTAAAGATATAGAAAAGATAGGAAAAGCCATTGGAACATTTGGAATGTACAATAAGGCTTTCATTTTTAACACCCTTTGTTCCCTTTCCGTTTAGCTAAAAATAATCTTTAGAAGGGTAAACCCTGCCCTATCTGACAGTCCCTTGGTTATTAAATGCCCTCTTGTGAGGGGAAAAAGTTGTTAATTGAGGTGGCCTGGAGCTGTTGTTGAAGTTCTGATTTCTGAAAGACAAAAATGTGAAAAACACAAAAGGGGGGACAACAAACATGGAAAATGCAGCTTTTGTTTCTGGTGTTGAGATTTATTTGTAACCTCTCTGCGGGGAAGAACAAGTATAGAATCATAGAATCCTAGGGCTGAAAGAGACCTCAGGAGGTCATCGAGTCCAGCCCCTTGCCCAAAGCAGGACCAATCCCAACTAAATCATCCCAGCCAGGGCTTTGTCAAGCCGGGACTTTAAAACCTCTAGGGATGGAGATTTCACCACCTCCCTAGGTAACCATTCCAGTACTTCAACACCCTCTTAGTGAAATAGTTTTTCCTAATATCCAGCCTAGATCTCCTCCACTGTAACTTGAGACCATTACTACTTGATCTGCCATTCATCACTACTGAGAACAGTCTCTCTCCATCCTCTTTGGAACCTCCCTTCAGGAAGTTGAAAGCTGCTATCAAATCCCCCCTCACTCTTCTCTTCTGCAGACTAAACAAACCCAAAATCCCTCAGCCTCTCTTTGTAGGTCATGTGCTCCAGTCCCCTAATCATTTTTGTTGCCCACCGCTGGACCCTCTCTACTGCATCCACATCCATTGTGTAGTGAGGGGCCCCAGAACTGGATGCAATACTCCAGATGTGGCCTCACCAGTGCAGAATAAAGGGGAATAATAACTTCTCTAGATCTGTTGGAAATGGTCCTCCTATCTCTGTATTCTATCTATTAGTCCTTTGGGGCCCTCCCTAGCCATTCTCCATCTCTTGCGATCTTTAGCAATAATCTTGATTTGATCCCTCTTAAACCAGCTGCTTTTACTTCATCCAGAGAGCTTCGTTGCCTTGTTTGTTTGGGACGTCCCCTTTTCCTCTTTCCCTTTGGATTCCATTCGAATGCTTGTCTCATGATACATTTACTCAGAATGTGGTCTGCCCATCGCCATTTTCTCTTCTTAATCTGAACCTCCATTGGTTTCTGATTTGTTTTGGTCCACAAGGTTTCATTTGGCACTCTATAGTGCCACTTTTGCTGGAGAATGTGTCTAAGGCATTTATTGACAAACATCTGAATTCTCTTAGTGTTGCTGTGGACAACATGCCACGCCGCCGAGCCATACAGCATCACTGATTTCACATTGGAAGTGAAAATACATAGTTTGGTTCTTATTGAAATGGCTCTTGTATCCCAGACTGGTCGTAGTATGGCAAAGGCTTGTTGTACCTTTCGTATTCTCACACTGATGTCCTCTTCAGTTCCCCCATTCTTGCTGATAACACTCCCCAAGTATACAAACTGATCTACCTCTTGCACTGCTTTTCCTTCCATTGTAATTTCAGCTTCCTGTCTGTTGTTAATGCGCATCAACTTGGTCTTCTCTTGACTAATCTTGAGGCCCACTCACTCAGCTGTTTTCTGCAGAGCATCTGTCTTCTCTCGCATATGCTCTAATTTGTCTGCAAGCAGGGCTAAATTGTCTGCAAACTCTAGATCTTCAAATTTCCTAGTTCGAGTCCATTGGAGTCCCCCTCCTGAGTCAGCATATGCTGTTTTTGTGACCCAGTCTAGGACAATCAGGAAGAGTAATGGAGAAAGAAGGCAGCCTTGGCGTACATCTGTGGTGACCTGGAATTTTTCTGACAATTTTCCATCATGGATGACCTGGCAAGAGTATTCTTCATACAGTTTCTTGATGATGGTAATCAGTTTGCCTGGAACTCTGTAATGTTACATGATTGTCCAGAGGGACTGCCTGTCCACACTATTGAAAGCTTTCATAAAGTCTATGAAGTTGATATAGAGTGGTGCTTGCCATTCAGTGCATTGTTCTATGATGATCCAAAGTGTTACTATTTGGTCTGTGCAAGATCGGCCTCTCCTAAAACCAGCCCGTTCTTCTCGTAGTTTGTGGTCTATGGCATCTTTCATTCGTTCCAGGATGACTCTGGTTAATACTTTGCTTGGGATGGACAGGAGAGTAATCCCGCTCCACTTTTCATACAGTGACAGATCACCAGATTTAGAGCATTTCACTAGCAGCCCTTTTCTCCAATCCTTTGGAATCTCTTCTGTTGTCCATATCAGATTTAGCAAACTGTGTAGCTGGTCCACTATAGCAGCTCCTCCTTCTTTTAGTACTTCAGGTGGAATATTATCAGGTCCTGCTGCCTTGCCATTCTTTAGGTTCCTTATTGCCTTGTAGACTTCCTCTTTTGTAATTACCTCAGTGTTGATGTCTAGGGGTTCTCCTGCTTTTAGCTGTAGTAGATTTGTTGTTGGTGGTCTGTTTAACACTTCTTCAAAATGCTCCTTCAATCTAGCTAGCTGCTCATCCACTGAGGTAAGTAGCTGACCATCTTTGTTTTTAACCGGTCTGTTTGGGTTTCTCTTCCTTCCGCTCAAGACTTGAGTTGTATTGTACAGGGTTTTCAAGTCCCCTTGTTTAGATGCTGCCTCTGCTTTGTCTGCAGTCTCATTTATGAAATTTTTCTTATCCCTGCGGAGACTTTTCTTTACTTCCCCAGCACTTTTGTGGTATCTGGATGATGCAGCTTGTTTCTGGCCTCTTGTTTTTGCTTGGTTGACTTGTTGTTTGAGTGCCTTCCATTCTTCGATCATTCTCCATGTCTGATCTGTAATCCATTCCTTCTGGTTAGTGGAAAGTCGCCCTAATACCACATTGCATGTTTCCACTATTGCTTCCTTCATTAAGCTCTAGACACCCTCCACAGTTTGTTCTGCTCCTTTCTTGCTTCATAGTGCCTCAAAGCGGTTGCTCAAGGTAATCTGAAAGGCTTCTTTCATTTCTTGTATCCTCAGCTTCCCCACATTGAATCTGGTTCTTGTGCTGGGCAATCATTTTCTTGCCGCAAGTTTCATTTTAAGTTTAGCAACTACTAAATGGTGCTCTGATCCGATGTCTGCTCTGCGCCTAGCGCACACAGAGATCTTCACCTTCCAGAGATCTTCGCCATCTCCTTCAGACTATGAAGTGGTCAATTTGGTTTGTGTATGATTTTCAGGTGATACCCAAGTTACTTTATGGCAATTTTTGTGTGGAAAAAGTGTGCCTCCAATTACAAGTTCATTAAAGGCACACATATCTGCAAGGAGTTTGCCATTTTCATTCATCTGGCCTAAACCATGTGTTCCCATTTCTTTTTCCCTACTGGTGTTGTCACTGCCTACCTTGGCATTCATGTCTCCTATCAGGATCAGCATATCGTATCTAGGTATCTTGTCAAGCACCAATTGCAGTTGTATATAAAACTGTTCTTTCTCTTCTTCTTCTTCCGCTGCATTAGTTGGGGCATAGCACATTATGATGGTAATCTTCTGGAATTGGGATTCAAATCTGGCTCTGATCAGATGCTCTGATACTGGCTCCCACTCTATCAGACTTTTGGCAGCTTCTTTTGGACAATAGAAGAACTACTCCTACTTCATGGATGTCATTTTCCTTCTCTTTTCCTGAATATAATAAGGTCTCTCCTGTTTGCAGCCTAATCTCCCCATTCCATCTGGCCTCACAAATGCCTAGGAACGAGAGTTTGTACACTTGCATTTCTTTTGCCACTTGTGCACATCTCCCTTGTTCTCTCAGCGTTCTTACATTCTACGTGCCAATCATCATACGTTTCTTATGTGAAAGCAGCTTACTCCCCAACGGCATCTGGGGTCGACTAAAGGTCATTGGTACAACAGCGTCCTTTCAGGATTGACTGTTGTACGTCATAAACATCTGCTGAGGAGCACTTGGCCCTCCCTGGACTGAGATGGTTTTGATTTTGAATGATGTAGAGGTTTCCATAACATAATATTTTTTTACGGGGATGAGTTGTTAGCCCATCGCCCAACCCCCAACCTGGGAATCGCTTTTTGTATGGTCTCCTCCTAATGCAACCTAATATGCCATTAGCCTTCTTGGGTCAAAGGCACGCTATTGACTCATATCCAGCTTCTCATCCACCAGGTCCTTTTCTGCTGAACCTCTACTTAGCCAGTCGGTCTCCAGTCCCAAATGCAGGACTCTGCACTTATCCTTGTTGAATCTCATCATATTTCTTTTGGCACAATCCTCTAATCTGTCTAGGTAACCCTGACCTCCAATGTATCTTCCTCTCCCCCAGCTTAGTGTCATCTGCAAACTTGCTGAGGGTGCAACCCATCCCCTCATCTCAGGTCATTAATAAAGATGTTGAACAAAAACCAGCCTTACAACTGATCCTTGGGGCATTCCACTTGATATTGACCACCAAACAGACATCAAGCCATTGATCACTAACCGTTGGGCCCGACAATCTAGCCAGCTTTCTATCCACTTTACAGTCCATTTATCCA
>JANRFK010006693.1:39158927-39177313 GCA_030068395.1 Apalone spinifera | reverse complement strand
GATATTTAAATCCTGCGCTTCATTTGCAATTTCGGTCGCCCTCATTAGCCTCCCCAGTTCAAACTAGGAGCCTAGTGTACACATACCCCCTCTGTATAAGATGATACTATACACTTTGCATGTGCCATGCGGTACCTGTAACATTATAAAATGAACCAGCTAAAATTATTTGCTACTAGATTTACAAAATAGTAATTATATTGCATTAGAGAAGAAAACTGGGTAGTTTATGGGTAGACGTGTCAGTAATTGGATAGTTTTCGAAATGAAATACTTTTGATTGTTTTTACAATTTGTGTGGAGACTGATGGCACACAATTCAGGAAAGACTCTCTGGCTTTGTCTACACTATGGCTTTTGCCAGAAGAGGCAATGCAAATGAAGTGCTGATTAGCATATTGTCACACTTCATTTGCATAATCTATCCCAAGCCGTTTTTGCGCAAGGGGTTTTTGAGCAAAAACAAGCAGTATGGATGCGTCCGTTTTGCGCAAAAACTCCTTTTTGCGCAAGATCCTGATCTTCCGGCAAAAACTGATAGTGTAGACATAGCCTTTCTGCCTATCCCCAGTTAACTTCTGTCTCCTTTTAGTAACCAGTTGATGGGGAAAGGGGAGAGGTTATTTATTCTTTGCGGACAAATACTGTGAAATACAGTTCTTCCATTAGTGATTATAGCTCTAACCTTTGTATTTTCATCCTTCACATTGATATAGCTCTGTTGGAAGGCTAAATCTTATCACAGAAAATGGGGTATGCATATACAGATAATCAGGGCTCGACAAACGGCAGCGAAATCTACTCGCCAGCTCCGTGTGCAAGACCCGCATTGCGCATGCGCATGCCACCGTTGAACGGGGCGACTGGCTGAAATCTATTCACCACAGGCGAGTAGAAACAGTGATTTGTCGAGCCCTGCAGATAATTGATCAAGGACAATTTAGCAACACATATTGTTCATACAATCATTTCCCATTTCTCCTCTCTGTCTCACCTTTTCCACCTATATTATAGGAAAGAAGCTTGCTGCATTCTAGAGGGTCATGACAATGGAGTATACATATGAAAAGATGTGTTATATTTCTTTACATGTGCTTATGCAGCCATTGGTCACAATATGATACTTGTGCAGCAGTAAATTTGAAAATGGCAGCAGCTGACCATTTAATTGTGTAATGCTATCATTGTGTTTATAAAAAGGGTGAACAGTTTTCCCTTGAATCAAATGATACTATGATGAAAATGTGTTCACATTTTATATCTGGTAAAGAAGCATTGATATTCTGTCCACATTGTATTGCTTGTCACCCTGTCTGTTTTCCAAAATATCTTTTTTTTTTAATCTATCTATCCCATTAGCTACAGGCCTAGCAGACTTATTTGGTTGAAAATGAATTCTGCACCATTTTGGAAGAACTTCATAAATATCTTGTTTCAGTAATCTTTGTTATAGTTAAAATGAAATCCAGATTTCCGTGATGATTAATGTTAAGATAGTCATTTTAAACCCCTAATTTTACTTTTCTTGAAGAATAAAAGAAGGGTGACAAAAATCAGTTGCCTTTTTTAATGGTGAAAATCCTTTGCGGCATCCCAGAGGATGTCTTACATGTATATTCTTAAAGGCTTTTATATTTTTAATATAATTAAATAACATTAGGTCCTTCAAAGCTCAAACATAATCTTGTTGAGAATCCAAATAGTGTTTTTGGATTATACTAAATATACACAATCAGAAAATGAGTGGTAGCCAGGAACACTTGGCAAGATTCAATGCATATGACATGACTACACTGCAATTAGACACCCATATCTGGCCTGTGCCAGCTCATTTGGGCTCCTGGGGCTTGGGCTAAAGAGCTGTTTAACTGTAGACAGTTAAGCTTGAGCTGCAACCTGGGTTCTATGCCTCTCACTCCTTGCAGGGTCCTAGAGCCCACACTCCAGCCAAAGTGTGAATGTCTACATCCCAGTTAAACAGCCCCAAGCCCCACAAACCCGAGTCAGCTGGCATGGACTAGCTGTCAGTTTTTAATTGCAGTGCGGTTGAGGAAGAGGCATTATTTTAAGCCATTTTGCCCTTCACCAATCTTGGGCTGTTCTGGTCTCCTAATGCAGTTTAGAGTGGCCCAGGGTAGGATGCTGTAAGTTGCAGCACTTGCCAGTGGTTGTTAGAGCAGCCAGCAACCTCAGGACATAGGGCCATTTCAGACAAATCCCTTTTATAACCATGCCCTTGTACCATCTTCACAAAGCTTCAGAGCTGCAATAGTGAGACTGATAAGAATCCTTATCTAATTCTTCTGTGACCAGTTATGCTATGTTTAGCGCTACTATTCTGGGGGATTGGTGTAGCCCAGGGTCTGGCCCACTGCATACTATAAAACAGTTAACATTTAGAACAAACAATTTCCTTTCTGAAAGGTGAACTGGCAATATTCATGGAAGATACAATTTTGCTGTTGTCAGTCATACATAATACTTAATGCCAAAGCTGATTAACTGGAAGTTGCTAAGACAGCAATTATGAAACTGTAAAGTAACACTGTTAAAGTAGCAGAGTAGAATGGATTTATGAGACATTATTTAGAAACCATTTATTTCTTATTGAAATTTCTTATATTCAGTGGCAAAGATGGGAAATCAAATTCCACCCAATGTCATGCAAGTCCTTTCTGTCAATGGAATTACAGTAAGGATGAATTTAGTCAAGTTGTGTTTATTTAAAACTTGGTAAAATGTAGCCAATAGCAGTATGTTTAGAATATGTTTTGAGTAAACATTCCTGTATTTTCAGGCAGATGAACTAACAGTAGTTTCCCAAAACCATTAATAACTTAATTATTCTATGGCTTTAGAATTCAGGAACGAGCTATGAAGTAACATCAAAATTTGTCAGCTATATATGTTCTCTTTAATTCTGAGAAATGATATTTTGTTCATATCTCAGAGGTGTAACCGTGTTAGTCTGTAACTTTAAAAACAAGTAGTCTTGTATCACCTTAGAGACTATATCTGTATCTATATCTACCACCTCATACTGCCACCACAACCCACCTCCGCTTCCTTAGTTCAATTTAATGTTAATGGGCTTGATGCAGGGATCAGTGCCCCCTGCTATGCTCGCCAACCCCTCTCTCTCTCTGGGGGTAGGTGTCTGGCCGGGGGGGAAAGGGCAGGAGTGAACTGGGAGTGCAGGGGAGGGAATTGGGCACATGGATGGCAGAGGGAAGCCAGCGTGGCCCAGGGTAGGGCTCAGACTTGGATGGCGGAGGGGAACTGGCACAGCCTGGGGGGTTGCAGGTTGGGCTTCCCTATGCCATTCTAGTCCAACACCCACCCCAGTCTGTGCTTCCTCTTCCCCCCTGACTAGACATCTACCCCCAGAGAGGCGGGAGGGTTGGGGGGGGGGGGGGGGGGGGGGTTGGTGAGCTTATCTCTCATGCTGTGTGGCTGTAAAAGCCACCGTAGAGAAGGGGGTTGGCAAGCATAGCATGCAGGGGGTATAATGATACTATCTATCTATATATTTTTTGTTAGTCTCTAAGGTGCTACAGGACTACTCATTATTTTGTCCTTGTGTCATTGTTCTTAGCTCCATATCTGTCAAAATATTACTCTAACAGTAATTGTTTTATTACTGTTCTCCTGTGCACTGGCATAAAATATATAAAATATGTGTATTATATAGTTAGAATTCTACTGTGTATTGTCAATAAGTTATTTAAAATTACTGAAAGGGCATTGCGAGTCTTGCTGTCTTGAAAGGTCTATCAGAACTGAACAAATCCAGATGCATGACTGTTTTGTTTGGTATCAAAACATATATTTACTGTCATAATACTGGCATGTTTTCAAGGCATGCTGTTTTCTGGGCTGTTGGCATGGAGTAATGCAGTGAGCATGCAAATTCCTGAAAAGAAATAAAAAATAATTAATTAAGCAATATTTTTAATTTAATAAAGACTGAGATTTGTACGTTTATATTAATCAACTGTTTAAGTGCCATTGTAGTATTTAAATGCTTTGCTGCTTTGGAATTTTGTAAGTTCTCTCTGGTAATTTTCCCTTGGATCGCATTTTGATGCTTCTTCTGAACAGCAATATTGTTTGTTGAGAAGTGGTCATGCAAACAAAATCTGATAACCTGGATATGTCCGATTTGCTGGTTTGACGTTTGTTAATGGACACTGGGTTGCATAAGATCTAATTTCTCCTTTAGCTGACCAGATATTAAAAACAAAATCCATAATGGCACTCTAGTTTTTATAGTAACGCAAGAAAGGAGGTGAAGGATGTGGCTTGCTCTGTTTGGATGATGCAGGATTGCTTTAAGCAGCAAGCTTACTGTTTTCAGACAGCATTCGCAGCATCAGTGCTAAAGCTGTATCAGTCTCCTCAAATACTGGATGCCTTTGCTAGCACAGAGGAAACTATATTTAAGATCTGATTTCTTGAGGGCAGTGACTTCAGCAATTATTGATGGACAAATTGGCTGTTGATGTTTTCGTCACTAGTCTACGAGATGCTGAGAGAGAGATGGCTAAGTGATGTTCTTTTATAAGATAGGAAATGCAGTCTTTGGGGGTTTCTGGAAATAGAAAGGTCATGCAGCTTGGAATCAGTGAGCCATTCCAATCTCTAAGTCATCAGGTATGGCCTCATTATTTATACAGTACTATTTTCTAGTATAGCATTTGTTTTTCAGTTGTAGGCTATGTGTTAGTTTCTGTTATTATTTATTGTTGGATTTGCTACAGAGGATAGAGTGCTTACCTAATACATAAGCAAACCAAATAATTTTTGGAAATTTAAAATGCAGTTAATTGCCAGTGGTTTGGCATAACAATATTGATATATTTTAAATATAAATTTTAATCTGTATATAATCTCTCCAGTTCAAACATAGTAAAAGAGGTGATAGCTTTTGATATGATGTAAAATGACAAAGAGCAAGAGGATTATATTGCATTTTGCGGTGCATTATCTTTACAGAGCACCTTTGTATCTAATTATTAACTAATGTGAAAGCACATTGTAAATCAGTTGTTTTACCTACCATAGCAAGCTTTTAAAAACAGTTGATGACATTGGGTAACCGTTCTGAGTTATTCTGCACTAAGAGATCTTTTCTTTATGTTGCAGTAGCAGGTTTTGGCTCTATTTCTGATCAATTTTAAGAATAGAAGCTAATTGAAAATGAAAGGAAAAGTTTGGCAAGCTACCTCTCACTTTTAATTATTCATGTTGATGACTAATAATTATGCCAATAACCTGAAAAATGGAGGTGATTAATACTTCAAATATTTAGAAATTTCCTAAAATGTAATTTAAATGTTCTTTAATATATTATAGCATTTTATTTTTAATCATTATCAACCTTATTGAAAGGGAGTTAATATGGAATTTATTAATGTGCTTGGAATCAGGTAATAAAACCTAACTAGATAAATGAAAGCAACTGGGATGGTACTTTATGTAAAAATTGTAATGCAGCATTTGGAGCCTAATTTCGTTTTCTGGACACAAAATGAAATTGAAAATACTGTAATCAGCTTAGCTGTGTTCCTTACAAATGGCAGATAAGAACCATAAAAGGAGCTTCAGGCATCCTGCATTCAGTTTAAGGAGATTATATTTGAAATTATGAGAAATGTTTATTTTTGCAAATTATTCTTTGCCCCATTTTAACAGATTCTAGTTTTTTTTCTCCCAGAAAATTTCCATGGAAACATATTTGGTTATATGTTTTAAAAACACAACTCAAGGTTGTACAATGCTTCCTGTTACCTTTTTTAACCCTCTACATGCAACAATTTTCACACATTATTGGAGTCCAATTTGGCATAAACAGTAGGTATTTCCTGACCTCAATGTACAGAATTAAATGATCAAGGATTTAAAATGTTGTTTTATGTTTAAAAAAATATAAATATATAAAAACACAAAGGTTTTCATTATTATTTTGGTATGGATGTTGCATTTAAAGGCATATTTCAATTTCCCCAAGTTTAATGACAGTCACTTGGGAATGTGTGCTGGAGACCACAGAAGAGGTCTAAAACTTCAACATGTGCAGGGAATTGATTCGGTAAAAGTGGCTGTCACATCATTTTTAATTAAAAATATATTATAAACAATATTCTACTTACTGATATTGACTATAATTTATAGGTTTCCCAGTCTACTTATCCAGCTTATGTTCTTATTATTAATAGGGAAGATTGCCATCCTCTTAAGCCTGAGTAGTTTTGGAATGATTTAACTATACCTTTCAGTTGCTACAAGACTTGTTTAATCTGTTAGAATTTATTTTCAGTATTTTAATGTATTAGTCACAATGAGTACATTCTGTTTCTTGGCATTACTGTGAAATTCCTGAAAGTATTGGTTTCATGGTATTTTAGGGCTTTTCAGTGTATTCAATACCTCAAAAGGACCAAATCACCCAAGTGTCTTTGTTCTTGTATTCAACTGTAATTTAAAAGCTTGATATATCTATAATTTTGGATCTGCTCCTATGATCCTCCTTGCCCAGGTAAAACTCTTTCACCTGATGGGAAGTTTGCCTGAGTAAGAACTGCAGGGTCATGCCTTTCATAAACTAGAGCCCTGTCACCAGAAAAAGTAAACATTTGATTAGTTCTTTGGGGACAGGAACTATCTCCGTTCTACATGTTTATGCAGCACCTAGCACAATGGGCCCAGTTTTGACTGGGGATATAGCTGCTGTGGTAGTAAAAGTAATAATTCAATAGTAATAATTTAATATTTTTAAAGACTAGAACATGAATTGAAGGGGTAATGCACATACAACTGAATCTGCAAGGGGGAATAAAGTGGCAGATTGTAATTATTTCAGCTAGAATTTGTCTAAGACAGTGTTTCTCAACCTTTTTAGTATAAAGTACTTTAAAAAAAAGTATAAGTACCCTCAGTACCTATAGTTTTCAGACACATACAATTTTTTTTCTACTATTGCAACACATTTTTTAAAACAACTTAATTGTAGCTGGGTGGGCAATGAAATTTTTGGGTGTAAAAAGCACAAAAAAAATACAGCGCTGTAAAACTTAAACAAAAATTCAGTTTTCTCCAAATTTCAGTTGTGTTGGTGTTCCCTCCAGACTTCTCTTAAGTACCCCTAAGGGTATCATAGCACTGTTTGAGAAACACTGGTCTAGGAGACTATAATTGACAATCTACCTCTTTTTAAATGTGTCATGGAGTTATTAATGATCAGAGATGCTCAGTATTATGGTTTTAGCACTCATGTAAAGACAATACAGAAGTTTACATGCTAAGAAGTTGCTTTTTTAGAGGATCAGAAGGCAACAGGTCAGAGAGGCACATTCAGGAAGAACAGTTAATTTTTTTGGGACAACAGACAGGAGCAAAGTGTAGATATACGCTTGTGATTTGGGATCTCTATAATGTAATTTGAAAAGATAAACATAGGGGAGCCACATTTGCTTGCAAAGATAGAGTGAAAATCTGCTGTCAGGTATACCGGTGTAACTTTGGCTTAGTTGAAGTTAATGGAGTTACACTGGTATAATCAAGAGTAGAATTTGGACTATTATTTATGTTGGCCATACTGGCTTCTTTTAAACAAGCTTGTTCCAAACATCCGTAACTAACACACATTATCCTAAGGAAAAAGGAGCACTCATCAATCTGACTTCTACTGGGTATGCTGCTGCAACTACCAGTCATGCATGCATTTTATTAATCATTATGATTTTTTTTCTATTATGAATATTTTGTTTGTAGTACTATAACTTGTAGTAGCCTGGTTCATGGACTATGACATTGTGCTAGGTACTGTGCAAACATAGAACAAAAGGCAGCCCCTGCTCCAGAGCATTTACAACAGGGGTAGGAAATCTTTTCTGGGTTGGGGGGCCACTGACCTACAGAAAAATCAGTGAGGGGCTGCACACAAGTGAGAAAAAACAAACAAACAACCCCCCACGAACCCACGCTCACTGATGTGGCTCCCAACTGAGGAGAAAAACACTGCCCACATTCCTTTCCCACATCAGAGTCTAGGGGAACCCAGACTTTAGATTTTGTGCGCTCCAAGTAGCGGTATGGGTGGAAAGGGGGGGAGGAAAGGGGAAGACTGTAGTGCCAGTGTGGGCTCCCAAATGCTGGAGGGCGCCTGAGCCCCAGAGGCCGGATCCAGGCAATTTGGGAGCCACATCTGGCCCCTGGGCCTTAGGCTCCCCACCCCTGATTTGCAATTCAGATGTGGTCTTGTAGAACTTGGGTTTTTTTTGACTGACCATGTCCCAGAAGGTAGATGAGTGCTTGGAAATGCCGGATGGCTATAGAAAGGTAGCATTTGAGAGAGACAGTGGTTTGATCCTCTATTTACTAACTCTTCTTCCCTCCACAACTCACTGTGTTGAATCTGCTTGCTTCCGTTTCCAGCCCCTGCAAGATCTGAACAATCGATAGGCATCCTGGAGTGACAATCAGTTCCCAATACTTACCTGGAAATAAAGGGAATATGATGGCCCATCTGTTCCAGTTTACTGTGGTTACTGGAAGGGGTACCCTAAGTGGAAGTTTCTTAGCAACAAAGAACACACATCCTTAAACATATAATGCATAGTTTTCATCCATTCCAGTTTACATAACTTGAGGATGGGGGACATTTTAAGGTTGGCTTCTTTGTCACTGACAAAGGAGCCAATATGGTCAAACAATTAGTTGACACAGAGGGGCAAATGCTCATAGGAACATCTGTCGTGTGGCATGGGACAGATTGTATGAGAAGAGCACGGTATTATTACAGCTCACCATTCCCCCCCTAAAGAATGCCATTTTTTACTTCACACCAGCAGCATCTTTCCTTTAGAGAGCCATGCTCCTTAGTGTAGGTTTTTAGTAATAGTGGGACTAAGATGAAAGGGGAGTCCTGGTTGAGTTCTGCAAACAGCAGAACTTGAAACTAGAAAGAATAAGGTCCTTTAGGACTGAATTGGAAGCATGAAAGTCCATCCTGGGCCTGACCCAACCCATTGGGCGCCCATCCTGTTGGATGGGGTGTTCACCTCTGACTCAATCATCATAGCAACTGCTTGGCCCCTGACTTCCCCTGGTTTCAGCATTTGTTTTCTTACCCTTGTAAACTTTTGGACTGGGGAGTCTCAGTCTCCTACTTCATCAGCTTCCCCCCTCCTTCAGCGCACCTGTCTTCTTCAGTCCACCCAGGAGATGCTTGTCCCATTCCCTTGTCTTCATAATGGACTCCATTGGCACCATCATCTATTGCACAGTTTCCTGTTCTGTCCTTAGTAGGTGAAACACTCTCCTACTAACCTCTTAATCCTCTTAACTCTAGCAAATGTCAGTGTCTTCACACCATCCGCATGTGTAGCGTAGTCCTGTGGGGGAGAAGTCAATTCTGTTGTAGGTAGAAAATTCCACTCTACTATGTTCAATGGATGATGCCAGGGAAAAATTTGTACTATGGCTTTATATACCCTTTCATCTTATGGTCACCAACACCACTCAGAAAAGCAGTAAGGTCATCAGACACTATTGCAACAGAATACAGCATCTGTGGATATTTCCTGTGCAAGCAGCTAGGCTATGTTTAACTCTGGGTGATGGCCATACCAAAACAGACCTTGTAGCAGGCCATGAAGTCCTGGCTGCAGGTGAAATCCAGTGTAGTGCAGAGCATCAGTTGAATACCTCTAACTTCCATGGCCAGGTATGCCTCACCAGTCACTTGAGCAAAATCAGGCTCTACTTTCCATGAATGAGAAAAAAGATACCTTTGTAGTTAAGGCAGAAGACCAGGAGGATCTGAGCCTTATACATTTCTAATCTGTCACAGATTTTCCCGTATGACTTTGGGCAAGCCATTTAGCACCTCTCTGTGCCTCCTTTTCCTTCTCTATTAAATGAGGGATATCACTATTGCCTTACAGTAAGTCAGACCGGTTTGGTGACTAATCTTTAATGTGTTAAAGCACTTGGAGTTGCCAGAAGACGCTAAAGGAAAATACTGTAATGATATGGGTACTCAGATACTACAGTGATGTATGAAGTACACACATGTCTAAATTAGGAATGTTCATGTTACAGGACATAGATACTTCTATATTATGCGGGTTTGTTTGGCTTTGATGGAGGCACTAGTGAGAATGGCAGGCCTCTTTTGACTGCAGCATATACAATGTCAGTGACATTCCAGCATCACTGAACTGAATAATTTCTGCAGTGCATATTCTCCAGCCTTTCATGTCTTAACTGTTGTAGCAGGCAAAAAAGGATTTGAATGTATCTTAGACTTCCTGAGGCTGCTGCTACTGTGGATGTTCTGGGTATAAGTCAATGCATTCAATCTGAATCTGCTTCTGACAGAACTTTCGCTGGCACTGGATCCTCACTTTGAATCTGAGGGCTGCATCTTTATACTAAACTACTGTGCTGAGGAATGTCAGCATTACTTTGTGTTCTAAAACATGTGATGTGATATATGGGAGAAGAGGAGGAGGGAGACAACATAGGCAGAAGTATAGTGACCCTAGCAAGACCCTAGCAGTGATGAGAGCTTCACTCAGGACTAACAGCATTGGAATTCTTTCCAGAAGAAGGGCTAGAACTGATTGAAAAAGAGAAGCAAAATAGTTAAAATTCCACTCCCCCACTGCCCCCCAAATTTCCAAGTTTGAAACATTGCAACCAACTGTAGGGAGTTAGCTATCTAGCTTTCCCTCCAGAATGATATAAAATAGGATTTATTTTAAATTCTGTATGAATGAAGACTCAAAATACTCAAAGCTTATTTTATATGACCCTCTATGCTAAACTCTTCACCTAATCTACTGACACTAGTTAAAGTGCAAGGTAAGTTAAAACTGGCAGGCAGACCCCTGCAATGGCATGGGGGACACCAATGCCATCATTGGGGCTCCACTGAAGGGCAGGATTCTTTTTGTGAGGGCTCTACTAGCAAGATTGGGTCCTAAGGATGGCGTTTCATTGGTAGGAATGGCTTAGTTACATTACCATATAATCTTGCAGCTTGTGTGTGTTGCTAATGCCCTTTTGTGGCTTTTTGTGTGTATCTTCATACAAGTCTTCAAAAAACTTAATATAAATTAATAAACTAATTAGCATTGTTCTGTCAGGAGACAGAGGTATAAGGAGAAAGTAAGAAACTGTGACCTAGTTTTAAAGCAGAGAAGTCTTTTTTTTTTAATGTACACATTGACCTATGCTTTGAAGAGGTCATCAGGGAAATGTTTTTCAAAACATATCTTACATTTTATAAGGTTTCAAATCTCACTAGCTGTACCCAAGCCTACTTTATGTTTTCATTCAGTGCGGTCAGGTGAATGTTGTTTGAGCATTTGCTGTCATTTTGGACCTTTCATGATACTCCATGGGATTTGCTGGTATTTCTATAGAAGTAAATACTTAATTTATGGTGTGTGTATTGGAAACATAAGGTGTAAATTTCCATAATTTGCATGAATTTGCTATGCTTTTTGTTCAATTTTTCCTACTACATTGGCTCAGCTTTAAAAATGAAAGTTTATGGATCATTAGTGCTTTATGTAGACTGGGGCCTTTGGAATTTATATTCTGTAAACATTTTTTTTTAAATAGTGGATAGTTTAATTTCAAAAACAGCTACTGAATCTCACACAATCTGTTTTGAATAACTTTTCTCCTACATAAATTTACTAGGCAATATTACTGTTTATAATTTTTCTGTGCTTTTAAGAACCCCATTTTCAATTATTGCTATTCCATGCTTTCCATACTTTGTGATCAGAATTTTCTCCACAGAGAAATGTTTTAAACACTAACATTTATTTTCATTAACAAAAATGCAGGAATTGTTACCTTTTTCAGATTTAATATGCTTAGTTGTCCTGACATTATGCCCCACATTATGAATTAGCCTATAATATGAGCTGATTGCAGTGGTAGTATTGCAATATTGATCCCAGGAGATGAGAGGTGAGGTGATTTTTTTTTACTGGACCAACCTGTGTTAGTGGAAGGTACAAGTTTTTACGGTTCACATCTCTTCTTCAGCATATTCTGCTTGCTGTCCCAGAGATGATGAAGAACTTTGTGTAGCTCAAATCCTTGAACCTTCCATCAAAAGAAATTGGTGCAATAAAAATATTATCTTGTCACCTAATGGTTGTGTTTCATAATAGGAGCTGTAATTTTTTAGGCCCTGATATTCAGAGTAAGGATATGTCCAGTGCTTAGGACTGAAACTTGGGTTTGATTTTTTTTTTTTTTTTTGCTCTGTCACAGACTTCCTGTGTGACTTTGGGTAAATCATTTACGGTCTTTGTGTCTTAGCTCCTTATCTTAAAATGGGGATAATAGCATTTCCTTACCTCACAGAGGTATGGTTATTAAATTAAGATTGTGAGGTGCTCAAATTCTACATGTCTTTATGGTAATAGATCTATATAAGTACCTAGGATTGACATATTCAATAAATGCTTACTCATGTGCCAAAGTTTCATTGACTTTAATGGGATGTAAGTAGGGCTGGCCAAACATTTTTGTCTTCAGAAACAACACAGTTTTATTGAAACTGAAATCCTTTGTGGCAACATACAGTTCTATAAAAATGTAGTTGGGAAGATTTCTTAGGTCTGTGATGGAAATCAGGGAGGAGGAGCAAGGTGCCCACCCCACAATAAGCTGTTGGTTATTAAAATTACTTGGGACTTTCGTTCAAGTCCCTGCACTTCCTGGTTTGAAGCAGAGAACGCTGGGCTATAGTCAATCTTTCTTTCATTCTTTATCTGGTCCCATGAATATTTAATTTTTTATATAAACTGGAACAGCTCCAACAGGAGAGAATGACTCAGTAGCTCAGTGGTAGAACACTTGTTTGGAATGGAGACCCAGGTGAGTGACCTAATCACCAGATTATTGACTATTCATGGGTGGTGATAGCTGCTCTCATATTCCCCCCCTCCCACCCCCCCAAAAAATTCTAAAGATCTTATTTTAAGTCCCCAGTGAAATGAAAACAAATTCTCAAACCTGACAATTGTTTTCTGGCCAAATACTCTGCCTAATTGGGGTTTTCTAAAGTAAACTTCTGTTTAAATGGGGTTTCCTATATGGAAGGAACAAGTCAGAAAAAAAGTAAAGATGATAATAAACTGTAAATGAATTAGGCAGTGAGCTGTAAATTGAATGCCATAATAAGAAAGACCAATGTTACTCTTAGAGATATAAAAAGGAGTATTGGGGAGATTATAAGATTTAGTATATTTTTTTCTGGAATATTTCACACAGTTTAGGAAAGTATCAAAAATGAACAAAAATACACAGTAAGGAAAACTAAACAGTTCAGCTAGAGGTTGCCTTACTATTCTCCACATATTTAGACTTCAGGACTCTGAGAAGAATCTAGAATGTGCTTATGGCAACTACTTATTGATGTTTTTTAAATTTTGTGGCATTGATTTCTTTCAGTATGTCTTCTACCTCAATATAAATATGTCTCTTTGTGGCAGGTGGCTCTTTAAGCTACTCTGCAAACACTGAAACAGAAAATTAAATTGCCTTTTTAGCAATGTCCACATCCTCTTCTGAAAACAAATTAACCTTGTAATCTCTTAGAGGTTTTTGTTTGTTTGTTTTTTTCCTCTTTTTAGGTTCACAAAAATCTCCAGTCATTAATCACTAGTTTAATCTTCCCTTCATTTTTCTGTTTTTGACTTGCTGTATTATAAATGTTTATGGGTCTATTCTGCAATCCAGCTGCAAGTAGCATAGATTTGGAGAGAAGAACAGATTGCGTCAAACCTCTCCTGTTTTTGAATTCTTGTGTACTGAATTTTCTATCCCAGCTCAATTAGAAATAATGGATGAGAAATAAATAAGGTTGAAAGTAATCATGAATTGAAAACTGCTAAATGAATAACATGGGGTAACTGTGGACCAGGCTAGAAATGAGATCTTTATACCAGTGTTTCTCAACCCTTTTTTATAAAGTACCCCCTTTAAAAAAATTGTAAGTACCCCCAGTACCTACAGTTTTCAGACACATACAATTTTTTTTTTCTACCATTGCAACACATTTGTTTAATCAACTTAATCGTAGCTGGGCAGGTGATGAAATGTTTGAGTGTAAAAAGTAAAAAAATAATAAAGCGCTGTAAAACGTAAAACAAAAATTCAGTTTTCTCCAAATTTCAGTTGTGTTGACGTACGCCCCCCCGGACTTCTCTTGAGTACCCCTAAGGGTACTCGTACCACTGGTTGAGGAACACTGCTTTATACTATATTAAAAAGGAGAGCTCTTAGTAGAAAACTGCTTATTTCTAGCCTAGTTGGTGAAAGCTGAATGGATTCATTTTGGGGTAGCTGGGTGATTCACTACCTATGATAAATAAATCTTAAAACTGTAGGGATGAGGGAGCAAGCCACCTATTTGCATTATGAGAGTGAGACCAATTGCTTAAGGAAGGAGAGGAGATGCACCTTAATTTTATTTCTATCCTAGGAAACTGTATCACTTCAATTAGGAAGTGTGATTTTGTTGGACCACTGGACAGGGTAAAGTCTTAGAAGTCATGATGGAAGAAGCAGTTCTGAGAGAGTCTTTAGACACACTTTTTCAAACCGTATGCAAAATTTGGGGTGACTTCTGTTTATAAGATGGGCAAAGGTTCAAACTTTTATTTTCATTGGAACTGGTTACTACTTCTAGTTATTTTCTGAGTTTGCTCTGTTTTGAATTGTGCCCATTCTTGTATCTCGTGTTCTGTATAGAGGCTCATTTTATTCAATCTTTAACTTAGTTTTTTCATCCCACCATTTGGACAGCAGCACCTTTAAAGCACATGTAGTGCCAAATCCTTGGCAGTTTTCACCTTTTAGAACCTCGCTGACTTCAGTGAAATTGCAGGGGGATTAAGGTAGGACAAATTCGATTTTTTGGGGGGGAACTCTTATTGGTGTGTGTGTGCGTGTGCGTGTGCGTAAATATATAGATGTATTTCTGCTTTCCCGAAGGACAGCAATTCTTGCTCATTTCCCTACTAATTTTTCAATGTGATTTTTTTTTTGGTGTGGCATATCTCACATGTATTTCTTCTGAATAAGAGGTTTGTATTTAAGATTTTTAACATGGCAGGCCATTCATTTTTCTGTTGGTTTTATTAATATAACCCCTTGGAGTTTAGAGAGCATGACCCCTTTAAAACTTCTTCTGAGGCAGAGGAAATGCTGATAGTTCGATGAAGTAGCAGTCCTGGTTGCTTGAGGGGCATGGTGAGAGAGAGAGAGAGTGAGCAACAGGGTGTGCGTGTCTGTTGCAGACAACAGGGTTACAGCAAGCAGGCCCTTGCACAGAGAAGCAGTTGGGAACCTGCCCAAGGGTGGGGGGACAGAGTTGTTGGCTGGGGATGCCCCAGGAAGGAGGAGCAAAGTGCCAGGGAGGAATCACCTGAGAAGGACAAACCAGAACTACACCCAGTATCACTGTTGTCCAGAGTGATGTAATATTAGGAATAAAGAGGGAGGCTGTAGCCAACTAAAAAGGAGGTTGTTGCTTTGTGTGGGTTTTCAGAGAGCAGGGGAAGAGGGCACCAGAGGGGTTTGTTGTGCAAAGAGTCCTGGCATCAAAGATGACAGAAGCAACCAAGACTCACAGTTGGACTTGAACTCTGCTCAGTGTAGATGTACTGCTTGGTGTTTACCCTTTCATATTGTGGTACCAGTGGTCCTGTGGGCAGAGGAGGATTTACAATGAAACATACCATGCCCTGGCACGAGGCTCCCAGGACTCCCAGTACCAAATCCAGCACCACCACCCTGCACAGGGGGCAGCTGTTCTGTGGGGGAAGGTAGTCTCTCTGCAGAGAGGGTTATGTGGAGGGGCAGGAGAGCAGGGAGGCTCACATACAGGCTTCAGCCTCAGGAGAGCTGGCAGAAGGCAGCGAGCAGTGTGAACATGGGCCAGAAGGCTTCAGAGGAGTACGGGGAAACCGCACAGCCAGCCAGAGAAAAGCGTCACTTTGAAGCGGAAAAACACTGCTTCTCTCCGGCCACCGGCTGTGTGGCTTCCCAATGTTCCTCTGATGCCTTCCAGCATGTATTTGTGCTGCTGGCTGCCACCTGGTTAGTGGTGGCTGCCTGAGGGCGAAGGGGAGAGCGGCTTAGGGATGGAGAGCCCAGAGTGGGCCGGGTGCTCAGATGAAACTGTGCCCCCACTTTTAGGTAGAACACATGTGGATCTCTGCCCACTTCTCCAGGCCAGCCAGCACAGTGCCACTGGGACTCCTGAAGCTGTCCTCTGTGGCCATGGAGATTATTTTTTTTTATAAAGCGCTCTTATCCAAAGCATTTTAAATAGTTAGCTAATGGAACAAAGAATATATGGAAAGCTCATTAAGTCATTCACTGAGACCCTCAGCAATTTTCAGCTGTCTGTGAAAAAAAAGTTAGACTACAAAACAATCAAGGCACCTCACTTTATTTTCATTTACTACTTATTGCTTATAATATAGAAGGAGGATGAAGAAAAAAACAATGACAAATGGGAGTGTCAGAAAGTTAATGCTCTTTTCTTGTCTGGGTTGGGGGGCGGGGAGGAAAGGAAGCTGAGCACAAGGCCCCACTAACTCCAAATTTGACACTGCCTGTGGGACTGCATGGAGATACCCCGTTTCACTGTTCCCCCTTTCTGCTCCCCTGTAGTTTTTCTCCCCTAGACATAAATATTTCCCTTCTCTATACTGATTATGCTGTTTAGGGGGTATGTGTGCGTGTGTGTGTGTGCGTGCATGCATTCGTCTGTCCATCCATGGGGAGGTCCCTCTGGGATGCAAATTGTTCCCGTGGTGGAGCTTGGGTGGAGCTGCCTGCAGAAAAGACTCTCCTTCCCACAGAGGTGTTAAAGTTAATTAGGAATTCAGCTCAGAGGAAGCCTACTCCTTATTGGCAATATGCAACATGCTGTAGCTGCAAGGGCTACTCTTGGGTTATGTGAAGCTAAATGGGAGGAGGTTAAATAAGAACCTCAAATCTAAGTCTTTTCAGGAGACACTGAGGCTATGGCTACACTAGAGAGTTTACAATGATGCTACTGTAAGCTCTCCAGTGCTGTAATCCAGTGGGAGAGAGCTCTCCTGTTGATTTTAATAAATCCGCTCCCAATGAGCAGCGGTAGCTATGTTGGCAGGAGTAGCTCTCCCACTGACATTTTGCTGTCTACACCAGTGCTTAGGTTGGTGTGACTCATGTTGCTCAGATTATTGCATCCCTGAATGACATAGGTCATATTGACGTACACAGCAGTGTAAACGTAGCCTGAACATCAGATCGCTGCATCTGAACCTTCCCTTAGCGTTCTGATTCTCATTTGGATCCGAAGCCTATTTTCTGATTTTCCATTTAAGATGGCAAAAGTGCTTAGGAAATCAGGTTATATCCTGAGACTATCACCATTAAGAGCCAAACTCTTGCAAGGACACCTGGGAGATTTCAGCACCTTTGAACTGAGAGGCAAACAACCACTTTGATTTAGCCACCAGCCCAAGATCTATCTTATCTATATGGGAGTGATACCTTACCCAGTTCTAGAAACAAATGTGCACCAAAATAAAAACAGAAACAACAAACACTCCCACAGGTATGTGCACATAGTGGGCTGATTTGTTCTCCATAAGTCACGTCTACCCTCTTCAATTTATCAGCTGCTCTGGGGCACTGCTAAATGTCTGTCTCTGACTTCCTATGAGTGCAAGCCAGTGATTCCAATAACAGCTCTGCTTATCAGTGTGACAGAGAAGGGATGTACTCAGCTGGCATCTTTTCTCTGAAGTGAAGTTAAATCCTAAAGCTTTCATTTTGTTAAAAAAAATCTTTGACCCCAACATGGAGCACTATAATATGGCCTCAGTTGGGAACCAAAAGCGTTGTCATGCTGCCCTATGTAGCTGTGGTTCAAAATCCATTAGCTGTCCAATCCCAAAACTATAGTGAGAGCCTATTGTCATCAATTTTGTTCTTTAAAACAAATAAAAAAGGGAATTGAAGCTATTATTCAGAAGGGACATAGCAAGTAAGGTTTGCAAGGGCAAGAGAATGAGAGGGTTTAACATAACAAAACAAGCCACTTAAACAGACACTGCAAAACATTTAAAGAGCAGTATCCTAGTCTTGTTTGCATCCCGCATAGTAGCAGAAGAATGAAGCAATTGTTACACACTGCTCTTTGCAGGCTAAAATAACAGTAAACACAGTGCAGACTTGAGATCAGTGCCTTGCAGAATGGAACACAATTTTTGTACTCTAAGGCCAGGTCTATACAGAATGGCTATGTCTAGACTGCATCCCTTTTCCGAAAAAGGGATGCAAATTAGACG
>JANRFK010006693.1:39117980-39129418 GCA_030068395.1 Apalone spinifera | reverse complement strand
TAGATGATCAAAATGGTCCCTTCTGACCTTAAAGTCTATGAGTCTATGAGGATGACAGCCCTAAGTGACCGCTGTGATTGAACCTGTTACAGTCACCATATGATGTCTGTTCATTTACCTTCATATTCAGTCCAGTGCCTAGTGTGTATAAAATGATACTCCATTGTGGGCAATAATTGGCAGTCTTTCTGTAGCCTTTGTGGAAGACTGAACAGATGTAGAATCCAGTCTTGTATTCTATATGCAGGCTAAATTCCCAGAGTTCACTAGGGAATGCAGCACAGGGCCCCCAGAAAATGCATTAGCCTATCATTTCTAGGGGTGACCCATTAGGTCAATGTTAACAGTGTGGAGCACAAAAGCTTGTTCTGCTGATGGTTAGGGAGGTTTGCATTCTGTGGATAAAAAGAATTAATTTTCCAAATCTGTCTAGCTGACATCTTTCAGGAAAACCAAATGTTTCACTTTTTAAAAAGAGGGGAAAAGAAAAAAGTTAATATAAAAATATAATTATCTCTAAAAGTTCTTATATGAACATTAATGAACATTAAACAATTGTTAATATAGAAAAAGATTTAAAATAAAATGAATTGGACACAGTAGATACTTTTGAATTCTAACTTATCCACATACTGTAGAATGAGGAGACCTGTCCTCTAATTAGATATCATTATGGCTCCCTTGTTTAAGACTATGGAAAATAAGTTATAATTAAATGAGAGTTATCTGAATTATTGAAAAATGTTTGAAGAACAGATAGCAGAATAGAGAGGCATTCAAAAGATGGGAAAAATGTATAAGCGTACGTTTAGCTAAGAAATGAGAAATAAGAACTAATTAATGAAATTTGAAATTTGAATAACTCAAATAATTCATCTTATTGGGTCTCCGTTTACTTTACTGCAGAATTAAACCATACCTATACAGTGCATTATACCGTTTAGCATTTATCTCTCTCTCTCTCTCTCTCTCTCCTATTGTGCTGTGGTAACTCTTGAGGTTTCTTCATAAGCTGGGTTAATCAATAATTTCTTTTACCATTTTAAGTTGATTTTTTTGGTGGTGTGATGAGGGATTGTTAAACACCAGATAAAGTAAGGTACATAGTAGCTGTATGTTCATTCTGTGGGCAAGTTCTTCTATATAGTTCCCTGTTAGGATCTGTAGAAACTGCACTATCCAGTCCTGGCTCATATCTGAATAAATATTACCATATTGTAAGTAAGTCTCATATTGTATCATAGCTTTTTTATGCAAATAATGTCCTCTTTGGACTAGATTTCACTTATTTTACTTGGAATCTAATGCAGGTTTGATTCTGAATCCTTGTTCTAAAATGAAGTCAAGCTCAAAATAACGTGTTACCTGAGTTTTTCTAGTTTACCTTTGCAAATGTAAAGTGTTTTGTTGAAAGTGTGGAGCTTACATAAGAATATAAAAATGGCCGTATTGGGTTAGACCAACAGTCCATCTAGCCCAGTATCCTGTCTGCCGACTGTGGCCAATACCAGATGCTCCAGAAGGAGGGGACACAACAGGTAATCCTCATGTGATCCCTCCCCTGTCACCCACCTCCAGAGAAACAGAGGCTAGGAACACCATTCCTACCCATCCTGGCTAATAGCCATTGATGGCCCTAACCTCTATGAATCTATCTAGCTCTTTTTGGAACCCTGTTGAAGTCCTAGCCTTCACCACATCCTCTGGCAAGGAGTTCCAGAGCTTCACTAATCAGTAAGGGGAGAGGCAATGGGGACAGCTGATAAAAATTAAAATTATGTTAAGCCAGTCATAATAGAGCCACACAATGTAGATCTGAACATTTGATTTTCCCCAAAGTTTAGTGATATTTGCCACCTGGAAATTTCAGATATGAGTTCAAATTTCTCCCAACCTTTAAAAGTGTAGAGTTTGTAGACCTCCGCTTTTGGCTTGGGACCAGCATAGACAGTATTGGTATTGGAAGTGTTTTTATAATATTATTAGAAAAATAACGTATTACTGTTCTTTCTGCACTGCCTCTAGAGTTGGACAAATACAGCAAAAATTGCAAATATGTATTCAATATGAAAGTTGCAGATTCATTCTGGTAGTATTTTGACTGATTTCTATTTGTCATGACATTTTGTACAAAATAATTTTTATTGTCTAGCATGTTTGTGGTAAGATAAATTGTTTTGGAATATCTGTTCACAGTGGAAGCTTTTTCACTGTTATCTTGAAAGGTCTGAATGGGATTGGGAGTTCTCCAGTCAGGGACTGCTAACTCGAGAGGCATAAGGATCTTGCACAAAATGGGGTTTTTGCACAAAATGGAAGTGGCTACCTTTTTTTTTGGGAAAAAAGGGTTTTTTCCCAACAAATGGCCCCATCTACACAGGGCTTTTTATCACAAAAACCTCTTTGGCAGAAAGGATCAGAAAAAGATATGCAAATGAGAGCATGAGATATACAAATGAGTGCTCTGTTTGCATTTCCTCTTCCGCAAAACACCCGCAGTGTAGACGTATGACAGATAGACTGAACATCCAGCCTAACCATCTTAAAGACCTAACTAGAGATTGATTTGTGTGGTGCTTGATTTGCAGGGATCCTTTTGGGATTTTCCTTGATTACGATGAAAAATCATGGAGCAAAGGCGCTTTTAGGTCACCACTCACAAAGTGAATTCTGAATACAAAATAACAAAAGCAATAACTGCAAATACGCCAGACTGTAGATTTCTCATGAATTACATTTGCTTGAACCAGTCAAAACTTGAGCAAAAATCTAAGTCTGTTCATGGTTTGTGTGTGAACAGAAAAGGGAGCTAAGCTTGTTGCATATTGCTGAGTATAATTTTCCCAGTTCTAATTCTAAGCTTGATTTATATGTTATCCTGGGGAATGCTGGCAGACTTAATAGCTTTTTGTAGCATATTCATTGAGTTGGTGACATTTTCATATTCTGTTATTAATTAGTTATTGAAATCTCTCTTAAATTGTGAAAAACTCTTTGACACAGTTAATATGGCCAAACTGTATAGCATTAGAGTAATTGATATAAAAATTGCAACAAGAATCCAAATATATTCATCTATGAGCACACAATTGTTCTGGTAATATGTTGCATTTGTATTTGCTACTAATTTAGATATATGGGTCAAAGGCTCCTCTTTTTGATACACACAGCTTCCATTTACATCAGTGGGAGCTATGTATGTGTACCTAAGAGGATTATTTTACATTCTGTTTCTACTATAATATTGACTTTGTTTTGTTTATCATTTTGTGTTTCTCATCTAGCGGATTATTAGAGTTGATCTCTTAGTATGGCAGAATGCACAGAGATTCCTTTGGAGGCATATAGGGAAGCATGGAAAGAGTATATTTAGAATAAGAGAGAGGATTTCTTCTTACCCACCCAAGGAATAGGTGTAGTGGGATGGGCCATGATCCCACAATGTAATTAGGTATGTACTTAACTTTAATGGCTCAATGGGACCTTTCCTATGCTTAACATTCAGTATGTGCTTACATACTTTCATGGGTCAGGGCCACAGTTCTTAATTTTTCTAAGCCGTTCCTCTCATCCTTAGCTGTAAGACAGTAAGGTATTGGATATTTGTCTGCACTGAGAATGTTGTGAGGGTTTTTGTCAGTTCTTCACAAATTACAGCATGGCAACTTTGCTGCAAATATTTTTGTAAATTTAGTTTGTTCTTGGAGAAGCTTCATAAATGGTTGTATTAGCATGTTGTGCCTTTGTCCTTACTCCTCTGTTTAACTTCACTTCCCAGCTGCACTACACTAGTGAAAAATGAGTCATGTATTCAGACCTCCTACACATTCCAACATAATCACTCTCTCTACCATAAGAAAAACAAAAATGTTACTTGTAACTATTAATTGTCAGTAAATTTTCAAAGAATTTTGTATCTACAATTAATTTTTAGGAAGGCTGTAAACTTGCATTAGACCAGTTCTAACTGCTTAGGCCTATTGGCTTTTGGGGGAGTTCAAAGTATTGGTTCCTGTCTGTACTGCCCTAAATGGTTTAAGAATCAAGTAACCTGAGAGACTGCCTCTCCAATCTGCAATGCTATTTCATCTGAGATCTCCAGAGTCACTTGAGCTGTGCCTCTTTGCTATAAACTGGCATCTCAACTATGGAATGTGTTTCTTCCAAAAGGAGACCACCAGAGCCTACATCTGTTAATATTTGGGGATGCTGCAAGAGCCCTCTGCTTTCTACAGGTTCTCTATATAACGGTCACTCTCCTGACAAACACCATTGACCTCCAGACCTAAAAGCATGTTTCTTAAGCTAAACAGCCATGCTCAACAGGCAGGGATTATAAGGCCTGATCTACATTACAGTGGGAGGTTGAATTAAGATATGCAACTTCCTATCTTATGTACGTAATTAATGTAGCCGGAGTTGATGGATCTCAAATCGCATTTCCATGCTGTCCACGCAGTAGGAGGCTGATGGAAGCAAATGTTCCCATTGGCTTCCCTTACTCCTCACAAAAGGAAGAGTACTGGATGCCAGCTGGAACTGTCCTCAGCATTTGATTTACAGGTCTATACTAGACCCACTAAATCAAATGCTAGAAGATCAACCTCTGGAGTGTCGATCAGCCAGTAAATATATACGAGGCCTAAGACTCCTATTGCCTGTGGCTCAGTAATGGGGGGGATACATCATATGTACTGATCACTGAGTTACATGCTTTGTCTGGACAGAATAAGTGCTCCCTGTTTGTGACACGCACCTTGCCTATCACCAGGGATTAAACTAGAGCCTGCTGAAGCTGGAAAAGTGAGTCTCTATAGCTTGAGTGTATATGAGTGCATGAATGCACAAAAGCATCTTACAATTTACCTTTGACTTCCAAACTCAGTCCTCAAGTGGCAGATTTTTAGGGTTTGGAAAGAAATTGGTGTTCTTTGCTTTTTGGGTTACATAATTATTTTTAAAAGGGAAAATGTGGCTCTTTCCACTGACCCATTATGGCAGATTGGTAGGGTGGATGGGCATAGGTAATCCTCAACTCTACCCCACAACCAGGTAGGTTATTTCTTCCAGGTAGAGGAAGAAGCACAAGTGTTGTTGTAATCTTCCTGAACATCTTCAGTGAGAACAGTCTGGGTTTCTTCCATTCATTCTGTCCTGAAATATACCTTGCCTCACTATAGGCTGGTTCAAGAAGACAAACAGGGTCTAGCATAAGGTAGAATTTTTCCTTAGGAAAGGCAGAAGAGTTCCTTAGGGGTTAAACCAAGCAATATAATATAATAATTAATAAAAAGTAAACCAGCCGTGATTGGCTCTTACACTGACATCATTTATAAAAGTATGGGTCATTTAAAAAAAAAAAGAAGGCTCCTTTTAACATCTATTTCATACCTTGAGCAATATATATTTATTAAGGGGGTGTTTTAAAAGGTAAACCCCTTCATGGGACTCAACCAATGACATAGGCAGTCTTTGTTCAGTTCATGGTATCATGAGCTTTTTTGGGCACAAAAGAAGAAGTGGGCTGTGCCCACTAAAGCTCATCATACCACTACATGTTTTGTTAGTCTTTGAGGTGCTACAAGACTATTTGTTGTTTTTTAAGTTTTTCCTGTTATAGACTAACTTGGCTACCCCTCTGAAACTTTTGAACTATAGTTATTGTTACCTTTGGCTAAAAATTATACATTTTACAGACTTGAGCTTGCCTGGTGAAATCCTGTCTTTATTTACTTGGATGTAAGTTTTGTCATTGACTTCAGTGGGGCCAGGATTTCACCCACAGCCTGTACTTCTGTGTTAGGTTGTGATTCTTCAAACAGCTGGTTTTGAAGAACCCTTAAACTGGCACTGGTGCTTTTTGACTTTTGGGACTTGACTACAATGTAAGAGTGCACATTACATGTTCTGAAGTTTTGGCCTTAAGTCCTTTTCCTACATTGAGTGTCTCTGGAAACTGGTCTTTGAAATAATAATGTAATAATAATAATATTAGAAATACTGACAGCAACTTAGTGTTACAACAAAATAAATTATAACACTAATAGGAATTCATGTAGTTGCATGACTAGGGATTGTACATGTTTATCATCAACTGGGATCACTTAAGTTTTTGAAACCTTCATCAAAGTGTACCCGTGGATCCAACTCTCTCATCATTGCTGGTTTCTGGGATTCTCCCTTACTTTGAGCATGAATTTCAGATTATTTTTCTCATTTTATTGCTAACTTGTATTTTTTTCTAAGATAAATATAATTTATTATTTTTTGTAGTATCTCTAGGTCCATTTGTTCTCATTTGTGTTTGTGTTCTCAATTTGCAAATGACACAAATGTGGTGTTTATTCCCTTTTCTGTATCATTAATGAAGATTTTAAATAAGACTGGATCTAGGACAAGTCCCTGCAGTACCCTCACTCAATACTTCTCTGCAGCTCAGAACACTGGCATTTATCATTTAAATTTGTTTACAGTATTTTTAACATAGGATAAAAGCTCTGCCATGAGAACTAAAAACTAACAGATTTAAATGAACTTTCAATTAAGATTTCATGCGAGTTTATTAAATTCTTTATTAAAATCCAAATATATTACATCCATTGGAATTTTACTGCATCGACTCTAGTTTGATGAGCAAGATTTATTCTGTTAACATCAAGGGCTTGTTTCTACTGTTCCGTTACACTGAGTACCTCACTTTGCAGTTAGAACTACTGTTCAATAGGTAATTTGAATTTTTTAGTTTGTTTCTTTAAGTTTTTGCTTGGGCGTGTGTTCTGTGAGTGGGTGAGTTCAGAGTACATAAGAGGAAACCACGCTGAAGAAATTAATTTTCATTTAATTCTGAAAATGATGAGGTTTATGGTCATTTTTGTCTCTTATGGGTATAAGTTCCATGGTCTAGAGTTCAGCTCCTGTAAAAATTATGTCATAGATGTGGAAAAAGCCTGTTCCAGAGTGACCCAGCAGGATGACTTAAGTTTCCTTGCTTATGGACAGCAAGAGATCATCCACCTGAGCAACACATGCTGACTTTTTTCCCAGTGCTTTGGACTGGAGCTTGACTGGAAGGGATCTAGGATACTGATAATTGACAGGTGTCATTAGTAATGGGCGTGTCTAGAGATGTGGGTTTATTTTTTTTTACAAGTGTACAGAAAAGGAGTTTATACTTCGGACAATAGCTTGCAAGATGTCTTTCATTGAGAGATGGTTTGCAGTAATGACTGCTTCACTTGTCCAGTTCATTTCTTCTCTCCCTTCTGTTTTTTATTAATTTTTCAATGTCTGCACATCACCTTTTAGAAGCCTCTCATTTTCATTTTCCTCCCAAACTATCTCTTTCTGGCCTATAATTATAGTCCTTCAGGCCTGCTTAATTCCTTCTTCACAGATGTTTCACATTTCCCCCCCAGTCCTTCTGCAGCAAATTGTTAATTCTTGTCTCTGCAAACTTCCCTTGTCGATGTCCTGATTCCCCATGTTTATCCAAGCTCTCATTGCTGGACTCTCCCATACATTGCTTTTTCCAATACATAAAGGTTTTCTACAAGGAGGAAAGAGAAAATTTGTTCTCGTTATCCTCTGATGATAGGACAAGAAGCAATAGGGTTAAATTGTAGCAAAGAAGATTTAGGTTGGACATTAGGAAAACCTTTCTGTCAGAGTGGTTAAGCATTGGAATAAATTGCCTAGAGAGATTATAGAACAGGGGTGGGCAATCATTTTTGATGAGGTGAACAACCTTAGGAATATGATAAGTAGTCAAAGGCTGCACTGTTCTATAGGGGGGATGTGGTGTCTGGGACGGGGTTTGGGTGTAGAAGGGAGCTCAGGGTATGGGATTAGGGTGCAGGAGTGGGTGTGGGGTCTGGAAGGGAATTTGGATGAAGTAGTGTGTTGTGACCTGGGGTAGGGGGTTGGAGTGCAGGGTCTAGGAGTGGGGTTGGGTACACGAAAAGATTCTGACCTGGAGAAGGGGTGCAGGAGAGGGTGCAGAGAGTTTGGGTTGTGACCTAGAATAGGGAATTGGGATGTAGGCAGAAGATGGGGTGTCCGGTGTAGGCTCTAGCTGAGAGGCACTTACCGAAGGTGGCTCCTGGCCAGCAGCCCAGTGGGATGCTGGAGCAGGCTCCTTGCCTGCTGAGCCTTTCAACATGGCTGACTGCTGGGGCCAGCCTATGTGTCTCTATGCCACCACTGGGAGTTGCAAGGGTTGTGCTGGGGGCAGGGGCAGTGCAGGGAGCCACTCCACGCCATGGGGCACACATCATAGAGTCACACAGGGTTTGAGTGGTGTGTGGGGTGTGGCAGGCAGGGTCCCATTGAGCCATAGAACATTGGTGTCTCAGATCGGAAGCTTTGGCGAGCTACATCTGGCTTGTGGGCTGCATTTTGTGCACCCCTGTTGCAGAATATCCATTATTGGAGAGATTTATGAGTGTACAAAACCCCTCTCAGAGATGGTCTAGCTAACACTCCTGCCGTGAGGTCAGGGGACTGGATTAGATGACTTTTCAAGGTCCCCTCCAGTCCTAAAAGTCAATTCTGTGACTTTTGTATTGAAATAATGTTTTAAAGTAGGAGTCACATGATTCTTGGATGCATTAACAGAAGTGTTGTGATCAAGATACAAGACGTAATTCTTCCCTCTACCTATGTGTCTGCTGACAAACATGATTCCAGTGGTGCCCCAGCAGTCAAATTCTTCCCTCTACTCTGCACTGACTTGCACTCAGTATTTGTCTCTGTCTAGAAGCTGTTAACTGAGTGACAGCAAGCATCACACAAGTTTGGTTCATGGCCAGGACAGGTGATCATAGAATCTATGATAGAATACACTAGAAATGGAAGGAACCTCAAGAGCTCAAGTTGAGTCCCCTGCCCTAACAGCAGGATCAAGCACCATCTAATCATCCCTGAAAGATGCCTATCTAGCCTGCTCTTAAATATCTCCAGTGATGGAGATTCCATGACCTCCCTAGGCAATTTATTCCAGTGTTTAACCACCCTGACAGCAAGTTTTTCCTGAAGTCTAAACTAAATCTCCCTTGCTGCAATTTAAGCCCATTGGTTCTTGTACTATCATTATAGGTCAAAGAGAACAATTTTTCTCCCTTCTTCTTCTAACGCTCTTTTAGGTACTTGAAAACTGCTATCATGTCCCCTCTGTCTTCTCTGTTCCAAACTAAACAAAACCAATTCTTTTAGTCTTCCCTCATAGATCATGTTTTCTAGTCAGTTAATCATTTTTGTTGCTCTTCTCTGGACCTTCTCCAATTTCTCCACATCTTTTTTGAAGTGTGGTGCCCAGAACTGAACAAAATACTCCAACTGAAGCCTAATCAGTGCAGAGTAGAGGGAAGAATTACTTCTTGTATCTTGATCGTAACACTCCTGTTAATGAATCCCAGAGTAATGTTTCTGTCTTTTCAAAAGTGTCACACTGTTGATTCATATTTAGCTTGTAGTACACTATGATCCCTAGATCCCTTTCTGCAGTACTCCTTCAGCGTGAAACTGATTGTTCCTTCTTAAGTGGAGTACTTTGCATCTGTCCTTATTAAACTTCATCCTGTTTCCCTCAGACAATTTTTCCAGTTTGTCTAGATCATTTTGAATTCTGACCCTATCCTCCAAAGCACTTGCAACCACTCTCAGCTTGATATAATCTGCAAACTTAATAAGCGTACACTCTATGCCATTATTTAAATTGTTGATGAAGATATTGAGTAGAACCAGTCCCCAAACTGGTTCGCTGCAGAACCCCATTTGTTATGCTTTTCAGGCATGACTCTGAACTATTAATAACTACTCTCTGAGGCTACGTCTACACTTCACAGTTATTTTGGAATAAACTAATCTGGAATAGTTATTCCGAAGCAGCTTATTTTGAAATAGCACGTCTACACTGGAGGGAAGCCTCAAAATTGGTCTGAGGCAGGGTTCGCTAATGTAGACATTCTATCTCGATTTAGAGCCTCAGGAAGAATAATTTAGACTGGCTCTGGTGAGGGGCTATTTTGAAATAGCAGCAGTGGAGCGTCTACACACGCCTTATTTCAAAATAGTTATTTCAAAACAGGAGTTATTCTATGTAGAATGAGGTTTACAGAAGCTAGAATAAGCCGTCCATTATTTCAAAATTATTTCAAAATAACAGAATTGCTGTGTAGATGCTCGCATAGTTATTTCGCAATAACATCCGTTATTCCAAAATAACTTTGCTGTGTAGACACACCCTCAGAATGGTTATCCAGCCAGTTATGCACCCACCAGATAGTAGCCTCATCAAGGTTGTATTTCCCTGATTTATTGATAAGAAGGTCATGGAAGACTGTATAAAATGCTTTACTGAAGTCTAGTATACTATGTCCACCACTTTCCCCTTATCCACAAGGCTTATTATCCTATAAAAGAAAGCTATCAGATTATTTTGTCATGATTTGTTCTTTAAAAATCCATGCTGGCTATTACCTATCACCTTATTATCTTCCAGATGTTTGCAGATGAATTCCTTAATTATCCTCCAATGTCTGTCCTGGCACAAAAGTCAAGCTGACTGGTCTGTAGTTTCCTGGGTTGTTCGTATTTCCCTTTTTATAGATGGGCATCATATTTGCCCTTTTCCAGTCTTCTGGAATCTGTCCCAACTTCCATGACATTTCAAAGATGCCATCTATTGGCTCAGATACCTGCTCCATGAGCTCCTTGAATATTCTAGGATGTATTTCATCAGGCTCTGGTGACTAGAAGACATCTAATTTAGTACTTTTTAACTTGTTCTTTTCCTATTTTAACTTCTAAATCTACACCATTTCCACTAGTGTTCACTGTGTTAGACATCCAGTCACCGCCAACAAAGAAGTCATTAAGCACCTGTGCCATTTCCAAGTTTTCTGTTATTGTTTTTCCCTCTTCATTGAGCAATGGGCCAACCCTGTCCTTGGTCTTCCTCTTGCTCCTAATATGTTTGTAGAATGTTTATTTATTACTTTTGTCTCTAGTAAGATTGAGCTCGTTTTGTGCCTTCACGTTCCTAATTTTGCCCCTACATACTAGTTTTATTTGCTTATATTAATCCTTTGTAATTTGACCTAGTTTCCACTTTTTATATGACTCCTTTTTGACTTTTAAATCATTTAAGACTTCTTGGTTAAGCCAAGGTGGTCTCTTGCCATACTTACTAACTTTCCTATGCAGTAGAATAGTTTGTTCTTGGGCCTTTAATAATGTCCCTTTAAAAAACTGCCAGTTGTCTTCAATTGTTTCCCTCTTAGTCCTGCTTTTCCTGGGACCTTACCTACAAGCTCCCTGATTTTTTTTTTAAGTATGCCTTCCTGAAATCCATTGTCTCTATTTTGCTGTTTTCCTTTCTACCAAAAGGTCTGGTAGCACTTTATAGACTAACAAAGCATGTAGATGGTATCATGAGCTTT
>JANRFK010006693.1:39094706-39117880 GCA_030068395.1 Apalone spinifera | reverse complement strand
GTAGCTTTCTGAACTTTCTGAAATAAAAAAATTGTTTCCAAATGCAGTCCAAGAACTTATTAGATAGTCTGTGCCTTGCTATGTTAGTTTCCCAACATATGTCTGGATACTTGAAGTCCCCCATTACCACCAAGATCTGTGCTTTGGATGATTTTGTTGTTTAATGAAGCCTTATCCACCTCTTTTGCCTGGTTAGGTGGCCTGTAATAGACCCCTAGCATGATATCACCCTTGCTTTTTACCCCTTTTAACCTAACCCTGAGATTCTCAACAAATCTGTCTCCTATGTCCATCGCAACCTCAGTCCAAGTATATATATTTTTATTATAAGGCAACACCTCCTCCCTTTTTCCTTGCCTATTCTTCCTGAGCAATCTGTATCCTTCAATTCCAATATTCCTATCGTGGATTATCCCACCAAGTCTCTGTGTCAATTGTGTTTACCTACTAGCACTTCAAGTTCTTCCTGCTTAATCCCCATACTGTTTGCATTTGTATGCAGACATCTAAGATACTGATTTGATTCTGCTTGTCCCTCCTTTATCTCTGATGATGGTGGTGAGTACAGGTGTGAGTATCCCTGAGAAAGATCACAACCTTAAAACAAATGTGAATGTGGTCCTTATCTTGTTTTCTTGTTATTTTCCCTCAGTTTTTTCCAGTTTCCTAAGTCCTTTTCATATACAAATGGACTCTTCTCTATATAAAGAGGATAACTGGGCAGTTCAGCCAGTTAGAGTTTTGGTGTTGATTTGCCAACATATTTAATAGAGATAAGCCTGGATTCAAACCCCATATCCTAAATCTTCAGAATATAGTGAAGTGTGATCTTCAGAGATCAAGTCCTTCTCTTAATAGTTAACTGGCACAAAACTAAAACAAGCTTTATCCAACCCTTTCACAAAGTAACAAGAATTGGTTAAATTACCAAATCAAATTAAGTAATTTTTGTTGTTGTTTATTGTAAATTATCTTTATTGCAACATTTTTATTTATTTTATCCATTATTGATTGAAGCTGGTTTGAGATACTTTGAAAACACCAGTTTATTGTAAATCCTGTTCTGGGAGTAAAACATTATATTAAACAAGAGGAAAAAAGAAAAAAAAATCTCAGACATACTCATTTTCAGGTCATAGCTGTACTTCAGAAAATTCCATGAATATGCATGGACATTTTCCTAAATCGGTGACAATGCTTCCAAATTGTCCAGTAAATGTATTTATATATGAAACTAAATTAAAGAAATAAATCCATGTTTTAATACGGTGTAAAGAGGTTTCCCTTCCATCTTGTTTATTTCTTCCTCTGCAGAGAATTCCTGCCAGCCTTGAATTTCTTTCATATACTCTGACAAATGATGCCTTACTGTGTTTTCTGCCCCAGTCTCCAAGGGATTAGAGATCACATGCTACAGCAGCTTAATGTACTTGACCTTTTCATATGATTGACACAGCTAAATGATTTCAGCAAAGCAGAATTATCCACTAGCTATGTTATTTTCATTTCCAGAGGAAAAGAAAACACATTTGGTGTGAATAATCTGAGAAAAAAACATAGTTTCCTAACTACCTCAGTCATAGGACGTAACAGAATAATAGCACAATACATCTTTTCAAAGATGGCAGTGTATCACTTGTGTTACAAAATATCACAAACATAAGAAAAGAATCTGTCATGGCTTGCTACATACACTAGCCTCCTAAATTCACTTACCAAAATATTTCTTGTTGCAAGTGAATTCAGGAGGCTAGAGTGTTTAGTAAGAGTTGACAGGTTTCTTTCCTATCTCTGTCACATTTCATGATTGATGTAATAAAATACTACATTATCTGTCGTTGAAATGATTTACTGTGCTATTCTTCTGTTGTGTCAGATAATTGAGATTTGTGAATCTGTGGGGCTTGATCAGCAAAATTCCACAGGCTCAGCAGCCCAGGACTATAGGTGCAGTTGTCAGATGTACATTGCAAATTCATTAAAATGAAATGCCAGTAGAAATAACACCAGTCTAAGCTACCTATTATTTATTTGTAAATAGAGCATATAAAGTATATTATGGAAACAGAGGGATTTTGTTGTATACATTTTGTATCCTGTCATGATTTTTTGGGGCAAATTTCCATTGACTTCACAAAGAGTTCTATATATCGATGGTTGGCAGGATTTGTTGCATACCTCGCTTCAACTTGCATAAAACTCCAAAACGAACAAATCAGAGTCATTTTATTAAGTATATAAATCAAGAAGATTTATTAGTTAGTTAGTTTTGTTAGTTAATTTATAATATATCCCAAATGTATCTTTTATATGTAAATTTCTGGGCGATCTGAGATAAATAGTATGAGATATTGAGTACTAGCATGTTCTCTTGTATCAATGAATTGTGCATCAGTGACATTTCAGTATCATGACAGGACATTGTATCTTGCCATGTGCACTTTTTAAACCGTAACTTTCTTTGTAGGTCATCGAACATTGTTCATTGGAGTTCATGTGCCACTGGGTGGAAGAAAAAGTCATCGACGTCACAGACACCGTGGACACAAACACAGAAAGAGAGACAGGGAACGAGATTCAGGCTTAGAGGATGGGAGAGAGTCTCCTCCTTTTGGTAAGGCTTCTTTTTCTTGCTGAAACTTATGCATACTTTATCCTCCTCTTCTGTTTAGACCATATTGACAATGAGGCTTTGTGGTTGCAATACAAGCTTTTCAGGTCTGTTCTAAAAATCTTTTGAAATGCCCTCCTATGTTTAAGCTTAGTAGATAAATACATGAAAATACTATAAGTAGAGCTGTAATATTCTAGATAATTTCTTTGATGATAGGCACTTTATATAGATGGATGGAAACTATTGTTGCTGGGAAATTGGTTTCTCTAAAATGTAACAAGACCGGGTAGTGCAGTGCTAATATAAAAATAGAATTTTTATTAATTTACACCAGCTTAAGACATGATTCTGAGTCTCTATTTTGCCTCTGTCCTTATGTGAAATTATAAGGGGTAAATGTATTGTGACATGGGTCATCTTGTGGATCAGCATTGGTGTCTATCTCAGCGTCATGTCCTGTCTTTTGTGGTGAGAGGGGCAGGAACAAGAGTGAACTACAGGAATTTATATAGGGAAATGTGATATTTATCAAATATCTCTAGTATGGAAGGATCTCAGCCACCATTCTCCACAAAATATATTGAAAGGGGAAGAATAATGGGTTCTTCCACGTGTGTGTTTGACATGTACCCTCATGCATATATTTGGATAACAGCTAACTGGGGACTTGAAGAAGAGAAAAAAGCTAGCAAAACAAACCACTCAAACTAAGTGGAAACCATATCACATTGTAGCACAAAAGAATATTTTTAGTTCACTGGGAAAACATAAGTGCCAATGTAATTTTAGGTTGCAAAGTAGTCATTACAAGGTCCTTTATTTTAGACTGAATTTTAAATTATCTGTGTGAAAAGCTTTGAAGCAGAGTATTACGCACAGTGAAGCTCCAAGTCTATATAAAAGAACTTGATTTACTCAAATCTTTCACAGTAAAATATACCAGGGATGAAAAAGTAAGAAATGAAGAGTGTGTTTCTCAAATTCAGTAGGAATATAGAGGATTAAGAATGACTTGAAGACTTGGTATTGATGAAGAAAAATAGCTGAGATAGCTCAGTTTGGATTGTATTTCAGGTACCATAAGAACACCTAACATAGATAGACACATTAAACTAGATTGTATGTTTCAAATCTAAGAAAAGTGTGCATTATTAATACAAATGTATTTGCTTTTTACCATGATTGATATTTTAAGGCATGTTATGAGAATCTTTCTTTAAAAAATAAGAGTTTGAAGCTGTTTACAATGTTTTAAAGAAAGATCTTCTACTTACATAATGTTGTGTATTTTTTAATAGTTAATAAAAACTTTCAGTAATTATCTAAAGGTCCAGATTTTCAAAAGTGTTCTGGACCCAGCAGCTCCCAATTTCCTAATTTTATTTGGGTGTGTAAATGGGAGCTAGCTCTACTGAAAGCTTTGGCCCGGTCCTTGCAACCCAAGACACCTAGATTTGTGTCCTTTCCTATATCACAAGTAAAAAATGACTTTTAGTTTCATTCTTATACCTTTGCTGTACACATCACAACACAACCTTCTTTGACACAGTTCAGCCTAAGTGACAGTATTCTCCATTCTGCAGAGGCAAAAGAGTGGAATTGCAGTAACATTGAAAATTGGGATTGAAATACATTTGCAAGGGAGTGGGGAGAAGCTTTCACCACCCTAACCTATATTGTGCTTGGTCTAAAGCTAGTGCCTGTTTCTTTCACTTCCATAAGCCATACCAACACTCTCAAATGAAATCATGCAAGTAACTTCAGATAATTAAACAACTTTGTACTCTGCAGTATTTCAGGAAGTTTTTCCTAAACCCTGGAAAATGCTTGTCTCAAAATACTAATTTTTATTGAGGTGTGTATGTGCTCATGCACATGCACATTCATACACCTGGATGTGCCTCTAATTTGTCAGTTCCCAAATGTGACACACAGTGTGACACAGATCCAAAATGAGGGACAAACTCCAATTATTCCTGCATGAAATTTGAAATGTGGATACTCAGCTATTTAGCATAACTCTTTGTATAACTTCAGTTTCATAACCCTTTATGTCTGATGTAAATAATTTCCAATAAACTAATGGGACACTAAATTTTTGCAGAATGTAGCTACCTCTAGGACTAAAGGGAGGAACATTTTCTGAAATACGGGATTTTTGAGATGTGTTTGTATACATGTGTATTTATAATAAGGTATTTTTATAAACACTTAAGTTTTCCCATAACTGTGATATAAAAAGAAAACAGAAGGAATATGCAATAAAATGATTTACCCAAAATACTAGTGCATAGGATGGCCATAACACATCGTCATATGGATGTGTTATTACCTTGAATCGCTTTTCATTCAGTCCACGCCATAACTGATTAGGGAAGTGACTTTAAATCAGATTGTTTTATTTAAAATCAAAGTCCCCTCTTCTTATTTCTTAAAACAACTGGGTGAAATTCGCTCCTGTGCAGAAGATTATCAAGAGACTTTTGCTCTCCTGAAGTTTCAATTAAAAATAGTTTTGATGACCAGAGTGGTGCATAGTCATTGTACAGAAACTCTACATAGAGATGGATTTGATCTGTTTACTAGTGGGACACAATCATGGTTGCAGAGAATAATAGCTCCCGAAGACTTCCCTTCTTAAAGTATGGCGGGCAGAGAGCCACCTCTCTAAGACTAGATGGGGCAGCAAGGGAGTGATGTGTCAGGTGGCTTTCACTTGACTTTGGGAAATCCAGTTGCAAGTTGATTTCCCAAAGCTGAAGAGAAGGATTCCAGAGATGGTCTCAAATTGCATTTTTTTCTGACATCTGGAATAAGCAAAGAGCTAAGATGGATAAATTGGTTAGACCTCTGTCCTAGTGCTTCTCAACTGGCACTCGGGGAGTGGGGCATGTTTCTTTGGGTAGTTGGTAGGCTCTGCTATTCCTTTATTTGCCTTCAGTGTGAGGCAATCCAGATTAGTCATATTACACGTGGCTACCTTTCTTCTGACACCCAAGGAATCATCATCAAACCTCTGAATTTAGGGGAAATTCTCTTATGCTGAAGTCACTCTCCTAATTACAAGTGATGTTGCGTAGATTACTTAGTAAGAGAGGGGCTCATTTTAGTTATGATGGGCTGTGTGTTGTGCTGTGCAGCTGCAATGAGAGACTCCAGCAGGAATTGTGACAGAGCCACCTTGCCTCCATTTTTCCTTCATCATGGCAATAGGTTAGAAGCTACAATCTGTCCTAACCAATCTTGTGACTGTTTTATCACCTTTCTGGTAAGAGCTGTTCTAATTTTCTTCCTTCCACAAGCTCTTTTTTATTAATAAATAAGATTCTCCCATATTTCTTCCTGGTGAGAAAAAGTAGGGAAGGATACATAGTACTGGGCAATTATGGATGATAGGGATAAAACCAGAGCAAAAAGTGATAATGAGACAAATAAATCAAAGAGTGGAAGAGGATAATTTTCAGTGTGCAGTGAAATATAACACAAAATAATATATTCAATGCAGCTGCTTTCTTAAAAAACATGTATGGTGCTTCACACACAATTAAGACATATATATGAAACTGCAAGAAAACTCTTGGTTACAGTGTACATCATACACCAGTGTGAGCGGGGGAGAAGGAGGAAGCTTCAGATTCAAAACTTTGAAACTTTGAATATATTTATATTTTGTCATTCAGTTCCTAAATTTCAAGTTTGACAAAATGTAATATAATACCTATAGAGAAAATTGCTGTGTGAGAAATTACATTGATGTATGATAAAGACATTCATGGTGTACCTAGGAAATTGATCACATGCCTACTACCATATCATTTGCCAAAAATCTATGATACTAATTCAAGGGTTCTGAAACTTTTGCCTGCCTGCCTGCATTTTGAGACCTATGGTTTCCTGTGATCCCAGCAAAGCAATGTAGTGACCAAGGAATCCAAGGAATTTACATATTAAATATTCTCAGATCTGTGTTGGAGCATTGTCACTTAGCTTCTCAAAGTCTAGCAGGGGATAGAAATTGCCTATCTAATCTCTGATGTGACATCAGCAGTAGATTGATACTGAGACTTGCTGGATGTAAGTGCACTAAATCCAGCTTCACACACGTGCAAATAGAACCCAGAGTTTCAAAGCATGTGTTGAGAGTGCAGGATATTCTTTCTTGGCAATGAACCAGAGCTCTGAAAAATAAAGGTGGGTATATGTTCCTGCCAAGAATCAATTGCAGGAAATTTCAATGAACTGTTCAATGGCAGCTGCTGGCAAATGCATAATATTAGGCTGGCACTGAAATGGGTTGGGCACCTCATCCTATTTTGATGCCTCCAACTTAAGGAAAAAGGATGTAAAGAGTTCCTTCCACTGGCTGAGATGCTCAATCATCACCTGTGTGGGAGGTTGAAAAATGTCACCATTAGTCAGGAACTTGCAAGGCTCAGGGAAAGATATATAGACTTTAAGGTCAAAGGAACCATCATGATCATCTGCTCTGATCTCCTGCATGTTGGATATTCATAATTTGTCTTCAGTAGATCATTCTTTTAGAGAGCAATTTTCTTTGTGAATCCTGTGATTTGATCACTCAAGGGCAGGATGTGAATATACTGTCCTTGTAGACATGTATTCAATTTATTCTGTTTCCCAAATACATCTTTGACAGAGGCAAGAAGTCACATCCTTCTTTGATCATGTAGGAAAGCAGCAAATTCACTCCTTGCAGTCCATTGCATAAGCATGCAGCTCAATTCTCAGATCAAAATATAGTTCCAGTATTTTTCCTCTTGGGAGCCAATGAGCTTCAGTGTGGAAGAACAACACATTATGATCTGACTCCTTTTCTTCACACAATTTTGCAAATGGAGCTGGACAAACAATCTGAATACAAAGTAGGTCACAATAGAAGAAATTTGCTGCAAAACTCCTAGCTCTAGACAGTGCTTTAGGTGCATGTGTTTCTCTGTGATTCATACAGTAAGTCCATGCAGCAGATGGCACAACTTTCTTTACCAAAGCATGCAGACTTGCTTTGTGGCCTGCTGTAGATGGAGCCACATCATGCAAAAGCCCACCATTCCATAGCTTGTTAGATTTTTTTGTCTTGCATGTAACACATCACACTTTTCTTGTGCCATATTTTTTTTCCAGGAAGAGGGAGACAGAACAGAAAGTCTTCATAAGTTGCCCAGAGAAGTTGTGGATTCTCCATCATTGGAGATTTTTAAGAGCAGGTGAGACAAACACCTGTCAGGGATGGTCTTGATGGTGCTTGGTCTTGCCATGAGTACAGGGGGCTGGATTCAATGACCTCTTTAGTCTTTGAGTGCCAAATTTTGAAATAAACCACTATTCCAAGGGTTCCTGGAACAAGGGTTACAGGAACACTGGAACAGCACTCCTGTTATTTTGAAATCTTTTTCTAAATAGCAGGCACATTTAAAATATTCAGAATAGCTATTTCAGGATACCTCTAGTATCCCAAAATATCACTGCAGTCTAGACACACCCAATGGTTTTTAGGTGCCTAAAGATGCAAGTAGGCACCCAGTGGATTACCAAAACCCTCCCAGTGCCTAACTGGCTATTGCCTACCCCCCATTTTGAAAATGTGGCCCTTGGAACCTAAACCACTTGGCTCCACAGGGAGAGCTAAAAGAAATAGTACCAGTGAGTACTTTTAGATCTTGAAAACATTATTAATACAGTTGTTCTGCAACACATCTGTTATGTACAAAATTCTGGTGAAACATATCATAAAAGTATCTTAACTCATTCTTTACTTCACCACTCACAAGCAATGTGACAGTCAAAAACTCATGTTGATAAAACCGGAATATCATCTCATACCATTGCATGTTCCCTAGGTACAAGTGCTTGCTATCTTTCCGCAAATTGAAATAAAAACACAGCTGAGTTGCATTAAGTATTCTCCAGATCATCAGCAACCCTTCATGAATACACATGAATGAGTACTGATACAAACACCACCAACTGGCAGCACTGAGACTATTAAGAAGGTTTATGTAAAGTTAGAGTAGGCAGATATCACATTGGAACTTCACTGTGATATGTAAGCCTCTGGGCTGGGGATGATTCAGTCATTTGTCAAAGCAGCTAGGATGTGGTTCTTATAGGTGTGGAGGGCCAATGGTTAATCCACCCTAATCAATGTGATTAGTGCTGCAGACCCATGGGACTCCAGGACCACAATGTCACAACGATACCCATGTGAAGTGCAAGGGGGGGGGGGAGGGCAGGAAATACTCCAATGCCCTGACCCTTCTTTGTGTGTCTATTCAGTCACTAGGCACATTCTCTCTCATGAGAGTAAACCTGCCAGTTAGGGATGAATTTCACCTCCATTATCCTAGCTTCTGACTCAGATAAGCATTGAGAGAGGGTTAGCACCCTTGCCTGCGCCCATGTTCGTTAAAAGCATTCCTTCTTAAGAGAAGTGGGTCGTATTTTCTGAAATGGAAGGAAAGAGAGTGTTCAGCTAGCAGGTACAAGAAGACAGATATAGGAAAATAGGTTAATGAGACTGAATGATAAAAGCCCAGTGCTCTGAAGTATGTCAGAAAAATAAATAAGAACATTTGTGATGAGAACAAATTAGCAAATGTTTTGAAGCAGTCTGGTAGGAAAGGGAGAATGATTACAGCCTAAGATACAAAAGGTGAACAATAGAGACATTGGAACCAATGAAGGTCTGAACTACTGAGAAAGAAACAGAGCATGCCAGTCTGCTCAACAACTGCCCAAATATAAGACAAGGTGGCCTTATTTTAATCAGCCTATGCAAGTGTAAAAGCCAGCTTTTAGCTCAGAGGATAAAAGCTCCAATATCCTGCTCCAGAGGTCCCATGTTCAAATCTGCCCAGTGGCAGTTACAAGTGAGGGCTTATCCAGAATCTCAACTGGGTCTTGGAAGCTTGGGACACACTTCCTCACCTAGGGAAAGTATGTAACCAACACAACTAGGCTATGTCTACACTGGCAGGTTGTTTTGCCAGAAATATGCAAATGAAACTAAGCATGGAATATTGCTGAGCCTCATTTGCATACCTAATGAGCCACCATTTTTGCAGAAGAGGCTCTTGCGCCAGAAGGAGCGTCTACACTGCCCCTTCTTGCGCAAGAAAAACCCTCTTGCGCAATGCCCTTATTCCTGAAAATAATCAGCGGAGGGGCATTGTGGAAGAGGATTTTTCTTGCGCAAGAAGGGGCAATGTAGACGCTCCTTCTGGCGCAAGAGTCTCTTCCGCAAAATAGCGGCTCATTAGGTATGCAAATGAGGCTCAGCAATATTCCACGCTTAGCCTCATTTGCATATTTCTGGCGCAACAACCCGCCAGTGTAGACATATCCCCAGTGTGGTTACTGAGCAATGTAAGTGGTACCTAGACCACAGCAACCGTTAAGACCAAGAGACCCCTACAGCATGGGCTAGGAGCCAGCTGGCTTTTAGCTCAGAGGATAGAGGCTCTTATACTCCACTTCAGAGATACCAAGTTCAAATCCTCCCAATGGCAGTTGCGCAAGAATAATTTATGTATTTTTAGTGGTGAAGCCTATTACTTACCTAAAGAAATGTTATGAACACATTTATTTGTCTCAGCATGTATACAAAATATTTGTCTTCTGTTTAAACTCTGCGGTCAGATGTGAATGAGCTCTCTATTTCCCTTATTGGGGGGAGAAGGGGAAAGTTTTCTTGTAGAGACCATTGTTTCATGAGCAGACGAGTAACAGACTCCCAATGTCTTTAAACAAAGAACAGGTGACCAACTACCCAGAAGTTCTTCAGTTTACATAAGAACAACCATACTGGATCAAACCAATGGTCAATCTAGCATAATGTACCATTTTTAAAATGTATCCTAAGCAGACACAAAGAACATAATACACATTAATTAAGAAAGACAAGAAGAATGATGCGGTATCTTTTATTGGACCAACTGCTGTTGGTTGGAAGGACAAACGTTTGAGCTTCACAGAGCTCTTCAAGTCTTCTTCTGTGAAACTTGAAACTTGTCCCTTCCCTGTCAAAACTAGGTCCAGGAAAACATATTACCTCCCCTACCTTCTCTTTCTTATCTCTGGGGTCAACTCTGCTACAACACATTAATTGACCCATCAGAAACTAACATATTACCAATTAAGACTCAGTCATAACCTCAGGTGAAAACCAGCACTTTAAAGGGTGTGCAAAACCAAACTGGAAGCCTGTGCAAATTACAGAGAACAGGCATCAGATGTTCCCTGCAAGAAGCACCACTAAGTTTGTCCACAGCTACAGACTGTAAATATAAGTATGCTGTACATTTCAGCAATCCCATTTGCAGGTGAGAAAGTGTCAATGATGTCAATGAGGTAGGGGAGGTTGTAACTATTTTGCCAACAGCAGACAGGTAATGCTCTTCGTTGAAACTAGGGCCTGGCCATCTAAAATAAGTTAGGACATGAGTAGGACCCCAGAATATGTAGCTGGTAAACAAACACCCTCTGACATGAGGGGCTGATTGCAATTTTGCCATTTCCTCAGGCTTTTACCCATGACCTGCCAGCATTCCACTCATTTCTCTGGATTAGAGCCTCTGAGCTTGTTTCCATTGAGTTTTAACACAAAGCTTTTTTTGATGAGTGGAATATACAACTTCACATACAACTTCCACCTTTACACCAACCTTATTTTGTAATATGTAAACAGCTGATAAAAAGAAGGTGATCAGTTCTCTATGTCCACTGAAAATAGGACAAGGAGCAATGGCTTTAATCTGTACCAAGAGAAATGTAGGTTTTAACTTTGTAACTGTAAAGACAGATAAGCTCTAGAACAGTTTACTGAAGGAGCCTGTGGAATCCCCATCACTGGAGGCTTTAAGAACAGGTTGGACAAACAGCTGTGAAGGAAGGTCTAGATTTATTTGGCCCTAAGTGCTGTGAATGGATTTGAACTCTCAGTGTCTCTACCAGACCTACTTTTTATGATTCTGTGTTTCCAGAGCACCATCCATGTGTGGGACAGTCTGGGAGAAACTAACAAGTGGACAATGAAGGTAGTGAAGGGGTGGGAGCTGGCATCTTGATAGTGAGTGAGCAGCTGTGTTGTCTTTGACCTCTTCAGCACGGCTCCAATTCTTAAAGGGACCCAGTGCAGGAAATACAGTCAGGCATGCCACCCATTTCTTAAACATTTCACGTTAAAATAGTTTTACAAACCTATTTCAACTAATAAGTGCTACATCCCCCTCACAAATGTAATGTCATCCTGATATTTGTTAACAAAATAGATCATTCAGTCCAACCATCTGACTCAGAACAATTGTTCTGAAGTGTTTTTGTCTCTCTCTCTTCAAGTACTGGTACCAGTGGTGGAAACTCCTAAATCTTTCTTCAATTTATTTCAGCAAACAGGAATTTGTTGTAGCAATTATTGTTCTGCTTTCTGACAGACTACCCAGTCCTGAACATGTATAATTCCAAAGGATATTCATATGTTATGAAATAGCAGTTCCTTTAAGATCAGTGCTATAATCATGTAATTCAAAGTCACTGAGCATATGGCAAGCTATTAAGTAATAAAATCTACTAAATAAAATGTATTAACTTATCCCAAACTATAAAATACTTGATTGAGAACAATATCCACATCATAATAAATCAAAACAACTTCATCTGCCAATATTATATCAATCCTGGATACAGTACAGGATAAAAAATAGGTACTTGATATAGCTTGTCACAAACATAATGACTTCCTCGTGACACATTCACCTAGTCCAGCATTAGGATTTTGGCACTGATAATAAGTGGGTCTAAAGATTCATGAGTTACTGCCTTTGGGGCTCTTCTCTTTAGTAAAATGACTTCAATTGTCTTGACTATTCAGTGATTTGTTCCATTTGTGTTCTACTGTATTCCAGTTTCATGATTTCATTTTGGCATTTGTGTATTTTAACAGCAGGTACAATGTTATAGCAGTCTGATCAGCAGTTCTCCATTTTGTCTTTCTCTGTGGTGCTTTAAAGAACAATGTTATATCCAAGGGTAAGAAGTCACTGGGGAGGAGTAAAAGACTTTAATGAAATTCTTAAGGCATCCTGTTTCTTTCTTCTGCTTTTACTTCATAGACTGAACTATTCTTTCAAGTACTGCAAGGATTATCTTAAGTTGTCTGGTCCTGCTATCTTAGAAAGATTCCTAAGAGGGCATCTCCTGATCAGAGGGCAGAACAATTCATTTTCTGATTATAATGATTTTTTCTATGAGTAGCAGACTTTTAGATGATTCTGGTGCCATTTCATAAGCTTCTTTCATGTGCTATTTCCATTTTTCAACATAATCTTTGATTTTAAGGTCCAGATTCAGAGTTTGTAAATAAAGGAAATATAATGTCAATGGGCAAACATAATAATGTTCCATATAATAAGTAGAATGGTAGGGTCCCATCTGCCAGGTGCCTTTTCTCACCCCCCAGCTCTATCAGGCAAGGGGTCTTTTTTCTTCCCCCAATCTCCCTCTATGGCTGCCAAGGGGCTTTTCTCTCTCCCTAGTCTCCCCATTGTTACCAGGGGCCTTTTCTCTCCCTCCCCCATCCGGTGCTATGGCCTAGAGTTGGAAGGGGAGTAGGGGTTTGGGGCAGAGGGACTACTTACCCCGAGTGCTGGCAGGCAAGATGGTGGAGTCCCATCCCTGCTGACCACTCCATTGATGGTATGGTGCCCCCAGTGGCCACTTGCAATAACACATCCCTCCAAACATCAGCCCCTCCCATTACATGTTATAGAAAATAGTACCTTTCTTAGGCTTCCTGTAGCCAGCTGGACACATGGTCCCCCTTTGGAGTGTGGCCGGACATAAACATTTGTTCATTTCCATTTTTTCTAGCTCTTGCTCTCTCAACTAAAACTTGACTAGTTCCTGTGTCAACAGATGTGGTCTAGACGGGTTCTGCTGATCGAGTTTCCTGTTGAGGCGAGGCGCTTATTCTTTGAAGCCGTTAAGTTGATGTGGTCTCGATAATTTTTAAGTAGCTTCTTGTTATGCGAATGATAAAAGGTCAAAATACTTGCTCCATGACAATCTTGTGTAAACAGAAATCACCTTATGAATATGCATGTAACCTATAGAATGAGTGAGGAAGTATGAGTGAAAAATGTTCAATCACAAGGCAGTCCAGCTCTCTGTAACCTTTTAAGGCAAGAAAGGACTCTGCAGATGTATAAATTAACATGACAAGTGGCTAGGGCACTCGTTTTCTCTCAGACAAAATATAACATCACAGCAGAAACCTGGGACTGGCCCAGAGAAGAAAGCACCCCCTCCCCGCAGATCCAAAGGGATCTCCAGGGATCGCTGTGACCTTGCAGTCAATCTCCAGGAAGCTGTTGCGTGGCTAGTTCCAGCCTCCTGTGAAATCAGAAAAAATCTATGCTGTACCAGTAGCCTGCCTCCAGACTGCTAGTATGAATGTGATTAATATGTGAGTATTACTGTACCCTTAAGAATTTTCATCGATAGACACCCTTCAGCACTGTTCCAGTTAACCCTTTGTCTGAATTCATTCTCTGGCTGGTCCGGGCAGGGCAACACTTCTGATTTTCCTGGCACATCCAAACCTTGACCATACTTTAAGGTAGGAGAAAAGGAAGCTGTATAACAAATTTGGTGGTCCTAGCTCTTACTGTTAAAGAGGAGTTCTTGAACAAAAGGACTTACAGACAGACACAAACTTCTCTATCTCTCTCTATATCTGATGAAGACAAAATACAGTTTATTCTGCCTCATCTTCATAGGTTTTGGTATTCTGCTATCAGTAAAGTAGTCCTGCATGACTCAGTAGACATCGTGGTGTAGCAAATCAAATACAGCAGTGAGATACCATTTTTACAGTAATTTTTCTCATAACCATTACTGGAAGGTATTGGTCAGAACTGCTGATTTCCTTTGCATGTGGAATTTCTGTGAATATAATATTATCATATATTATAATATAATATAATAAGAGTAAGAATAAGAATTAATGAAAGGAGCTCACTGGTCAGGTGTGAGAGGCATGACGGAATGCAAGCACTTTCCCCTCACTCCCTGATAGCCTGGGGAATGGGATGAAAAGCAAGCTGCGTCCCCACCCACCTGAAATAGTGCCCTTGTCAGAAAGCTGGACCTCTGTGGTAAAATACTGTTCATTATTACTTAACAGTCGTTATTCTGTAAGTCAGTTCTACTGCTGGTTTCACCAAGAGAACTGGATGTTCTGGGATTCTCCCACAGACCATCTTTCTGAAAAAGCAGCTTGTTTTCCATGTTCTCTCCCTCTAAGTCACATAAAAACACACACTTATCTTTTGTCTTAGACAAATACTTGCTCTGAAAGATTAAGCCTCCCTGTTATATTTACTTTTATTCTGCAGCAGTAGCATTAGTCATTGAACTCAGTTTTTTTCGCTTTCACTAGGCTGAAGTTAGTGTTGGCCATGGAATAAAAATGGACTGTCTCCTAAACTGGGGTCCGTTGCATCCCAATACCTGTAAGTGCAAGGGAAGGGCAAAGCTGATGAAATGTACATTTTTATGCTTAGTGAACTCAAACATATTAATCAAAACTGCATTCTGTGTTCCTTTGTCAAGGAAGAGGCAAGAACCACTACAGTTCTGTGGATTTATATTAGGGTTTATTATATATCTGAAAAGTAGGCATTGCCCAGTGGATCATGGCAAGATGTCAGTAGCACAAACTGGCCCAAACTTTGAATGCCCTTGTTGGACTTTCCTGACTGTGTAAAGTTGTGTTTAGTGAAAGTGAAAATGGTCACAAATAAATACAGGTATAACACTGCATTTGCTGAATACTGCAGCTGACAATTTTTTGCTAACCAAAACACAGAGCTGCATAACTCAGAAGTACATTTGGTAGCAATTTTTGGACTCTACCATATGCTAAACATAAGTCCTATAGAGGATTTTATTCTTATTTCATGTATATGGATTTCAGAGAAATGAGCTATTTTTAATGTTTGTTACAATATATGACAATTTGCAGAAAATACATTCTGCCTTTTTTATATTCATGGTTACAGAAGTGAAGGTAGCTTACTGCATATAACAACTTTTCCACAAGCAAAAGAAAAGAGGTAGGGTAGGTTGTTGGGGGTTAGAAAAGAGGAAAACCCAAAGCATACCTCAGTTCCGTGCATGTCATCACCCCTTCAGACCCATCACATTCAGACCCAGCCCACGAAGCCCCTGGATTCCCACTGACTGGGGATAGGTCAGGCTCATCTGCACATTTCTATCATGCACATGATCCTCACTCATATGCTTCCTGGTAGAGTAGTACTATTGGCTTAAAGGTTGGGATATATCAGGAGTTATCAAATTGGAGTTCTGGGAGCCTGGAACATATACGGGAAGAGGGGCAGAAGATTTAGGGGAGAAAATTACTGTGCACAGTCAGAGCTGGGTGACAGAAAAGTAGTTGTTGCTGGCCAGGCATCCTGCTCTGAAAGCAGTGCCACCACCAGCAGCAGTGGAGAAGTAAGTAGTGCTGCCACTTTTACTAGTTTGCTGCTGGTGGTGTCACTGTCTTCAGAGCTGGGCACCTGACCAGCAGCTACTGGTTTCTTCTCTGCCTTCAAAGCTGGGTGGAAGGAAAGCAACAGCTGCTGACCAGGCAGCCAAAGCAGAGAGGGGGAAAGGTGTAAGCTACTACAGACAAAAGCAGAGGAGTGCAATCAAAAATGTTTGGGAACCACTAGACTATATTGCCTTATCTTCGGAGCCTTCACAGGGCTGGTGGGAAAATTATGTATTAGTGGTTTGTCCCCTTCCTTGACCCAGCTTCTCATCTACCCACCCCCAATGGGAATGTGATGACTTGTGTGTTATCTTCCTGCTTATTGCTTCCTACTCCCTCTTCCTATTGGTTTCCTGGATGCTTCCTGAACTCAGTGTTCCAGTTTGCCTGCCGGTACATGTACACAGATAGCTCTGGGAATGTGCAGTTACCCAAGGCCTGTTTGGACTGTTATGTTTTTTGTTCATACTATTGCTGACTTAACAGGTTTGTGGTTATTACATGTTTTGATTGACCATCTACGTGCGTGTCTTGCTTCAAACTTCTTGTGATTTTGAATTGCTGTTCTGGAGTGCATCAGAACATAATAGTGGGCATACCCTCCTCCCAGAAGTACCCACAGGGCCTCTAACTATGGAGTGAGCCTTTCTTAAAGAGGGGAAGAGAGAGTCTTAAGGTTGCTAGCTGTCACATGACTTTCATTCAGCAGGGCTTATAGGATTCCCCCCCAGTTTATCCTCCTGGCTCTTGTAGATTGCCAGGCAGAAGAATTGGAGGCAACCAATCCATCTCTCCTCTTCTGCTTTCTCTCTCTCTCTTTCCCCTGAGGGAAATGCACATGGAACAGCTAGGAGAAAACAGCTCCAGTGGCCTACCTACCAGCAAAATGAGGAGGCTTGAAAAGTGTGATGGAGAATGGAAGTGTAAGGAGGGGACAGAGACTGGGGCTGGAAGGATCAGCACAAGATCAAGGGCATGTTGAGAAGGAAGAGTTGCAAAGACTGAAGGATTACAGGATGGCCTGAGATGCTGAATAGGAAGGCAGAGCCTGGAAGAAGAAAAAGAAAAAAGATAATGAGGAGCAGGGGCAGAATGGAGGAGGTTGCTCCAGATCTTCAAAAAACCCACAAAAACAATATTACATTTTTCAGATTTCTCATTCCTCCCATAGTCCCTCAGATCCTGCCTCTCCAAGACTCTCCCTATCTTGCACCCTGACTTTTGTAAGCTTCCCCTTACTCCCACAACAACCTTCACCAGCTTCTGAAGGATAGGCCCCTGCCGCCTCTTCATACCTGCTCATACTGCACTTAGGGAATTTACACCCCTAAGAAACAAGCAACATGTTCTCACTGGTGAAAAATATCACTAGCGTTGCTGCTCTGTTTGCCACAGAAGGGGTATCTCCACCAGTAGACCCCACCAGCACCTCTGATCAGTACTTCACTCTGCTCTCTATTACAGATCAAGTTCCACTTTATCAAAAAGACTAAACTTTCATAGAACAGCAGAGCAGACCGGGAGAGCTAATGTTGCTTAACCTGAGAATAAAGTAACATTTCAGACTGCACCTTAAGGCTGCTGGAACAATTTTTATAGTGGGGATGCTGAGAGCCATTGAACCAAACTGCAAACCATGTATATAATGGAAACCACTTCAAGTCAGGGGGTGCGGCAGTACTCCTAATCCCAGCACCTGTGCAGCAGGGTGTCTGCTATTTCATTTCTCAGTTGCCTAGCAGCATGACAGAAGAATTAGAGGCAATCAGTCTCCTCCCTCCCTTCTTTCCCCTGAGGGAAGCCCACATAGAACAGCTAGGAGGAAGTGACCTACCAGCAAGAGAGATGAGGCATTGCTCTGACAGGCACTCCCAAAGAATTCTTGATGGTTCTTTTAGCCATGAAGTACAGTGGCAGAAACAGTAACTGTACATTTTTAAGATACTGGATGCCAGCCAGAGGTGTGTGATTTGATATCTGGATTTTATTAAAAATAGGTTTCAAGAGTATTACAGCATTTGAACCAATAAAACTGTAGTCAGCAAACAAATTAAGTCAGGTGCATTATGACTGCCTCAGTCATAAGGGAAGAACAGTCTGTCTCTGGGACAATCTAGCAGCTGATTAGGCAGTGAGGAAGGGATCACAGGAGAAAAGAAAGAAGGGAACAGGTTGTGTGATGGGCAGAGAGCAGAAAGAGATGATAAGAAAAGGGAAAGTCAAGATAAATAGGAAAAAGAACTATGGGAATAGCGCCAGTTACTCTTACTATTCTAGCCAGCCTGTCTGTCTGTCTCTATATATATTGTTTCTAACTATTAAGGCAGGTCCATTGGGACAATTAATGTCAGTGAATAATGGGAGATTTAAAATTCAGGGAGGTATTTGCTTTGGGGACCTATCAATATAAGTTTAATGGAAAACATTAATGCAAATTTAGTGTTCCAGCTTTGTGAGCAGAGTTAAATTTGTAAATTACATTACAGCAAATATGTCCACGGTATTTGGCTTGTCTGACACTAATCTGTACCCATGCTTTATTTTACCCTGTAAGGCTGGCTAAGACATAATTAAACCACATTCATAAGAATCTGTATACTTCATAATATGAAAAATATGCTCTATTTTGGATATATTTATTTAATTAGAATACAGGTAATTTAGACGGAATAAACAGATCTTAATAATAAAGTACCGTGTGCTCTACAGTTCATAAAACATGAGCTAAAGCCTGACTGAACTGACAAGATGTGTGATTATTTTATGTATTACAGTACTTGTTTGTGAAGGTTAATTATCTGGATAACAGACAGCTGAATAACCTCATGAAATTCCAGTCTTTATTTACTGATGGCATACAAATGATGGTTCCCACCAATGCAAAATCATTTTTCATTTAATCTTCACTGAAAAATTGCACTTTAGTAATTTGGTCCAATCACAGCCCCTCTACTGGTTATATTTTTTGATGATATTTGTGTTTCCTCCCCAGACACTCCATCACAAAGGGTACAGTTTATTCTTGGAACAGAGGATGATGACGAGGAACACATTCCTCATGACCTCTTTACTGAACTCGACGAGATTTGCTGGCGTGAAGGAGAGGATGCTGAATGGCGAGAGACAGCAAGGTAAGTTTTTTCAGGACGTATTTTTTGTCAGTAGCTCATGGTCACTGAAAATGTGGGGAGACATTTCAAAGCTGTAGCAGGCCCGTTAATGGATTTTGGAGATAAGGCTTAAGCCCCAAAATCATTTTAATCCTTTCATAACTAATATTGCCACAGTATCTATCATTCCTTAAGACGCAGATGTTTTCATTTAGATTTATCATATGTAGGTCAAAATGAAAATTGAATGAAAGAACTGACGTAAACAAAAAATCTATACTTATAGTAGTAAAGTAGACCTTTTTATTCATATTTTAGTTCATAATTTTTACATGTACTTTTAAATGTTGAGAAATCCATGAGTTGGCTCTTTATTAGAAGTTCATAGGAGAAAGAGAAGAATATTATTGTAGCCAAATTAAACTTAAGATAAATTCAAATATTCACAGAGCCCAACCTTTAATGAGCAGATGCTCTAGAGACTTTGAATAATCAATGTTAGATCATTTTACTTCTGCAAAATTAAAATGTGGAAAGAATGCCTGCCCAGATTGTTTCTCTGTGGAAAGATATTATCATTGAATATCAATTATATAACTGCTTGTTTTTCTTCCTTAGGCATCTAAGTGTGGGAGTCATTTGCTATATAGCTGGCTTCAAAGGGACATTACTCTCATCTTGATTCTGGGGGTTACCATTTTTCTCCTTGCAATCTCTACACCCTCTTCCTTTAGCCACTAAATAAACATGGATTTATTTATTTGTTCGTAGAAGGTGCCAGAGTGCCCAGAGACATTGGGCCAGATCTGTGGCTTCATTATGCCCTGGTGGATCAAAAAGGTTGTACATTATGCTGATTTGGCCAGCTGAGGAGTCTGTGTGGGGAATACCCAAGTGTTTTAGTTTCCAGGGACCAAGAGCAGTCAATAATTTCTATGCGTTCACTGCAATTGTGGGAGCTCACAGTGGCATAGAAGGGCAGGTTTCTTGAGGCCATCTCCTCCATTGTGTGGCCAAGCAGGGGGAATCCATAATCTGTACATGTTTTTTTCCATGGGTTCCAGTAGATTACACCACAAAACTGATGTTCTGCGGGTCCTAAAATATTCATATGCACAGTCAAAAAAAGGAAATATGATTTCTCTTTTCAAAAGACCTGGGGAATGATCTTCATTTTGCTCATATCAAGATATAAACCATCTTTAATAAGAAAAAAAGTAAATTCTGTTATAGTTACTGTATTTTTCAACAGTAAAGTGGAATAGGAATGCCTTCTGGGAATCATTACTGAAGTATGTTTCTTAGAAATTATTTTGATTTTTCATTTAACATACGCTTATAATCAAGACAATGTAAAATAAATAGCTGATATAAAAAGATGTCAATTTAACTTGATATATCACATGCCTATTTTAATTGTCCTCCTTCCTCTTCAGAAGAGATAAAAAAGCATGTTTTGAATTGTACAGACATATTCAAACTAATAAGCAAAATGAAGTGGAGTAGGTATTACATATTACTGAATACATCATTAATCCTGAAACAATAGACTTTTAAAGCAAATCCTTGATCCCAGCATACAGTCCCAGTAAGTAGGCTTTGTTCTGGAGACAACCATAGTTGTAGTAGTAAAATTAATATACAAAGCACTTTTCATCAGTAGCTCTCAAAGTGCTTTGCAAAGGAAGTCAGCATAGTTATCCTCATTTTACAAATGGAGAATCAGGCACAGAGAAAGTCACCCACCAGGTCAGACGTAGAACCACGAATAAAATCCAGGCCTGCCAAGTCTAAGTCCAGTGCTCTGTCCACGAGGACACATTGCCTCCTTCCTTCAAGTTAGGGAGCCCCTCTTAGCCTATTTCTGTATCTGCATTATGTGTGGTAGCTGTTGAAGCTCCTACTTGTGGGGAATGACTTGTGGATTTCATCATGACAGATTCTCCATCCCTCTATTCCCTCCTTAGCCCGCCTGGAATCCCCTGAATACTGGGCATAACTAAGCTTAACCTCCCCCCCCCCAACCTCAAACCCAGCTCTATGTCATGCAAGAGCATAGAATATAAACTATATATGGGGCCCTAGGGAGATGGTTTCTCAGCCTTGCAAAAGCAAAATTGCATTGATTCCTCTGTGATTAGGGATCTCTGTGGCTGTAGAGATCAGGGGCAAGTATGGTCATGAACTCCCTTTTGTAATATTGCCACAAAGGAATGACATAAGAATGCCTGGGGTTTCTGTTGGGTTTGGTGACTCTGGTGTTAATGTAAATGTTTTAGAATATCTTCTTTTATAAACGTGAGTTATTGTCTATTTATTGTTTGCACAAGACCAGCAGTTTGCTAGGCACTTTACAGATCATCAAAACAGAATTATTGTGTAAGCCAGGGGTGAGGAACCTTTATTGGGTTGGGGACCACTGGCCCACAGAAAAATCAGTTCAGGGATGCACACACAAAAAATTCACTGAGGAGGGTGCCCAACTGAGAAGGAGAAAGACCACTCCCCACATTCCCCTCACACACCAGAGTCCAGGGGGGGTCCAGCCTAGTATATTTGTGTGTTCCAGCCCCATGGTGGGACACCGGGTGGTCTGGAATGCCAGCACAGGCTCCCCAATCCAGGGGGCATCCTGAAAATTGAGGGCTGGATCCAGGCCAGCTAGGGGCCACATCCAGCTCCCAGACCTGAGGTTTCTCACCCCTGGTGTAAGCATTAGCCACAAAAGAGAATCCACTCCAGTTCCCCATCAAACTCCATGGCAGTTTCACTAATAACACAGAACATGCATTTTACTAGAAGGAGGTGTGGTGAATCTCTGGTGCAAAATATCTGGACCCTCCTATTATTCCATTTGATAGAGCTTGCATGCACAGTCATTATTCTGGAACTTTTTGTATATGTTGTGTGCAAGCTGTGTAATAGTCTTTGAGACCTTTATTGTTCATTTAGTCAAAATGGTAGCAGCTACTGAAGAGGAGGAGTGTGGATAAGATTTGGCTGAAGCTCAATAGATCTGGGAAGAATAGAATAGATTTATCTAAACAGAGGGAAAGGACTTAGCAAACTGCAGTGGAGGATTCGAAGTGGCAGAGACTCAGTTGTGTTGTTTTAAAGGCAGATTCCAATCGCCATGAGCCCCTCAAGACAGTGTTATTCATACAGAACATTTTTTATGATTAATAATGGTTTGGTATACTAACCATTTAACTACATGGTTAAACATAAATAATTGGATTATTTCTTTTTTTGCAACAGGCCACATTTCATCAATAATTATGCATTAGCGTTTAGAAATCAAACATACACAGGAATTAAAACAAAGTAATCAGTACATTTGGGAACATGTGGTGAAAACAGGAATCTCCTGTGTTAACCCTTTCATGATCCATTTTGCCACTTTAATTATGATAAGGAGGAATAAATGTATCCTTTTGGGTAAATGATATTCAATATTACTATATTCTATAAATATTACTAATATAATAATTTGTACAGATGACTCAGATGTACTATTGTGTACTCTGGCAGAGCTCCAGCTTTGCTCTGGGAATCCTGCACTTCTAGGCGGTTAGCACTTACCTCAGAGGCTTGCTGTGACCCCTCAGCTTAGCCTCTCTACCTTTCTGGAGAACAGGGGTCACAGATTACTGAGCCATCTTCATCACAGGACAGTTAAATGGATTTGGGGGTGTACCTCTCTCTAGTCCTAATTTCCCCTTTCAGGGGTAGTCTCTGTAGTACTGCAGGGAGGGCTGGGGGGAACCCAGGCCTACCCTCTACTCTGGTTTCCAGCCCAGGGACCCTAATGACAGCAAACAGGTAGGCTACATCTAGACTGGCATGATTTTCCGAAAATGCTTTTAATGGAAAAGTT
>JANRFK010006693.1:39070427-39092040 GCA_030068395.1 Apalone spinifera | reverse complement strand
TCCCTTCCCTTTATAACTCACTTATCCTCTGTCATTCCCAAGTCAAGGGTCGTACATACTAACCCAATAGTATATCTTGAAAACTAGAGCCAATCAACAATTTTAAGCATCATTTTCGTTCTCAGTGATCCAGAATTAGTAAAGTTTGACTACATTTATTTCAGAAGCATTTTGGCTGTAGAGCAGTGTTATCTCATGTAGTAGGACAGCAAATTAAGGTCAGTGAGGTTTTGGGGTGCAAACACAGAGGCACAACTTCATGGAGTTGGGAGGTAAAAGTCTCTTACATAATTCTGCTGTAAATTCACCTTTCTAGATATATCTTTGCAAAGAGAGAGGAGAAATAATCTGAAATCTTTTTTATATCATTATATAATTAGAAGGACCAGTGCAAAGATGCAGGTCTTCCTAAACTGCAGACTAGTTATGAAAGAGAGAACATGGAAACTAGTTTTCATTAGATACTCTGAAAGCAAAAGACATCAGGAAGAATATGAATGAATATGAGGAATAGAATGCTAAATCTGGGCTCAAATATGTTATGAAGAGTTTGGCCATTCCCAGGGAATATGGAACATTACAGTTTTCACATTGAATTTTTCCACATCATATGATTTTTTCTGAGATTGTTCAGTTCGTTTAGTATAATGTTGTGTTGGGAATAAAGTACATTTGCATGAAAACCATTGCTTGCACTCATCTACAAGAGCAATAATTACAAACTGAAAATTAAATCTTAACAAAATATTGTGAAACAGGGTATTAACTGTACAGGACTGCCAATGGGGGAGGAGGGGAATTGCCGTGGGGCCCGGTGACGTAAAGGGACCTGGAGCTTCCGGCCACTGTTGTGGCCACTGCAGCAGTGGCTGGAGTCCTGACTCCTGGGCCCTTTTGAACTGCCACCAGAGCGCTCAGTGAGCCTCTGATGACTGAGGAGGGAGTCGCTGCAGTCTGGGTGGTGATAAGGGCTGACTGCCCTGAAAAGACATAGAATCCATCACATTTATTATGACAAACATAGTTAATAGTGATATTTTAGTTGTGGGGCATTTGTTGCTATGTCACCAAGCTTGCTTTATCACAACAATATTCATTACAGACAACACTGAATACTACCCATCTACCCATTCCTTGATCAGAAAACACAGAGCTGAACAGCTTAGGGCATACTCAGGAAAAACATACCAAAGAGTGTACCCAGTTTACATCATATTTTGCATGTATCTCATTTTTGGTCCATGTCCTATACAGGCCCTAAGGGGGTGAATTTTGAAAACGTGTCTCAGGAAATCAAAAGCCTGGAATACTATAGATGTCTGTGTGTTGTGTATCTTGGAAAATAGTATAATGATCCTTAGGTGCACAAAAAATCAGTAGAAAACCATCACCTCTTGACTGATATTGTATGAAGATTAACATTACCTAAGAATTCACAAGAAAGTGTTGGGTGATCAAAGACAGGCAATGAAGCAGAGAGTTTGCATTCAGTTTCTCTGTTATGATTAAACTACTATCTTTGCAATTATAATTGCAAATGTGATCATTTTATGGCCTCTTGAACAAAAATAAATCTTTCCAGCCCCTTACCTCCATCCTTATTAGACATTTAATTAAAAAGTGTCACCCCAATTTAACTGGGTGTTGAAGGAAACACTTATAAAGGTACATTCCATAACATAGTACCTTGCCTTCAAACAGAGCTTCTACAAATGAAGCACTAGCTAGCAAAAGTAGCTAATTAACTTCAGGTTCTGCCAAGATTGTATCTGAAGCTTAACTGAGTGAGACTTGAAACACAAACCCTGCAATTTCAATTTCTGAATATCTTCTATAGAGTGCCAGTAAGACTCACGAAGCATTCAAGTGATTTACAGGTTTATGTGGGAATTATAGAGTACATAGGCGTTAGATTAGCCCTAGCTACACAAGAATGAATTTCTGAAAATGAAATAGTCTGTTTCCTTTTTCAAGTTTTATTCCATTAAACTTCAGAACCAATGTCCCTACTTCACAGTGTTTAGGTGGAATATACAATACAAACACTTGAAAACTGTATACTGCATTAATCTCACCTCAATCAGAAGTCAGTTGATAGCACAGGGAATCCTTCCTTCCTGACTCCAAAACCTCGTTATGTTTGGTTAAAGGAAGGCTTTGTATAATAACTTTTTCATGGCATAGGAAACTCTTGAAACATTTTAGAGGAAATAGAGGCTCTTATTTGTAAGATTAATGACAACATAGAATGATACCTTGTAGTATGGAAAGAGTTTGGGTCACTTTTTCTTCAGGTGTGACTCCACTGAAGTAATTACAGTCTTACCAGCAGAGAATTTGGCTGTTTATCTAATATATAAATAAAATTAGGATGTACAATTACAATTTATATTAGATGGCTAATAGATGGGGAGAAGTAGCATAGCAGTCTAAGACTTTTTTCCCTAAAGTGTTTACTAGTTTCTTGTCTCTTTTCTCTTGTCCAAACTTTCTCCTTATAAGCAGAGCTAATAGTGTTGCCTAATACTTCCTATATTTTCAGTTGCTTATAACTATCCAAAACTTTGACTGAAACTTCCCATACTAGGTCTCTGCTTCAGGCTGAATTTTGTTTAGAAAATTTCAACTAAAATAGTTCAGGTGCTCTCAAGAAGGAAATTAGAGGAAACATTTTTTTGCCCATATTAAAAAATTCTTAGTAATTTCATTGAGAAGCTTTGGTACCTCTGTTCTTTTGAGCAAGATAATTTAGCTGGGGGCAGTCTTTGTGTCAGAGGTGTAACTTTTGTTGCCATGTGGAAATCCACTCAAATTGGCCAAGTTCTAAGCCTTTGGAAAAATTTCAGTTTGCATATGCTCAGTAGAGGCTTGTTAAAGTCTAGCAGCTAAGATCTGGGAATATTTCTTCTGTACTTGGCATGGTCTAGTCTGAGGCTGCAGAGGGCTGAGCAGGACTGTGCCTGCAATTGCTGCTACTAGCTGATATAAGCCACTGTGGCACAGCATACCTTAACTAAATGCAGGGAAACTGTTTCCTGTACCTTGCTGGTGACCAGGCAGCTTAGAGAAGAAAAAGGGAGTGACTCAACTGGAATATAGAAAGAGAAGTTTAAGAAGTGAGTTGTGGGGAGGGCATGCAAAGAGGAGATGAACAGGTTGCCAAATCTGGGATAGAGTGGCCAGTGGACGTAAAGAGTGGGACAGGAGTTGGACAGAAGTGAAGGGAGAGGAGGAGGCTGGGGGAGGAGGAAGTGCAGAGGAAGAGGAGTGTAAGAGGCAAGGAATGGAGCTGTAAAGGGACAGAGAGGTAGTGACACATGAGATGAGGGAGTTGGATGGAAGAAGAAAAAGAGGGGGCATGAGCCAAGGGGAAGGCTGTTAGACAGAAGTGGAGGTGGTAGAGAGAAGGACATGGGAGAGTTGGACAGAAGAGAGGGTGAAAAGTAGAAGCCTGGGATGCGAATGGATAGGAGCAGAGTGGGTAGTAGAAGGAAAGAGAACAAGAGCTGGTCTTTGTCAAAGGGCTTGGGGGAATGGGATGATGTATAGGAACAAAGTGGGGCTGGGGCAGAACAGACAGGAAGAGGTAGCGAGACAGGTTTGTGGGGCACATTAGAGCACATAGTGTTCCAAAAATTGGAAATGAATCCTCCGGAGTCCTGAGTCCTTATGTTTCTCTGCTGCCAGAGAATAGCTGTGAATCTACTGACAAAGCAAGTCTGTCATTCCTCTCTAGTGCCTGGGCTATGTAGAGGATAACAGCTTACTATTGCTACCAGTTACTTCACTGGCTCAAGTGATGGAGATCTGTTCTTTTGAGTGTCAGTATTCCACTACATGATGGAATTTCTGTTTTTTTCCAGTTTACTTTCTTCTAGGTTTTATATTGATTCTGTAGCAGTTCTTTACTGCTCCACATTCCCAGTTTTACTAACATTCAGAATCAATGATTCTGGCACACAAAGCACTTTTAATAATGACAGGGCATTATCCAAAGTTGTGCAAAACAAAATGTTATATTATTTATCTGCTCCCCTCTTCAACTTTCAGGATGAAATCAATGTTCAACAAATGGGTAAGGGACAAAATTGATGTGGGGCAGGGGAATGTACTCGTGTTTTCTACAAATACAAAGTAAAATAAAACCAAACAAAATATTTGATAATGTCCATTGAATATGCATGAAAATAACTCACTTTTCATTTCCTATATACAAAAGGCTTACTAAGCTATTTGTTTGCATAGATGGTTGAAGTTTGAAGAAGATGTAGAGGATGGTGGAGAGAGATGGAGCAAACCATACGTTGCCACTCTGTCACTTCATAGCTTGTTTGAGTTGAGAAGTTGTATCCTGAATGGTACTGTTCTACTGGACATGAGAGCTAATTCTATAGAAGAAATTGCAGGTATATCGATGTTTTATACCAATAACCTATTATGATAAAGTAAGATATTGTACAGAACTATCTCCCACCTCCATTACCCTCTAAGACTGTTCATTCTCACCCTAATTCAAAGGTCAGGGTCGAGCATAGGGAGAAGGAATGGTGGGTTTCATCCCCTCATAAAAGAAAAATCTGAAACACAAAGCACCCATCTGTGAAAACATTTACAGCAAAAGTACAGTGTAAAAATTATGAGAGCTTAAAATTTACATTAATTTGCTTCAGAGTTCAAAATGGGAAATAGAGAATATAAAAGAGTTGGATTTACACACAGCTGGTAGTGAAGCTTATCTGACCTTAAATACATCACTGTAATCTGAATGTGGCACCAGAGGAGATGTTACACATATGGTCATCAGTTCTTACAGAGACGTTAAAGTTGGTTGGGCTGGGGGTGGCTGGCATCCTTCTTAAACGTGTGTCAGAGAGATGTCAGATACTATAAACCAAGATAGAGTAATTTGTGTGGTTTCCTCTTCTGTGCTAGGGATCCCATTCTTCCATGATCTGAATAAGAACATGGTTTTGTGTTTTCCATGATAGCTTGGGGGTTTTCTGAAGAGACTGACTACGGGGATGTCCTTCAATAATAATAATAATAATAATAATAATTAATAATACACATTTTATTATTATTAATAGAATTGTAGTAATACTGGAAAGCCTCAATCAGGATCAAGCTTCAATATATTAGCCATGGTAAACACATAAACAGGAAGATATAGTCCCAGGTGTTAGGAGTTTCAAAAAAGTGCAACAAATGAATGTGGCAAACAGAAATGATTGAGGAGGAAGAAGAAGAAGGTTTAACAGTAATAAGGTCAGGTAGTTACATAGGCTTGCAGTGTATGTATGCAACTTGGGTAGTTTCAATTAATAGGAAAGATTTTATTTTTATATACATAAAATAAGTCCTGGACCTGAAGTGTAATGATGAAGTTTGTGTTTATCAGTAAAGTCTTTAAATTCTCTTTTTAGTAAAATTATTAGTTGTTATAATTCCACTTATGGCCTGTTTTGGAAACATTGCTTTGTTCCTAGAAATGACCAGCGTTCTGCTTGTATTGGAGAATATTGACAGTAAATTAAAGATACAGTTCCTTGGTACCTTCAGCATCTTCCTGAATAAACAGGTCAATCCCATCCTTACCCTGGTTTCACAAATTCTTTTCTTCATTGGCATCTTCTCCAGAAAATTGTTCAGTATTTGCAGTATTGCCTTTTATCCATGATTTTGTTAGGCCAGAAAAATGACATTCACATTCATCATTCAGATCCTTCTTTCTGTGTTGCAAAACTTGTTTTCTTAATTTAGAGGGCACTATGGACTTTTGCTTTTATTAACACTCCTCCGTTAACCTAAGTCCTTATCTTTGTGAGACATAAATGATTTCTGTATTTTCTTTCTGTTCTTTCTTTTTAATAACTTTGCATAGGATTTTAATAGTCCTACTAAGTATAATTTTCTATATAATTCTATGTTAAGACAAGTCACTGATTGTAACTAGTAAAATTGTTCTATAAATTTATTTTCAGGGGACCTCGGGGGTGGGCGGGCTGGAGACTGTATTATGCAAACATGCTTGTGACAGTATATCTGCCATTAGAAATATTGCTGTCTGAGTTACATTTCTGCTTCAAATTACACTTTTGGAAATGCAACAACAATTTTTTTATCCTTGAAGGAATTTCACATAATCTGCATTGCTAGATTGTGGTCAAGGATTTTTGTCTACTTTAACCAAGACTTTAAAAAATAAACACTTTATTCATTTACATGTTAAACATCCAGGATGTAACCTCAGACTCTTTCTATATGCAAGTATACATTTTAAACTATCTGGGTTTATTGAGATGAATTTTCACATCAAGCAGTGTAGATTTTTGTGTGATCTTGGCATTTTTCAGTTTGCTATTAATTGTTAAGACATGTCACTGATTATAACTAGTAAAATTGTTGTTATTCATGACAACATGTTGCTATTAATTTTTCTTTTTCAGATTTTATTCCTTCATTGAAAATTAGTTCACCCCGGCTTTAAATAGACTGAAAGAGACATTTACTTCAATTTTAACCACTGTTACCTATATTTGAGTAGTCTTCTGTCATTCATATCTGGTGTAGCTCCCACACTAATATATAGTCATTATACACTCCTATACCAGAAGTTCCTTTGAACTGTATTAGTCTATTGATCTCTTCTAGTGCAGACCATATGCCCAAATGAAGTCTCAAGAAGCTGCAAAAACAATGAGAAGTCCTGTGACTCCTTAGAGACTAAGGGTACGTCTCCTCATAGAATGAGGTTTAACAGTTAATTTGAACTAAGAGGTTTATCTCAGAATCCCGCTTCTCTGCAGCGTGTAAACGCGGGCAGTTACTTCGGGCTAGTCAGTTTCCAAAATGGCGACTGGCTGGGAATATGCTAATCAAGCGCGGGATATTTAAATCCCGCGCTTCATTAGGAATTTCGGTCGCTCTCATTAGCCTCCCTAGTTCGAACTAGGGGGCTAGTGTAGCTGTTCCCTAACAGATTATGCCCTAATAAATCTTGGTCTTTAAGGTGCCAAAGGACTCTGTTGTTTTTGCAGATAGAGACTAATACGGCTCTATCTGCAAACCTCTGAAACCTCTCAAGAATCTGTCATCCATATAGTGTATTTTGGAACTTGTCTTTTCAAGAGGTATTTGCCAAAAGATTGCTGCAACACCCAATTTAGAGAAGCATTTTACTTTGTTATTCTTCCCATTATTTCAGTTTAAATTGGCAGATAAAACTGTTCTCTTTTTGTATTTGTATTTAGTTCCTTTGGGTTTGTGAAATTCTCATATTACCTTCTAGTTTTTTGATGCACCACTGAATGAACCAAGAAAGTTCTAGCACTCAGCATATGATTCAATTTTCTGTGGTTTGGCTCAAAGACTTTTTGGTCCACCTTTAGAAATAGTACTTTCTTTGTTGCATGAATCTCTGGTTTTGCAGTTTATTTTAGTGTACTCAGTGGCTGTGTCTAGACTGGCCAGTTTTTCCGGAAAATCAGCCGCTTTTCCGGAAAAACTTGCCAGCTGTCTACACTGGCCGCTTGAATTTCCGCAAAAGCACTGACTTCCTACTGTAAGAAATCAGTGCTTCTTGTGGAAATACTATTCTGCTCCTGTTCAGGCAAAAGTCCCTTTTGTGCAAAGCTTTTGAGCAAAAGGGCCAGTGTAGACAGCTCAGATTTGTTTTCCGCAAAAAAGCCCCAATCGCAAAAATGGCGATCGGGGCTTTTTTGCGGAAAAGCGCGTCTAGATTGGCACGGACGCTTTTCCGCAAAAAGTGCTTTTGCAGAAAAGTGTCCGTGCCAATCTAGACGCTTTGTTCCGAAAATGCTTTTAATGGAAAACTTTTCCGTTAAAAGCATTTCCGGAAAATCATGCCAATCTAGACGCAGCCAGTGGGTTTTAGGCAAACTGCAGTCCGCTTCAAATAAATAATGTATTCAACATGACCTCTGTGTTGTCTAATCGTTTTGTAGTAACCTGCACATGTTGTGTTTTAACTTTTCTGTAAATTCAAATTCAGTATTGATAGTTAGATCTTTCTTACTCTTACAAATATTAGTCCATACACTACCATTATACTTTTTAGGGATTTCACATATTCCTCATGCTGGAATTTTCTCAGTGTAATTGTTCAGTTCTGTTAGTGAGGTCATTGGGCTTTGCAGGCCCTCAGCATCTTATGGATGTGCATTTCACTGTCATTGGTAGTATCATGTTAAACTTGCAAATTTTGTTTTTTCGTTTGACTTCTAGGCCACAGCTTCCATTCATTTTTTGGTGCATTTTATGCAAGTTTCATAGGCAGCTTCCTTACTGAAAAACTGTTTCTCAGTCTGTGGTGGAGTCATGTTAGATATTTTATATATATAATATATGTTTTTCCCTTGACAGCAAATACCTGCAAAGAGATTTTTTTAAATGATGCACATTAACACAAGCATGACATTTGATGAACAAGCTGCTTTAACTCAGTTTTGGCACTGCCTTTGTCTTTAATTCTTTCTTTTGCCAACCTGGTTTTTGCTTTTGCTAACATTTGATCACCTCTAGTCGCACGCCTTCATCAGATTGGCAAAATTGTGTTGCTTTGTCTATGGGTTAACTTCATGTTGCTTAGCAACCTTCCAGTAACTTCGGCACTACTGTTTTCCACAGTAGTTATGAATTAGGGAATCTCTCATATTTCCAAAATTACCTGACTGATGTTGAAACTTCAGCTCTGTTCGAGTCAGTTGATTTCATTTTGTGTATGAGATCAGAACAAACATATACACAAGCTTTCATTTGTTAGGGTTGCAAAATATATATTTAATATGCTAATGGAAACAAAGCGTTATCTCCATACTTTATTGGATGCATGGGGTCACACTGACACAGCCCTGAATTTCCTGGCATCATAAGAGCAGCTTTGATATTCTCACCACTCTATGAGCCAGGAGTTTGTCTCACTTATGCTTTCTGTGGACTTCATTGCACTTATTATTGAGCAAAGCAACAGACGCTAGTCCTATAGTGGTCTTACTCCTACAGTTTCTCACCAAAAGAAGTTGGTCCAATAAAAATATTACCTCATCCACCTCATCTTTTTCCTACCCTACAAGGTAGCAAGTATCATTCCCCCATTTTACATATCAATAGTGGTGATGTTGAAAAGAATCCATTTGAGGGCAAGTGGGAAAGAACCTAGATTTCTAATCTACTCACCTAAACTGCTTCTCAGAGGAACATGTCAAATCTATGTTTTTGCTAATCTGTTTGTAACTGCACACACATACTCTTCCTTGAGCCAGAAACAGAATCCAGAAATCCTGATCTCCAACATTCTGCTGCTATCTAGTAAATAGTGTGTAACTCACTGGGAACATGTGTCTCATCCCCCTCTAGTGGCTGACTAAACTAGAAAGTAACAGCTCAATTGGTAGAGGTCTGGGTTTTGGATCTATGTCCAAGATTCAAATTTTGCTGACAATCCGTGTAGGGAAGCTGTATGATTGTCCAAGAAGGAATTTTATTTTCCATTTTTCAAAAGGAAACACTGGTTTACTGAATTCACACATAGAAAATATATCTGTAAAAATAGGTTGTAAGATTAACAAACTCTGTTGATTATGACATGACAGATAACAAAACCTAAGGATTCCATATTTCTCACACATTTTGATTGACTATATCACACAATGGCAGGTTTAAAGGTTGAGCTAGCTTCTTTAGACCTGTGGCATTCTTGTGTTTCTTGGATCAAATTCTCTGCTGCTGTAAACTGACACAGCTCTTTTAAAATCAATGAGACTGGGCCAATTTACACCAAAAGAATTTGTCCCTCTGCTCCTGAGGACTTTCATTATGCTCAGATACTGCACAGCAGAGAAAAAAGGAATGGGGAAAAGCTCTTAGGGCCTCCACCTTTCCTTGTTCATTGGTAAAGAGGACAGGTTCTAGGTGTCTAATAGATTTTAGCTGCTATTTTGAAGAAAAAAAAATTAGGTAGTTGGTCATGTACTGCTCACAGTTACTCCAATGTAAATCTTGTTGTATCTCCAGTGAAAACAGTGGAGTTGTTCCAGAGCAAGGTTTATCTCTTTTTTTTTTATCCTATTCGTTGAGAACAGAATGAAAGCTTTTATTATCCCTGTTTTCCGACCTGACACGGGAGGTGCTAATTTTGTCTTTAAGGAAAGTGAGAGTTTAAAGTCTGTAGAAAATTATAGCTTTTTCAGTAAAAAGAACTGTTGGATTGTCTTGCAGTTTATGGAAAGATATGAATTATACGAATATTTTGTGTTGTCTTCAATAGCAAATGTAGAGTCTGATACTATCAGTGGTTCAGGACCTCAATACTGCTGGTGGGGAACTTCGGCAGGTTTGCGCTCTGTAGGCTTAAATTTTCAAAGCTGCCTAAGGTATTATTTTCTTTAGTGGAAAGTCATCCCTTAGGTGACTCTGCAAATCCCAACAATTAAGGTCATAATAATTGTAATTAATAATAATTTAGGGCCCAGTCTAATTCCCAGTGAAGGCTTTTGATTTCTTTCATATTAGTGGTTCATATTTGTTCTTTTCATTTGATGCTGTTCCCAATGAAGTCGATCTGGATATTGTATTTGATTTCAGTTGGAGAAGGATTGAGCCTGTTTGTTCTTTTGGCTTCTACGTTATATGGTTGTTAATCCATGATCTAACATAAAGTGGTCTAATGTTTTACTCTATTTTTAAGTATTTCTTAATCACAGAATTGCGTTATAGACAGTGTAAAAGGAGTATATTTTAAATGAGCCTGAATGGGGAGACATCTTGAAATTAAACATAAAAGAATAGCATAGAAATCCAAGTGATTTTGAATGTTTCTTAAAAAAACTGACCAAGAAGGATGCATTTTGTAATTTCTCTATGCATTTTACTAGAGTAATTTTTAACAGAGTACTTATTTAATCCTTTTTGTTGTTTAGTTCTCGTCGAAGACTTGACCAAATATGTCTCTGCTTATGAAATATCTATCTTTTATTTATTTATTTTTCTGCTCTGCTTGCTTCACCACTGCATTTACAGGATGATATGAACCTGTCTTGAGAACAGACTCTAGAGCTGTCTGAATTTTCAGTACAGCAAGTTTCTGACTCAGCTCATTATATCATCATTTCTGTGTAGCATGATTTCTCCGAATGGATATGCAAGGACATTTTGTGCTAAAATGCTGCAGATTTATTTTCTCTAGTCTGTATTTCTCCACCCTCCTTTTTGCTACTAAGCATTACTACTGCTGCAACAAGATTCCCGCCCTTCCCCCCCCCCATATTATATATCAACTCAACAGCATCTTTCACATTACAAATGAACAATTCTTAATATTTTCTATTAGTGGATTTTGTGCTGAATTTTTTCATTCTCCTATAGGCATAAACATTTACTATACTAAGGCTGAAATCCCCTCCATAAAGTGGGGTTCATCATGAGCTCATGGATCTGCTTGTAGGACTGGATCCCAATGTACTCAATTTTTTCCGATATTAGTTTTTACTGTATTATTCTTATTTGAAATTTCTTTCTGCTATTTTATTGAAAGCATCATCAGTGGATTGCTTAATAATATAGAGCAAGATTGTGATCTTGTGTGGTTGCATGGGAGAAGAGGAGGGAACAAAAACCTTCCCTCAAGATTTGGACCATGACAAATGACATGAAAATGTGTATTTTCATATATTAATGATAGGCTACTTTGCAAAATAGACACCTAAGGTCAGATTCTTGGTTCATACCCTAGCCTTTTTACAAGGCAGTTTTCCAGCAGTGCAGGGCTGCCATAAAGTAATTTTACAAGTATTGTGACGGGTGATACAAGTTAGTGGAACATGGTGTGCTCCTTTGCTCAATAGGAGAAACATGGTTCTTTGTGGGATGGGTACAATTAGTGACGTCTGGACTCTACCCTAACTTGTGACCAGTGTTTGGCAGGTCTAGGAATGCAGGAGATGTACCATTTATTTTAGAGATGAGATGAATAAGAGAAATGTGACAAACTTACATAATATAATGAATAATTTAAAGAAGGTAAGTCAGGAAATTATATTTACTGTCTCTCAAAATTAAAGAACAAAGACATTAAATGAAATTGAAAGATGGCAAATTTGAAACTGATAAGTTCATTTTCATACAAATATATAATTAGCCCATGAAACTAATTGCTATAAGATACTAGTGGGACCACAACTCAGTGGGATTTTTAAAAAATGACATTTTTTTATGGACAACTGGCCTTCCAGACTCATAGTGGGTGGTATGTGTGTGTGTGTGTCTGTCTGTGTAAAATATACAACCCTCATTCTTGTGGGTACAAGGCACCTGGTAACAAATGGGAAGAAATGGTTATGGGGACAGTATGGCTATATCTACACTACAAAGGAAAGGTGGAAAAAGATATGCAAAATGCGAATCACAATTTGCGTATCTTTTTCCGCTTTTCTTTTGAAAGAGGCTTTTCCAAAATTTGTCATGTCTACATGGCGCAAAATTGTGGAAAAACCTGCTCTTTCAACACATCCCTTCTTCCTCATAGAATGAGGTTTACAGGGATGGCAAAAGAGCATGTTTGCTTTTTCAAAAAAAATTTCCCAGTATCCCGGAAAAGAGCTGCAGTGTAGGCATAGCCTACATTTCTCAACAGACTACTACAGGGTTTCCTTGCAACTTCTTCTAAAGCAGCTAGTATTAGAGAATGGAGGTGGGGATTTTGAGATTTACAAATGTGTGTGTTCTGATTTGGAATAGAAAACCCAAATTTCATAATTCTCCAAAACAGATATCTGAAAACAAATGTTATTGAAGAATCAAAATGATATTTTTGTATAATTTTTTCCAAGCGTTTATGGTTGGCATTTTTCATGGCAGATATGTTCCTCAGAGTTTTATTTTGGTTTGGAAAAATATTAAGACACAGTATATCAGTTGTTTCCAAAAATAAGACTGGGAAAAATATATTGTTTTGCCAATATTACAAAATTCTGGGGATTTTTGCTTTGTAAACCTCTGTGTCTCCAGGTTTTGGACCAGAGTCTAGAAATCTGGTATGGAGGTGGATGCTGGATCAGAAATTTGCCTTTTTCCATCCCCAGGAAAAAGTTTCCAGATTTGGACACAGCATAAGCTTTAAAAAATTGTTGCCTATTAGGTAGTCAACTTTGTAATATTTAAAAACCAGACACTCCAGCAGGCATGCTGGAACTTCCTTCAGGGCTCTTCCTCTCCTCAAGGCCTCACAACCTGGGGTAGGAGGATCTTGCCCTCAGAGCCAGGACTAGAAGCTACAGCCACCTGATGCATGTAGGAGGCAGCCCTGCTTGATTAGGGGCTGGCTTGGGTAGTTACCCCGTTCCTTCACTGCCAGTAGTAACTGGATTTTGGGTAGTAGTGACTGGACAATGTCAAATCTTCTTTTCAACTTGACTTTCCAGTTGTAAACCAGACAACTAGCCAACCTATAGACCACCCATGCTCAATGGAAACATGTTAGAGCTTTCCACCAAAATTTCCTGAAGATTACACTGGGCATACTCTGGTCTGAGGCTGAGTAGGACTTCCTTGAAATTTCAGCTCTTAGTTGCTGTGGTCCATGCAGTGCCAAGTCTAGGCAAATGAAAGCAGGAAGCCTGTATCTCTTCTGCTTTCAGTGTCACTGCTGCTTAGCCCAAGGAGTGCGAAGGAGGAAGCTGCCTGATATAATAATTTTTTTCTGGAGTAGAGAATACAAGACTGGGTCCTGCACTTGTAATTGCATATATTATTATTAAGCTTCATAATGATTAATTAATAAAATAATTTCCTCTCTCTGTTCATTATATTAGATTTGTATATTTGTTTTTCAGATATGATTCTTGACCAACAAGTGAGCTCAGGGCAGCTCAGTGAAGATGTTCGTCACAGAGTACATGAAGCTTTACTGAAGCAGCACCACCATCAGAATCAGAAGAAGTTAAGCAACAGGATTCCAATTGTCAGATCCTTTGCTGACATTGGCAAGAAACAGTCTGAGCCTCACTCCATGGACAAAAATGGTAACGTGTCGTATTATTTTATGTTTCAGAAGCTTTTTAGAGTCTATATTTTCTCCATCTGAGCCTAATGTCTGCTGCTGTATTCACAGAAGTCAAAGTGTGGTTCTGATTTGAAAAGGGGCTATATAAAAATGACAGCTTTTATTTCACACAGCTGCCCTTTGCACATATTCACAGACATAGGTTTTCTATTTAGTTACAGGGCTATGTACTAAGTAGTTTACTACTTTTTACTCCTGTTAACTATGGAGAATCAACGTCACTCTGATAGAGTGAGCTAAATGATGATGCATGAAGTTAAAGGAAACTAACTTGTCTTTTAGATTTTTAGGCTGAGTTTGCAGTGCTGGCAGTTGGATAAAGTTCCCATCTTTTCACTTATAAATTCAAAGCCATTGAGACAAAATAAAAATAGATCCCAACATTGTTGTTTTATAGAGTTACTTTTCACAAACTGGAATTACAAGGGGGAAAAAAGGAGGGAAGGCTATGCAGTACTTCAGTGGAAACAGTTTGGTTATGATAAACTTTTAAAATAGGTAAGAACAGGCTACACTATTTCTAGCATGCTAGCACAACTATGGTGTAATTTACATCTTCCCACTTGAAGTGTAAACATGTCCTAAGATACGCTTCAGCTGTGATACTAATCAGTATATGTTCATATATTTGAGTGAAAGACCAAAGCAGTATGGTGATAATTTGTTATGCACAAGATATTCCAAGGATATTATGGAACCTAAAATTTCTGCCCTGGCTTCTGACCTGCACAAACACTATGAGTCTTCTAATTCACAATGCAGTAGAGCTACTCTTTTTCTAAAGCAGGACTACCGTTGGGTGGAGGCCCTGTAAGGTTTCCAAGTCTAAATTCTTCTCTAGGGTGGGAATCTCAGACCTGGAACGTTGAATGTAATTTCATCTGAAGAGGACATTAAATAGGAAGATAATTCCTGTGTGATAGGAATTTAAAATAATTTATTTTGCGGGTAGGATAGAATCCCCATTTTAATTGAAGTTTGTGTCTCTTTTCCATGCATGCACAAGAGAAAGACTAAATAGACCATTTTCAATTATGCTTCCTTTCTTAATATAACTTTCTGTGTGTGCTAATATAAGTTTGCCCGTGGCTTTAAATAAGTATTCTTCAGAACATGAATGTGAACTTTAACAAAGTTATTGCTTTAATGTTCCCGCGTCTCAATTTCAGCTGTGGAAGGGAGGAAACTTTTCCACTGTTTCTGCATTCCATCATCCCTGCTACAGTCAGTAACTAGGGAATTCTCAGGGCTTCCCTAGCAAATGAACAGTAGGGAAGTGATGCTGTTTAGTCTCCAGAGCATGCTTGCTAAAAAAGCCCTGAGAACTGTAGAAATGTGACCAGTCCCAGTTCAGGAATCTTTCCTGCCAGTGAGTTAAAGATGGGGTAGCAAACAAACCCTACACATCCTAATTTTGTCCATATTCCATGTGAGGCTTATTTAATCCCCAGTTAAGGAAAGCACCTGTGTCCAGGACAAATATTATACATAAGATGATTATCATTAAATCTGCTTAATTCCAACTGAAGTCCATGTGCTTAAGTGTCGCTTTGAAGAAAAATGTACATGCTTGAGTGCTTTGTAAACCGGGCTCTGCAATCTAGCAGTTGGAACTTCCTGATCTTGTGTGAGAAGCACAGACCATTTTCATTATCTTATTTATATTCATTTTAAAATAGTAAAAATATCCTTAGCAATATTTAAACAAAGGTAAATAATCTTTGTGTCCAAGTAATAGTGATACTGCCAAGCATGCTTTTTAGCAGTCCAATGCAGTTTGAGATATCTGTTTTAAGAAAAATAAGATTGCCCATTAACCTGTCACTCTCCTTGTCTGCCTTTCCAAAGCAGAAAAAAGGTCCCATGTTAAAGTTGAGCTTTACTGAAATGTTTACTTCTGATTCTAAATTTATTAAATTGATACCGTGTGTATGTTCAGATTATTGGATATTTGATGTGTTTGTTGGTTAGCTTTAGCACATCTTAGAAAGAAAAGGACAAAATTATTCTAGATCTTCTGCTCTAAAGCCATTTGTTGGTTGGTTGATTTTCTCCTGATGGCCATAGAGCCCCAGTGCAGCTGTGCCACAGCCAGTATAACTGTATGCATGCTGTAGTGGGAGCTGCTATCTCTGTGCTTCATTTGAAAGAAAAGGGGAGTGGAGAGCAGAGAGCTGCTGAGTGGGTGGACATGGTCTCAGGCTCATCAGCTCCTATCCATCCCTCCCTCTTGTAGAATGCTGCCCAAGATACTAAATGACATGCATGGCCTTTCACATGTCTTTGGCAGTTTGGCTGCCTTTAGAGCCTTGCCCAAGGACAGGATGGCCCTGTTTGAGAAGTTTGAGCCTTCACTTCTTGCCTTTTTCCAGCGAAATGCCCAGACATAACCCCTTTCTTTGTAACTGCAACACCTGCTCCAGAGACTTGCCTTTTCCCTTAGGGCTTTCTGTTCCCCTACTCTCTGGCATGTGTAAGTAAGATGAGGGCTAAATCTAGTTGTTGCAGTCTGTGAATAATGTATGCCTTTTCCTGTTGGCTGAAGCTGATAATTTCTCTTTAGAAGTCTGTTTTAAAGCTTAGAGCAGTTGTGAAGGCGCTCTTATCATTAGAATGGTGGCTCAGACATAACTTCTAAACTGTAAAAACTAAAGTTCAGTAAACTAAATTTGCTTTAACCTTCCCCCCAACAACACCTAGCACTCAGACAAAAACCCCTTATAGTAATGTCAGGCATGTGCAGTAAAAAAAGGTCTTTGCTTCCTGAGGACAGCTTTATATACTTTGTATGAGTGTAAAAATGTTATAACCAATTGTAAGGTATGAAAGTGCCCTTTTTCTCCCACAACCTCAAAATCCTGTTAAAATAGCTGTATAATTTATTTTATGATTATGTCTACTTTTTGGAGCAAAGGCTTGATCCAGCAGTCCAGAATCTGCCCAAAGAGGGCAGGTGAAGGTTTTTCTTGGTGTAATTTTAGCACCTTTATGGCCAAGGTTGCTCCAGTGGGGAGCCCTTCTTCCACCCCTGGGGCACATGTTCCAGAGTAACTCCCTTTCCTCCCCCCACAGAGTAAACATGCACTATACTTCCCCAATAGTACAAGAAATATGGGTAAAGGAAATAGTTATTAAACTAGGGATGAATGGAGAAAAATGTTCTACTTCTCACAGCCCCATACAGCACTGGGTGACTGTGATTCTGGGTCTGGTTTGTCCTTCTCAGGTGATACCAGGTCTGGTGCATGTCCAGGCTTCTATCCTGGGACATCTATGTTCAGCCGCTTTGTTCTTCCTAAACTTTGGGTAGGTTCTCAACTGCTTTGCTATGGGAGAGGCTGCTCACTATAGGGTCCTTGTCTGGAGCTGCAAACACTCATGTCCCTGAAACTTTCCTTACGTTGATTCCCCTCCCCCTTGGAAAAAACAGCATTTCCTATGCCTCTGGATGTGGTTTTAAAGGTCCATGCTTTCTAAACCCCGGTTGGTTACACTAACATAAGGGAATCCTTAAACGGTTTAAAGATGGCATACTGCTGTATGACTGCAGCAACTAACGTAACTTATAAAGCCACCAGGCTCAGGGTTGGGACATGGAAAGATGATTTAGAGTTACCATTTCTCCACCCTACGCCAGTTTCTTGGTGCAGTTAACCATACAAACCCTTCTCTCTTGGGTGTCTGCACTTGGCAGCATGCCCAGCCTAAGATATCTTGGAAGTAAAGGCCTGAAATCATGACTCAAACTCTCATCCCCTGAATGGGGACAACCTATTGTGTCCTCTCTAGACCATCAGGATGGTATTACTGGAAGATATTTGTGCCTATGTTTTTCCTCTGTTCTTCTTTGTGTGTAAATCTCTCAGACCTTCTATTTAATTTTCTTTGTATATACTAATAGTATCTTTTGTTTATAATGGCTTTTCTTCACATCCTCTTCAGGGCTAAAATGTCAGGATGCTATGGATTTACCATGCATTTTTAATGCTGCCATGCTGTGTTTAACTTTCACTTTTCATTAAGCATCAAAACTGTGAGAATTAAAAGCCTGCTTTTGATGTTCCAATAAAAAAATGACACTCAAATTTGGCATAACAACAGCAAAAATTATTTTTAAAAAGGCTTAGTTTGACACTGAATGCCCAGAATGGAGGGTGGAAAAGAATTTCAGAGAAAATACTTTTAAAGCCAGTGGGACTTTAAAATATATTATCTTTTGCTAATACTGTCTTTTTTTCCAGATTGTGTTTGGAATGCTATGTAATACATATTTTTAGTGAGATTAATAGAATCCTCATCCTTATGTTTGAGAATGATATAAGTAAATACCTATGTATCAAGATGATGGCATATCCCCAAAAGATTAGCTTTGACTGGATACACCACTTCTGTGTTATTAAGGAATGGTAACAAATATTCCTGGGGGCTCCTGCACTTTTTTACAGGTTTCTGCAATGCAGAATGTAAACACACATTTTTGTTGCATCAGGCTCACGCAGAGAGAAAAAGTAATGTGAGTTTCATGATAGTATAGTTGGTCTACAAAATCAGACGATGACATAATTCTGATAGTAAATGTAAATGAAAGTATTCAAAAATGCTTGCAATCTCACACCCCTCGGTACACCTTTAACCTCTACATTTGGAGATATACCTGTTGTAGCTCGCACAGAGCAAAGACTTGTGCTAATGTAGCTGCAGCTGCACAAGTCACAGGAAGGACTAGCCAATGTTAGTACATGGCTAGGTTCTTGGAAGGGATCGTACTCAGGACAGCTAGTTCCTCTCACCACTTGCACTGCTGCAACTTCTTTCCAGTTTTAGTGTGCTAACTTGATCAGAGCTAATATGCATATGTGATTCCTGTCTCATTGAGATGAGAATCACAACCCCAGATGTAAGTATTGGGAAACCTGTTGCTGATGTAATTTACAGACCAACAGGTGAGGAAAGAAACGTAGAAGGACAAGTAATTAACAGTTAGTGCAAGAAGGTGTACATTACAATAGTCCTTTTTGTTGTATATTGGGTTGAAGATATAGATCTTGTTGTTATAGTAACTGAGTAGGTCACTGGGGTCAGTCCAGCCAGTCTGGGCTTATTCTAGTTAGTTCTGTGCTAGGCAATAAAATGGACACTTGCAACTACTCCAGCTCTCTGCATTTCCACTGATTTCTTCCTATTCTGTGAAACTCCCCACGACATAACAAGTGGCGACGAGGATGGGATACCTGTGCTGCCTCCAGCAACAAAAGAAGTGGAAGTCAATGTAAGAAAACAAACTTTTTTTTGGCTGTTCTGGAAGGTGGGGGTAAGAACTGACTGCTACACTGTGCAAACTGAAACTAAGATAAAGGAGCCCAGAGACTGAAAAAGAAAAAAAAGGGGGAGTGCAACAGCCATGGCTACACTTACAGGGCCACTGGGACCTTTTGAGGAGACTTTAGAGCAATGGCACGTATATACTGAGTGTTTTGAACTTTTTGTTATTGCAAATGACATTAAGGAAGAAAAGAAGGTGCCAGTATTTTTAAGTGTTGTAGGGGCTAAGTCCTACTCTCTGCTACGCAGTTTGCTGCTCCCTATTAAGCCAGAGACCAAATCTTACAGTGACATTGTGGAAATCCAGGGGTCACATTATGCTCTAAAACCATTGGTAATTGCAGAAAGCTACAGGTTCCATAGCAGAGACCAAAAAGAAAGTGAAACAATTGTACAATTTGTAGCCAATTTGAAAAAGCTTGCTGAACACTGTGAATTTAAGGAGATGTTAAATGATGCCATATGTGACAGGTTAGTGTGTGGCCTGCACAGTGAAGCTATACGGAGGCATCTGTTAACAGAAGCTCAGCTCACCCTACAGAAGGCCATTGATATTGCGGTCTCCATGGAACTGGCCACACAGGAGGCACAATACCTTAGTGCACCCCCTGGGGTGCATAAAATGTCCCAAGAACCTACTCACAAAACAGTGGGGAGCCAGGAATATTACCGCTATGGTAAGACAGGTCACCATGCATCACAATGCTGGTGTAAGAACCTAGTGTGTCGACAGTGTGGAAAAAAAGGACACATTGAGCGTGCCTGCAAACAAAAGAAAAAGAGGCCTGTGGTCTGGCAGAACAAAAAGGAAAATCTACATACCATCGAGCAGATGCCTGATGATCAAAGTGACACTCTTTCTGAAGAAGAAGTGCCATGCTATGTTTTGTCTTTGGAAGGGGGCTCCCATGAATACTGGGTAACCCCACTGTTGGATGGCAAACCGGTACTCATGGAAGTGGACGCTGGTGCAGCAGTTTCATTGGTCTCAGACATGGTGTATAAAGAAAAGTTGAAGCATCTTCCACTTAAGGCAACAAAGATCATTCTGAAGACATATACAGGAGAAGCAGTACCCCTATTGGGCACTACTGATGTTAAGATGGAACTAAATGGACAGACTGCAGAATTACCGCTGTTTGAGGTGAAAGGCCATTACCCAGCCTTAATGGGGAGATCATGGCTTAGGAAGATCCCACTGGACTGGGCAGAAGTGCACTGGATGACTAAAGAAGAAACAGGTCTGACTGATATATTAAAGAAACATGCTGCTGTTTTTGGCGAGGATCTGGGAAGTATGAGGGGAATCACTGTGAAACTGAACATTAAACCTGGTAGCCAACCAAAATATCTGAAGGCCAGAACTATGCGAGTCAAGCATATTTACAGAATGCAAATTGGTGAGGAATCCCAAGAGCTGTTGACTATTGTGACTCATAAAGAGCTTTATCGTTACTGTCGCTTACCCTTTGGAATAACTTCTGCCTCAGCCTTGTTCCAGAGAGCTATGGACCAGATCTTGTGTGGCTTGCCAGGAGTTCAGTGCTAGCTTGATGACATCCTGGTCACAGGCGGGAATGAGGAGAATCACCTTAAGAACTTAGAGGCTACCCTACAAAGACTGGAAGAGTATGGCCTACGAGTCCATAAAGATAAGTGTGCATTCTTTCAGCCCTCTGTTGAATATTTGAGACACATCATTGATGCTACCGGTCTTCATAAGTCCCCTTCAAAAGTTAAGGCTATTGTGGAGGCTCCACCCCCTCAAAATGTTAGCCAACTTTGCTAATTTCTAGGACTATTGAACTATTATGGAAGGTTTATTTCACAGCTAGCCACACTATTAAAACCACTTCATGAGCTCCTTGGCCAGAACAAGGTCTGGAAGTGGACTGACGCCTGTGATGTTGCATTTAACAAGGCTAAATGTGCATTGCTAAACGCAGAGGTCCTGACGCATTTTGATCCATCCTTACCTTTACAGTTGGCTTGTGATGCCTCCCCATATGGAGTGGGAGCGGTCTTGTCACATGTTATGACTTCAGGAGAGGAGAAACCAATTGCTTTTGCTTCGCATACCTTAAGCAAGGCTGAAACTAACTATGCGCAAATTGAACATGAAGCATTGGGAATCGTTTTCGGAATTCTGAAATTTCACCTGTACCTGTTTGGATGGAAGTTTACACTTCTCACTGACCATCGACCTCTGACGGC
>JANRFK010006693.1:39044645-39070327 GCA_030068395.1 Apalone spinifera | reverse complement strand
AAGAGAAGGCAAGAGCTTGTATGTCTTGCCAGGGTGTGAGGAATGCACCTCAATAGGCCCATGGGACTGGCCTCTACACCCATGGGACTGGCCTGAAAAACTATGGTAACGTATTCATGTTGATTTTGCTGGCCCATTTGAAGGTAGCATGTTATTGGTGGTGGTAGATGCTCATTCCAAATGGCCAGAAGTCTGTATAATGCCTTCCACTACTGCTGAGAGTACTATCCAAAAATTACGGGGAATCTTCTGTCATTTGGGTATTCCTGAACAACTTGTGAGTGACAACAGTCCACAGTTTGTCTCTCAGGAGTTTGGAAATTTTATGAAAGCAAACAAGATCCATCACATCACTTCAGCACCCTATCACCCAGCCCCAAATGGATTGGCTGAAAGGTTTGTCCAGACAATGAAACAAGCTTTGAAATCGGTTAGAGGACATTCACGCATACAAGAGAGTCGGGACACCTTCTTACTATCCTACAGAAACACTCCTCATGCTACAACCAAAGTGTCCCCGGCTTTACTAATGATGGGACGTCAGCTGCGCACGTGCTTTGATTTGCTGAAACCTTCAGAACCGCGACAAATTGTGCAACATCAGCAGCAAGGTCAAGTCATCAGGTGCGCATCCAGAGCAAAAGATTGAACCTTTAGTCCTGGACAGCCAGTTTTGGCTTGGAACTATGCTCCTGAGGCTAAATGGGTCCCTGCCACTATTATTGCTAAAACAGGACCTGTTTCCTACTGTCCGGACTGCGAAGGATCTCATCTGGCGGCGGCATGTAGATCAGTTATTGACAGATTATTCCTGCCCCCAAGGCACATCTCCAGTTGAGTTGCCTGTCCTTCCCACTGCTGGTGAGCTACAGTGTCAAGAATCACCTGCTCCTGACTCTCCTCCTCCGTCACCATCAGCAGCGAACAATAACCCCCTCCCTGAGCAGGCTGATCCAACACTTCAAGTTCCCAGCCCCGTGTCAGGCGTGCACCCATAACATCTTCGGGTGCGAGAACGCCAGATGTCTGCCGTAATCCACCTAGAAAAAGGAGGGGCCTCCTCAACGGCTGGACCTTTAGTGGAGATTAACTCACAGATGGGGCAAAATAATCCCCAGGGTTAGCTGGGAACTTGAGGTGGTCTACCCTCATTTCATAGTTAGTTTTTGTTTTCTAAAAGGGACGTTTTTATTAAGGGGGGAGGAATATGTTGTATATTCGGTGGTAGATATAGATCTTGTTGTTATAGTAACTGAGTAGGTCACTGGGGTCAGCCCAGCCAATCTGGGCTTATTCTAATTAGTTCTGTGCTAGGCAATAAAATGGACACTTGCAACTACTTCAGCTCTCTGCATTTCCACTGATATCTTCCTACACTGTGAAACTCCCCATGACATAACACTTTTCATACACATTAACATACACAATGTTGCATCTCCTTTTCCTATGTGTGTTGTTTACACCCACTGAGATTGGGTCAGTCACACCCATTTATCAATATACAATTTATATCACCTCTAAATTTTACACAAATATGACCCTGTGGAGCTGTAACTATCATATTCCCTGCTAATCAGCACAGTAGGGAATCTGTAACATAAAGTGTAAGTCAAAGTAGTCTCTATTTTACTTTATCGTATGCCTTCTTACACCTTCTTCTAGCTCCCTAGCTTACAAATTTAATCAATTCTGATCTCCTTGTACTTGCTATAATGGATGTAAGTGAATATAGTAGAACTGCATTAAAGTAAAGGGGTCTGATTTATGCACCACCTTTGAATTTGGCCTTGAGATTATAAATTACTATTCCACGTGTTGTGTGTTTACATTATTTTCATGCCAGTTTCATCATCTTGTATCTGCAGTTAAGCATCACTTTCCAAATTCAGTGCATATATAAAACAGACTACACTGAGGTCAATAGAGTCCTCTGTTTTACACCAATGGTGAAATTGGCTCTAAGGGTTCTGATCCTATATTCCTTGCCTGTTCAAGACACCCAGTAACTTAAGTGAGAGTTTTTAGGTGCACATGTAATATGGGATCAAATTCTTAATAGGTTTCTTTTTCTCTGTATAGCCGATGCAGCTGGACCCAACAATAGTGTTTTAAAATTAAATTATCTAATATTGTATTTCATATTTGACATGCAGTCTTTTCAAGCTAAGTTTACTCTAGTCTTATTATCCACAGCTTTCTCATGATATTGATATAAGGCTCACCCAATTCTTAAACATTGTCACCCAATATTTGTTCTTTCTTTCTCCATTATGTTCCTTGTACTCATGATTAAATGTATAATCTACATATATGCAATTGTGTCATTCATCTTTATATTTCTTTATTTTGCTCTGTCTTTGTTGTGTCTGTCTCTAACAGGCTCATCTCATCTCTGTACCTCCCTCATCTCCTACCCTTTGGGTTCTGTAAGCTCCTTGAAGGTTTGAGAGGTAGTATAAAAATGTATCTTGCTTGGGTTTCAGATCAATTGAAATGTACATCCATGTTTTCGTCTAGCATGCAACTTTTTCCTGTAGGCTAATAATCAATATTTAAGGCCTTTGTCAAATGCTGTAATAATTTCATAAGAGAAGCTTACATGTTTATGGTCATTATTTGGAACAAAGATGGAATATCTGAGACTAGAAATTATTACTTTATAAACACATATTCTTATATCAGTTGAGAAAGTGGCAAACCACAACATTTTGCTTAGACGTGCATGAAAACACAAACATATTTTCATGAGGTTCATGTCTAATGTTACAAAGATTCATAATCTGGCTTCCTCTGCTTCTTCTCATAAGAAGTATTTTCAAAGGGCAACAAATTCTACCTTCAGCTGTTAGGTACAATGGGAATGGCAGTTAGTTCATGGTGGTTAAGAATATGTTTTCCTTGCAAATACTGTAGCTAAAAGCTGATTTTTAAATTACATTTGACTTAATAATACTTTGACCAAAATCTGACCCTAGTTTACTTAATACATTGTTACTATTTATACCTTTGCTTTCTAGTCTCCTTACTAGTTGGTAACTAGTAAAATGTCTCAGGTAAAAGGCCCTGAATTGGACACCCAAAACAGTGAAGCACTAATGAATTGAAAGGAATACTGTAGCTTGTTGTATTATTTGTAAATATTTAGGGTTTATGAAGCCCCATATATGATTTGCCTTCATTTCTGTTAGTTATACCTTGTTCTTTTGTGCTTATTGTGGTTACCGTGCTTTTTGTGGTGGATTTTGCCTTTCTTTGGATAAAGACAAGGTTTCCTGGGTAAAAACAATATAATATTGAATACCAAAATATTGGAAGGCCTTAGTGTATTCTAACTTAAATTTTCTTTCTGGAACTCTGATTTTTTACTTCGTGTGATTAGTAAGTTTTCTCAAAATACTGAATTCTCAGATATCTTTTAATATAAGCATGTTTCAATGCAATATAAAAATGGATCTCACTTTAATTTTTTTTTATATATAATAGGCTTGGTTTTGCATGAAAGAATCTTCTTGTGAATTATTGTTATTGCCAAAATCTGAGCATGTTTATCTACTGTATGTGTTTTTAAAGTCTTTCTTTTATCTTTAAAGCTAATCATTTTTACATAAAATCATGAAGTATATTTCATTGTTTTGGTGTTGGCATTTTAATTAAATAGATAACACCTACAGCCCATATAAACATGAGTTTATCTGTTGAAATGTTTAAGTTCCTTAGTGTATGTGCTGAGTATTTTACTTAGAGAGCATGTTACAGTTGATTGACGGATGCATGCTTTAGAAAATCTGCAGTTATCTTTGATGACTTCTTAAATACAAGACTATAATGATTGGAATGTGTGGTACATATCTAGGCATTGATACCATCATTAAGATAGAACTCATTTGTAAGAGTTCTATCTGCACTTCAAGAATGGAATTCTGGTTGCCCCCCATCCCTGCACATAAATAAAGAAAAGTGTTTGGCATGACAGAGATAGGCAGGTGTTCCTCTAGAGGAGCAGTGGAATCATCCTCTTCTACCTGAAGACGGAACATGGATCAGCAGCATGAATGTGACTGTTGCTGTGGTTAGTGGGCCACAGTTGTGGCTTGTCCCCACCATTCCCATTTACCAAATTACAATACTGCCAACCCTATGTGTTCAAATATAACAAGTCAGACCTTCCCCCCCAAATTAAGTACATGGCATTCTCTTTATTTACTAGTGGATTTTCAGCTTAGAGGGTCTACTTGGTTTGTATTTTCTGAGTTTCTCCTCAGCTCTGAGGGCTAGCAGCTTACTATTTGACTTGAATGAAGGCCAAGAGTCTCATGAAATCATTTGTTTCCCTATTGCTTTAGCATATGTGCAAATAAAAGATAAAGTTTTGTATCAGCATACAAAAAGAATAAAAGCCATTCAGAAACTCCACATACTGAGTGGGGCCAGTGTTTCCTGTTGCGTGCATTTCTGTTCCCATAGGGAGTTCATAGGCACAATAGTTAAATGTTCAGACCATTGAAAATTGATATTACATTAGCTGGGGTAGAGGCTGTCTACACTTTGACTTGGGGGTGGGGTTCCCCTCTTGAGAATTCATATTCACTATATCTCTCGTGGAATCTTAGAAATTGAAGTCTAGAAGGGAGCCTGAAAAGTCATCAAATGCAACTCCTTGTCCTGTGGCAGGACCAAATAAACACAGACCGTCTCTGGCAGGTGTTTGTCCAAACTGTTTTTGAAAACCTCCAATACTGGGAATTCATTAATGTCTCTTAGAAACCTATTTTATCGCATAACTACCCCTATAGTTTTACCTAATATTTAACCTAAATTTCCCTGGCTGCAGATTAAGCCTTTAATTTATTTTCCTATTTTTGATGGACATGGAGAGCAACTGATCACCAACCTCTTTATAGCATCCCTTAACTTATTTGCAAACAGTTATCAGGTTCCTCCCCTCACTCTTACCTCTTCCTCCCTTCCCCAGTCTTTTTTCTCAGTACTAAATATGCCCAGTTTATAGGTCAGGTTTTCTAAACCTTTTATCATTTTTGTTGATTCTCAAACTTTTGTACTGGTGACTCCTTTCACATAGCAAGCCTCCAAGCATGGCCTCTTTATAAATTAAAAACACACTTAAAATATATTTAACACCATTACATTTTGGAAGTAAAGCAGGGATTGGGACGGAGGCTGACAGCTCATGACTTCCCATATAATAACCTTATGACGTCCTGAAGGGTCCTGACCCCAAGTTTGAAAGCCCCTTCACTGGAAACTCCAGTTTGTACACATTCTTCCTAAAGTGTGGTGCCCAGAATTGAACACAGTATACTAGCTGAGGCCTAACCAGTGCGAAGTAAACTGGGACAATTACTTCCCAGGTTTTACATACAATACTACTGTTAATACACCTCAGTTTGATTTTTTTTTTTTGCACTGCATCATATTGCTGATTCTCATTCAATTTGTGATCCACTATGCCCACAGATTCTTTTCAGCAGTACTATTACCTAGCCAGTTAGTCCATATTCTGTAGGTGTGTATTGAATTTTTCCTTCCTAAGTGAAATACTTTGCACTTGTTTTAAGGGAATTTCATCTTGTTGAATTCAGACTAATTTTCCAGTTTGTCAAGATAATTTTACATTCTAGTGCTGCCTTCCTAAGTGCTTGCAGCTCTTCCCATATAGATGTTGTCTGAAGATTTTATAAGCATACTCTATACATTGTTAGCCAAGTCATTAATGAAAAGATTGCATAGCATTGGACCCAGAACTGATTCCTGTGGGATTCCAGTAGATGCATCTTTCCAGTTTGATAGGGAACCATTGAATAAATAACTAATCTCTAAATATAGTCTTTCAACTGATTGTGCACACATTTTAGTAATTTCATCTAGATAAGGCTATGCCTTATCACCCCATTGCCTTCCAGGTGCTTACAGATTATTTACTAATTTGTGCTAGTATCTTTCCAGATATCAAAGTTAGGTACACTGGTCTGTAATTCCTCAAGTCCTTTTTTTCTACCTTTTTAAATTTAGATATTTAAATTTTTGCCCTTTTCCATGGAGAAAGAGAGGTAGACCTCGAATGTAGCTATGGCAGCACAAGTGGTGGGATGGACTAGCCATCCTGAATATATGCCTAGTGTCTTGGATGGGTACATACTTGGGGCAGGCAGTCACTCCATCAGTTTGTGCTGCTGCAGCAACACTCTCTTGCTCCTTGAGAACTGGAGCAGGTATTTCTCTTGGAACTGGGAATCACCTCCCTCAACTCAATGAGTAGGCATACACTTGTGTGAAAAGTATACATCTGCACTACAGCAGTTATAACAGTCTGCACAGTGGGTCCATGTTCTTTGTGTTGGAGGGATGATTTTATTTCTCCTGCCAAACATCTCTCTTCCCATTTACTTCATCTTTGTACAGGTCCAGAATTTAGTTAAAGAATTGCATTTCAGTTTTCATTTTATGGATTAGCAATACAAATGTAAATACTAAATTATGAAAAAGGTTAAGATCTCTCTTTGTCTGTCTCTCTGTCTCCCTCTCTCACACACATACATAATGTGGATGCTAATATCTGTAATATTACACATTTCCTGTTTGCCTAGAAAAATAATGAAGTAGTCCATTACACATAATTACCACAGCATTATTCCCCTGAATACTGAAGGGATTATTGTTTTTAAGTTACAGATCTAAATTGTACATTCTCTTGTACCCTTAGGATCCCAACCAAATCATTAGGATTGTGTGGTATAACTGAATGCAGAATCTGGCCTAGACATTTTGCAGTATCCCTCTCTTCTATGTTACATATGCTTCCTAGTTATGAAATTCTTCCCTAAGTAATGTAAATCACTGGAAATTTTTGTATTATACTGTATTTATTCTTCATGCAGTCTAATAGGGTGAAATTCATTCATATCCACACAAAGCCCAACTGTATTTTAGGATACTTTTTGCACTTAGTAAGAGCTTAAAATGTGACTTAAGTAGTTCAAAGGCTTTCTGCTGGGCCTTTCCTCAAATGTGCATTTGACTTTAATAGAATATTTTTAAAAAAGGCAGCACAGGATCACCAGAGAGTTTTACAGTACATTACTGAAATCACCAGAATGGTACAGAAGTTGTATTCATATAAACGATGGTTTTCTAATCAAAAGACGTTTAACACTATTGTCTGGGAGGGCTATGCTCCAAAATAATTGTAGTATAATACTGTGGCTAGTAAACCTGATGTCAAAATCCATTAATACATAGTAAAATGCAGTAATATAAAGTATGAAGTTTTTTTTAATTAATTTTGAGACTGGCAAATTGAGTGGCTGCTAATTAACAGCTTGCCCATTCATAACCAAATATTTGCAACTAGTAGTGGGAGAACCATTTAGAAAAATTGTAGATGTTCCCCTGAAATATTTGTAGAGGTTAGAAGTCTCTTAAAATGCTTGTATTATGGGAAATTTTTCAAATTACAATAATCCAGTGATTTTTATCATATGAAAGTAGAATAAAATATCTCAGAATTGTAACCTGCTTGTTTAGATTCATCTGCTTGAGTTCTCTGTCTGTCTATCTGTCTGTCTGGAATAGAATTGATCACATATCAGAATTCTCATCCCATCACAAATTTCAATATTTTCAAATGTGTTTTAGCAATATATCCATTTTCCTATGGAAAACTTCATTTTTGTGGAAATCACATTTTCTGTCCAATAACTATTTCAAGAGATAGTGCCTGCCAGTTCTCATTGGAATTCTCATTGACTGTGGGAGAAAGCTGGATGATTTTTCTTTGTCTAGGGTTATGATACTCTGCAGAACTTGATCCTGCAAGTTGCTTAGCATTTTTTGAATGGCAGCTGAGAGTAAGGTCAGAATTAGTCACCTAATGATGATATGGGGATTTTCAAAAGTGCCTAAGAAGGTTAGCTGCTTAGCTCTGGAGTATCTAACTAACTGCATCTTTAGGCTAGGGATGCTTATCGGATAGTCAACAAGTTGCTCCTGCCCCCATGCTGCCTGTCAGAAAGAGGCAGCAAGCGGGGTGGCGGTGGCGGGAGAAAAAAGGGTACTTCAAAGCAGCAGTGCAACGTGGGCCAGACCACAGGGTCCACACGGTGTTGTCGATTTGAAACATCGCTTGCAGCCCAGGGCCAGCTGGAGTGACCCCAGGCTGCATGTAGCATTTCAAAGCAGCAGCGCCGCGTGGAGCCTAGGATCAGCTGGGGACTCCACCGCTGACCCCGGGCTTCATGAAGTGCTGCCACTTTGAAATGCTGTGGGGAGCCTGATGCCAGGCTCCCTGTGGCATTTCAAAGTGGCAGTGCTGCATAGAGTCCAGCATCAGGCAGGAGTCCCCAGCTGACTGGGGGCTCCATGCAACACTGCTATTTTGAAATGCTGCCGGGAGCATGGGGCTACTGGGGGACTGCCCTGCTGGCCCTGTGCTCCCCGCAGTGCTTCACCTTTGAAGAGTAGCAACAACCTGTTGCTACACTTCAAAGGCGGAGGCGCCCCATTAACTAATTGAATAGTCAATGCAAATTGCATCAACTATTTGATTACTCAATACTCAAAATTTAACATCCCTCCTTTAGGCACCTAAATATGTTTAAAAATCTGGGTGTTAATACCTTGTAAGTTTTGACCCTTTATTTCTCAAGATGTTCCTGATTTTTACTTTAGTATCTCTCTCGGTATCATGCTAGGCTTTCAGTTGTCAGTCCTTCTTTTACATCCCCCCTTAGATGCCCAGAATGTTCTTTCTGTGGCTAGATTCCCCAACTTTCTCCTTTTCTGACATGCCACTTTCCACCCAATCAGTCTAACATTTTTCATCCAAGGTACTTACTTGTGCTCCCCTCCCTCCAAATTCTTTAAATTTTATAGATTGATTTGAGATAGGATTTACTCTTACTCTCACAATCAACCCAAAGGAATGGCTTGCATTTGAACACTTCTTTTCCTTCCCATCCCTCCCTTCTCTTCCAGAGAGACCTGAGTGTCCACAATATATTTATAATATCTTTTAAATATAAAGATGGTTGTTTTTATCCCTCACATGCCCTCCTTCTGTTGCTTTCTCCTCTTTTTGCACCTTCAATGGCAAAACCTGACTATTTAATGCAATGCTATTATTCATGCTTAGTGAGTTTCCTGTAGCCTTATACCTTGTTTTGTTTGTTTGTTTTGGAGAGCTGCAGAACAACTTCTAAGTAATTATGTTTGTGCCTCTTCTTAAATGGCTAGAATACTCAACTCAATTAAGATGAATAGATAATTGATTATGACTAGAAAACCAAGAGGTGATATTCAAAAGAAGACGGAAAATGCTGCAAGTCACACCAGGCTGAGAACCACACATAAGTACTCATTATAATAGTCTATATAAGACCATAAAAGCCATTTTTCCTCAAGACCACTCTATTATAAGCACATCAGTCTAAGAGCTTAATCTTACAAACTTATATTCCCATGTATTACTTCATTCATGAGTAATCTCATTAACATCAATAGCACCCCTAATGAGAAGTCATATATGTGTTTGTTTGCATGATTATGAGTTATGTTTGAAGACTTTCTTCTGTCTTAAGAAGTTCTAATTTTTATAAATATTTTGTGTTTTTTCTTCTGTGGATTTTATTGGAGATTTCTTCACTTAAAAAACTTTGGTTTTCCATTTAACTATCTTATGTAACAATTTATAATTTTTTTTGGACACCCTAAATTTCAGTACATTTATTTTTCATAATGAGACACTTTATTCTAGCTTTGGTTGTCATGCTAGTCAATGTCAATTAGTGCACATGAGGGCAAACATATGCACATGGAGAGTCCCCTTTGATTTACTAATCACATGGGTAAGTGTCTAGGACTGAAACCTAAAATTGGCAGCTCCTCATATTGCTTAAGAAATTACCTTAATAGACGTGGGACTGTTTTTTAAATTAGTATTTTAATAGAGTAACAATTCCCAACTGATGTTGCAGTGTGAATGATCCAAAAATCTGTCCTCATCTTATTCTACAGTAGGTTTAAATTTTTCTAAAATGGATTCTCCTATCTCTAGCTGCAGCTAATGAATATTTTGTCTGTTGAGAATTTCTCTGTTCTAAATAAGTCTTTAATTTCACTTCCAATCCTACATTCACATACATATGCTATATGAAACATATGTGATACTCTCATTTAATTTTAACACGTGTCATAGAATGCTTCTTTAGTAATGTAAATAATTGTTAGTATTCTGTAATAACAGTATATTTTTTTAGCAGGTCAGATTGTTTCCCCACAGTCTGCTCCCGCCTGCATTGAAAATAAAAATGATGTGAGCAGAGAAAACAGCACTGTTGACTTTAGCAAGGTAAGCATTTATTAACTGAAAAGTACCTTCTGACTGGCAGGTAGACATTTTACATAAAAAGAGTGGTTTGTGTTAATCAGCGAATGCTCTAAAGGTGTTTTGTATCAATATTATAAATTGCCACATGTCAGTGCCACAAAATACATATGTTGCACCTACAATAAAGAAGGTTTTTAAACATTTCCAATAAAACATTGTTAAAGCATTGCTAGCAGGAAATCACATTCCAGGAGATTAGACACACTTTTCATTTCACGATACTGCAAAGAGGCAACAGATTGTAGTGAGAGATCTCAGAAATGAGTAAAGGGCTGACTAACTAGGAAAGTAATTCAGATTGGTTATCATTCAGTCTTAGCATGTGTTCTCTTGTGGGCATAACACATAAATGTAAAACACACTTTTTCTAACCTATTTTTGTGGTTTCTGCCTGTCTGAAAAATAATTTGCTTTTGTAAAACATCTACAACTTCCCAGCATTTGTCATGCCAAGATATTTCAGTGCCAAGCTGTACAGCTCTTTACCAAGCTGCACAATAGTTTGGTAGTGTGGTGTTTAATGGCAAACTCATAGAAAGCAGGGAAATATAAGCTAGTTTTAAATTTTAGTATAAATAATGTGCCTCATCTTTGGAGAAGATGCTGCATGCCTAAAACAGACTTTCACATTAGATATAGTCATGTGATAGGCATGACAGCAACAGGTGACTTCAATTGTTGCTTGGGTGAGTAAGAGTTGAGTAAATCAGAAAAGGTGAATAAAACTGAAATGCTAAAGTGATTTACAGAGTTAATGAAGAATGGCACTTTGAATCTGTTGTGGAATCTGACTGCCAGCCAGTATAATTGAGTCAATACTAGAGTTATGTGCTCACTCCATCTGGTGCCAGACAGAATCCTAGCAGCAGCAGTTTGTACCAGCTGAAGTCTGTCAGTTTTGCATGCAAGGGCGAGGAGACCATTAAAAAGGACAATACTGTTGTCTATGTGGGATGAAACAAAGACATGAAAAGGACCTTTTGCATCAGAGAGAGAGGGAGAGGGAGAGGGAAACTTCATTCTGGATGTCTTGCTGCACTGGTTGCATGCAGATTTAATTACAGCAGAGACATGTAATTCAAACTGGAGGCCAGTTCTAATCCTTTAAATACATGTATCAGTAAACAAAAGTATGTCTTTCTAAGTTGTAACATTTTTACTATTAATATAATTCATACATTTTTACAATTAATACAATTAATTATAATTAATACTTTTAAAACAACATTGAATAAAAATGTTACTACTTAGAAAGACATACTTTTGTTTAAACAAAAGACAGAACTATGTAGCACTTTAAAGACTAACAAGATGGTTTATTAGGTGATGAGCTTTTGTGGGCCAGACCCACTTCCTCAGATCAATTTGTGGAAGAAAATTGGCATGACCATATATACCAAAGTGATACAATCAAAAAAAGTGAACACATATAAAATTGACAAATTGAATTTTAGAACAGAGTAGCGGTGAGGGGGGAAGGTTAGTGTCTGTGAGGTAATGACATTAGGGATGATAATTGGGGAAGCTATCTTTGTAATGGGTGAGATAATTAGCATCTTTGTTGAGACCCATACATAAAGTGTCAAATTTAAGCATAAATGACAATTCTGAAGCTTCTCATTGAAGTCTGGAGTTAAAATCTCTCTGAAGCAATATGCATGTTTTAAGGTCATTGAAAGAATGGTCAGTCTGGCTGAAATGGCAAGCAACAGCTTTCTGTCTGTGAGAGAGCCTGATGTCTGTTTTATGTGCATTAATTCTTTGGTGAAGTGTCTGAGAAGTTTGTCCAATGTACATAGCAGACGGACACTTTAGGCACATGATGGCATAAATTATATTTCTGGATGAACAGGAATATGTGTTCTTGATCTTGTAATAGGCATGGTTAGGTCACGGCTGCATCACTATTATATTTTTGTTTACTGATACATGTATTTAAAGGATTAATTAGTACAAACTAATATTCATATTTTAGGGGAATATTCTGTCTATTACATCTATTGTGAAGAGTAGCATTAAAATCTTCTTTGTAAACCCTTGTACTCCAAGTGGAGCATAGGTCATCTACAAGTCTCCTCTACTTCACTTTGACTTGAGACAAAACTTCTAGCTGACTCAAGGAGTACCCCAGTTGTCCTTCAATCTCAGTAGATCTTCTCCACGTTGTCCAAGGTCTTCCTCTTTTGCATTTTCCTTGCAGATTTCATTTGAGCGCTTGACGGACTTTGCTGAAACATTAAAATAGTTTTGTCTAATTTAAATTTAAAAAATACAGAGATGAGACCAAAAGCAACCTGGAGAACACTACACCACTTCATGTAATGTTTTTCTCACAAGTCTCCATCATCACTTTGAAAGCTGAATGCCAGAACCCACTGAACTCATAGTTACGGGTCTTTGACTCCACAGCTTTCAAAATCAGGCTTTGCTTTCTAGATATGTTTTTCATGCTGAAGGAAAATAGAGACAGCAGATTTTGAACCTTCATTCACCAACTTTACATGGATGTGATATTATTGACTTCACCAGAACTCCTCTGGATTCTCACTGGTGTGAGCAGTGGTGCTGGAACAGGAGTAGTGGCATGCTGAAATAGTAATAGCAAACACCAAATACACTGTTTCCATGATTTCTACTATCACCACTCCTCTACAAAATTTTTTCGAGGACCCCTGGGTCTGAGAGGAGGACAAGATCCCACTTTTCTAGCTAACCTTAAGAGCCTTCAGTAAGTTAAACACCAGTAGTTGTTTCATGAAGTAAGAAAGAGACAGCTTTTGTTTACATGGATAAAATTGCCTAATGGAATTTTAACTAGAAGACTTTTTTCTAGCTGCCTTTTATATAGTTTAAATACACAGGCTTATGACGATAAACTAGGGATACAATCTCCCATGATAAGTGCCAGTATAGAAACTTAGGATGGCAGCAATTGGATTTACGTGCTTAGATTGAGAGGAAAGTAGTGTTATGCAGAACACACACACACTTCATCTAGACTGCCCCCTCTTGTGCAAGAGAATATGCAAATGAGGTGAAGTGGTGAATATCGCCATGCCTCATTTGCATACTTAATGAGCTGCCCTTTTTGCGCAGGGGGCTTTTGCTTTTTGTCTACATGGCTCCTTTTTGTGCAAAACCCCCCTCTTGTGCAAGAGCCGTTCTGCCTGAAAAAAAGCAGCAGAACGGCTCTTGCGCAAGAGGAGAGTTTTGCGCCAAAAGGAGCAGTGAAGATGACTCCTTTGTGCAAAAGATGGCTTTTTGTGCAAAAGCCCCTTGTGCAAACATGGCAGCTCATTAAGTAGCAAATTAGGTGTGGTGATATTCACCTCTTCGCCTCATTTGCATAGTCTCTTGCGCAAGCGAGCGCTGTATTAGACGTAGCCAAAAGGCTTGTCTATATGGTGTGGCAAAGTGAGTAGAGCTGTGTGATTTCTAAAGTGCACTAGCATGCTGCATACAAACTGCACTCTAAAAGGTTCCTGCTTCACACGAATATCGTGTCATTTCAAAGAAGACTATGTTAACGCAACCTTCAATACTTTTTTTAGAGTACAACAGCAAAGTTTACATAGGACAGACCTTTGTAGAGTGCTCTGCAAATCATACCTGTCTAGAATACTTTGTCAGTGCCATGTAAAAGGGGCCTCAGTTTCTCCCTGAGTATTGTAATTTCTTACTCTAGTGATGTTCCACTTGTTAATTTCATTTTATGTTCTACAAAAGTGCCATTGACACCTTATTTACACTCTAACCACTAATCCATCTCCCCAAGGGCTGCTTCTAACATTCCAAACTTGCATCTTCAATCTGGATACTAGAAACAGTCCAAAAACTGTATCGGTGGTATTATCAGAATATTTCTTCCTAGTGATGGATAAAGATTAGCAGACATGTTTAGCAAGGCAATCTGCCCTTTGAATGCTGCTCAAGCATACCAGATTTCTATGAATGAATTAGAGAAGGTTTTAAGGGTCTGTCATGGCCTCCATCTTAGCCCCTGGAACAGACTATGCAGGGAATGACTGAAGCTCACTTAACTTTCATTCTTCTCTGCTTCTGATTTACACGACAGGCTGAACTATTCCCCAGCACCCCCCCAAATATGGGAAAGTTTAAAGAGACTTCAATTTTGCTCCCCTTGCTTATAACATACCTGTGCTCAGTACAGGAACAGAGTAGTTTTTAATCAAAGTCAAATTCAATGCAGATACCATAAGATATTTCAAAATACATGTGATGCAATTGATTGTGAGATGTTATTGACTTAGGACTCATGTAGAGTCCTATAGAGTTCCACCTTCCCTCCCCTGCTGTCCAGTGAATATGGAACTGTTAAGAGAAGCTAGTGAGGAGGAATGGGCTGTGGTACTTTCATAGGCTGATGAATCCCATTTCTTACCTAATCCAGCCACTCCGTCAAATAACTTTGCCAGTGTCTCATTGAAATTGGGGCCTGGATGAAGACTAGCTGGCTGAAGCCCTTTCCTGAACAGAATGAGGTCAGACTGGTAGGTTGGAGAAAGCAACCGGAAATTATGGTGAAGATCTTCTCTGCCCCTTAATGGTGGATGTGTGCTGGCTGTGAGACTTCATGGTCTAGAGCTATTCTTGGAACCCCTGTTCTTAAACAATGATAAAGCAGCAGTTTCTAGGAAACCCTTTTTTCATTTTCATTTGTCCATGTGAAGCTTGCCATTATCGACTACGCCTTTATCTCCTCAGAGGCGTGCTATGTGAGATAACACCTGAGATCCAGTCACAAACCAAAGTTAGTGTAGAAAGCAGCAGTCCATATGCTCTGTGGAGTCTCTCTCCCTGAGCTCATGTCACTAATGCTCCATGATCTGTTCCAGCTGCCTAGTTATCTCTTGGTTTAGTTTAAGGTGTCAGTTTTAGACCTTAAATCCCTTGATTAACTTGGTTTCTGCCTACTTGAGAAAGGGCCTCTCTTTTCAAGTGGTATTACAAAAACTGCAGTCAGTAGAGGAGCTCCATCTGGAATCTCCTCAGTATAAACTAGAGGGAACAGCTGTTTACTATGAAGGGCCCTCAGTTTTAGAACCAGATCTTTTGATCTGAAATAGCCTAAATATGGCACACTACAAGGCTCATCTACCTACTCGGATTTGGAAGTACAATAAAGGATCAGTGTTTGAGAGTTTGATTTCATCTCTGGTTAGTTATTTTCTGGTTTAGGATGAGAAAAAGCTGCTGTTTCTATTTTTTATATGATTGTAATTTTAATTAATGGAAGAAGCCCTGAGAGAGCATGATAGGCAATATATTTTTGAAAATAATTAAAAAGAACAAAAGATTCTTTCTCAAGTATCTGTGGAGACTCTACTCCACTAGTAGCTTACTCCTCTGAAAAAATACCCAGACCTTTCAGTCTAGTAGTCATTAGTCCTTCATGTTGGTTTGTCAGGTGTCTAACACACTGAAATATCATACTGTCATAAAGAAGACTTATGCTAGATTGGGGTAACATTAGAAACTTGGCTTTCTGGGTTTGGGGAAATAATACCATTTTAAAAAATAACACAGGCAACTCTGTTATGTCTAAATTCTGATTAAGTGCCAGAGCCATTTGCAAAGAAATCAGTTTTCTAAATATTACTGAAGACTATTTACACTAATACTGACAGATGGCTGTAAGATAGACATTAAAATGGTCCACTTTAACAGTTTATATTGGATTTGGTCACTGTTGTTGTATTTAGATTAATAAAGGGAAAGCAAATGACAAAACCACACAGTCTGAAATTCTTAGGCAAAACTAGTGGATTATGAAGTCAGTTGTACGTGTTATATATTGTATTGTTGTTACACAATGACATCACCATGAAAGTAATATATAAATATGAGTCTGAATTACATGCAAATCACTAAAGACGCTATAAAATAATGGTATAATCAAGATACATTTCAACTCAGATTATTAAAAATGATAGTTTCATATATACCCAACACTTTTCAAAACTAAAATAAAATACAATGTTGAATGTATTTAGGACAGGACTGACATTTGCCAAAGGCTTGCTCCAATGAACCCTTAAGGAATCTTTATATAAGGGATAATCAACTGGTGATGTGATATACAGTAATGGCATGGCTCTTCCATCTCTTCAGCACCGAATGTCACTTCTCTGTAGTGTCAAACTGATTACCTCACTTCACTCTTTAACCAGTTATCTTCAGAGCTTATTTTCACCAATATGCGTTGTGACTTTTGGCAGATAGAAAAACAGTCATGGAAGGAAGATATCAAGTTCCCATCTTGTTGGGACTCTAACATAACAACCTCATCCATTGAATCCAAGTTTCCTACACACACTATCTCCTGATAAAGCTGGGTCTTTGCCCCCTCATAGCTACTGTTAATTGGCATAATAAAGAAAATAAAAGAAAACAAAAGATGGTGTATTTCCTATTAAGATTTGCTTTGGTCTGTAGGCAAAATACTTAGGATACATTAAATGTTATTTGTGCAGCAAGATTATCTATAGCCCCTTTGCACAGCTGGGCAAATGCTAAACACTGATAATTACCAAGAGGCATTCATTTATTTTTCTTTTTAAAATTATTCAAGAGATGAGAACAGTGCAAGTAGGCTGGTTAAAAAAGCGCAGGCCCCTAGTCTTATGTTAAGTGGTGACTGAGTGAAGCTATTCTGTCATTAAAATATAAATTGTTTCATAACATTAGTTTTTCAGATAACATATCAAGTTCTTTCCTTCAAACTTTCGACTGTTATTCTTTTAAATATTAGGTTGACCTACACTTTATGAAAAAGATACCTCCTGGAGCTGAAGCTTCAAACATTTTAGTTGGTGAACTAGAGTTTTTGGATCGTGCCGTAGTAGCTTTTGTTAGATTGTGCCCTGCAGTATTGCTTTCAGGACTAGCTGAAGTTCCAATTCCAACAAGGTAAGTGCAGATTGTGCTAAACTATAGATGGCGGTTTATTCACATTTTTCTAAATTGAATTGCTTGAAAATGTGGGTGGGAGTAATCGTTCAGCCACCTTTCCTTTCTTCCTTTAAATAATGCATACTTAGGTTCATTATTGGACATGAGGCCTATGTTCCCTTTGCAGAAGTAGAAGCACAAGTGCACTGGTTCTGAAACCAGCATGTGTAGATTAACATATTTGGATTCAAATATTTGAGATGAATTGCAAATAAGCTGAAGGCTTAAACAGCAAAGAGGTTGAGCAGGTTAACTGTGAGGATAGTAATTGCTTGCATAATCCTGCATAACTTTTTTTGGAAGGAGAATGACAAAGGCATAAAAATAGAGCCCATTCCAATTTTTTATTAACATAGCATTGTTCAAAAGCAATAGGCATCTGGAGTGAACAGCTGAAATAGAGAGAACTAAAAGGGGTGATTGGGTTAGAGTACCCACATATTTCACCACTGCTCCTCCTGTGGTTTGTTCTTCTTGATAAGACCCCTTTCCTTTGCTTCCTTGGATTTGACTTTTATTCTGTCTTTCAGGAGAAGCTAGGAGGGGAGGGAGAAGGAGAGAGAGAGAAATGAATTCTAATTTTTTTTTTAATTCTAGCTTTTTATTTTATTGTCTAAATAATTTTAAAGTTAAGTAAAATGGGAGAGAAATTTTCTAGGAAAACTAAACTTTGAGGATGCTTCCACAGCATAAATAATGATATGATGATACAGAATGTAGTCATCTTTGAAAAATTAGAAGATATTGGGTATTAATACAAATGTCTGTGAACATATTAAATATTAGTATGTAGTTACTTTTTAATACGAAGGCCTAATTGTGGCCGAGCTAATATGGTGGTGCAGGGTTATTGTGGGTAGCACAATGGCCAGGGAAAAAGGATTTTAGGAGTCATCACATCCCCTTCTTGCATAGGTTGGCACAAAAGGGAGTGTGGGTTGGGTGCAGAGCTTTAACCGTACCCCACAAATGTGACAGATAGCATATCTATGCCAATGTACTGGGCATAGAACAGAAACAGTTTACTTTCTTACCCAAGCAGCGAGGGAACCTAAAGGGAAATTGTACCCATTACACTGAGGGGATGGAAAAGCCATGAGTGTGTTCTTGATGATTGTTTGTCCAGGAATTTATGCTAGAAGTGCTCTGATCATTATTCATTCTTTTCCATTTGCTCATTTTAAACTGAGCAGAAACACAACCATTCAACTTGACTGTTCATACTTTGACTATTCACTATTCATGATGAGAATAGCTTGACTATCCCATAGTAAAAATTGTTCATATAAATACTTGACGAATGCTTATGAATAACAAGTATATTCACTGAATTCAGTTTCTGAGTGATTTGCAAAGTAGATAAAAAGGCTATATTCTTAATGGATAATTAGAGTGGCTCTAATTGGGGTTGTCACTTTAGTAAACATGAACTTGGAAAGAAATCTGGCTGATGCCGGCTAACAAATATATATGTATGTGTGTATGCATATGTATATATATGTGTCCATAAGTCCATACAGGGATGGAAGCTGAACATACTGCATCTTCTTTATACAACTTGACTCAAGAGTTGGTCAAAATATGGCAATTGTGTTCTGTAGAAAAATTTTGATGAAATATTCAAAAATATTTTTTTCTGAAACTGAAAATGTTTTGGGTTTTGAGTTTTCTGTTTTCTTCCCCTGATCCTTTCCAGTTTTCCAGTGTGCTGCTAGTAGAAAAGCCTGGGTATTCTTTTTTGAATGATTGTAAATATTAAAGAAAAAATATTTTAAAAACCATTTTAAAAATCATTTTTGTGAGAAAAAGATTTAAATAAAAAATGGCAATTATTTTGTTATGTTTGGCAACCCCATGAGCTCTTGGCAGAACATTCCATAGTTCTAATTCTTGAAAATGGATGCATAGGGAATGGCATAGAGGAGAACTAGAATTATCTTAAATAAAACACATAGTTGAGGAGACAACAATACTTATTTTCCATCCACTGTGTGTACGCGTCTGTCTAAGTATCTTCTCCAATTTGGCAAAAATGCTGTGTGCTGATAAATCCATGCTTCTGTCAAAAGTACTTCTGCCTAATTATTAGGATGCTCAAAATGTAACTGCATGTTTGTGGAACTGAAGTAAGTAGAGGTATTTATAGCTATTCAGACCATGTCTGAATGCTCCTTGAATAATACACATTTATGTAATGTTGTATAATTGTATTTCCCTTTTTAAAGGATATTTAGAGAGAGGTTATTTCCCCTCTTTAGACATTACTTCCTCTAATCAATTGTATGAACTTTTCTCTGTTATATTATGTTCATTTAAGGTTTCCATTCTTGAAATATCTGCTTTGGGTCTCTTATTTGCAGATTTTTGTTTATTCTTCTGGGACCACTAGGGAAGGGCCAACAGTATCATGAGATTGGAAGATCAATTGCAACATTGATGACAGATGAGGTATTTATTGATTATTTATTTGTTTCTAAAGTAATATTAAACAGGATGACTCCAAACCAAAAAGTTCACCAGATTCGGTGCCCATCAGTAACTTGCCTAATTAGTGGGAACCCCTAAAATTTTAAGTCAGTCTTTGAGAAAGTATCTAAAGAAATGGGTTGTACCCACAAAAGCTCATGATACCATCTGCATTTTTTGTTAGTCTCTAAGGTGCTGCAGGATCATTCGTGATTTTTAAAGTGGTTTTAAACAGTTGGCAATTAAATCCTGGTGTTAGCCCAAAGCTAATAAGTGCATAGGCGTTGCCATCATTTACAATGTTGTTGTAATATTTTTATTAAACTATTGTCTATAATTGACCTAACTGCAAGCTTCTTAAAACTCATAGTTGTCTAGATAGCTTCAATTGTCTCAGGCACTTAATTTTATCTCTGAACCCTTATATATTAGCATTTTGATTTTGTAGTGTAAGGTTCAACTCCATGAACCTTTTTGCTGCTGCAGCCAAACACACAGACATACTTTTTTGATCTAGCTTTTTTTTTTAATTGAGTTGCATAGATGAAACAAAAGATGGGATTTGAGCTTCCAATTGTAACATAGTTTAACCATTCTTATAATATGCAAACAGGATTAGAATCCATTTTCTAACCCTATGGCTATGATGGTTAGAGTGAGAAACTTTTGTCATGAAACTAATCAGATAGGTGTTGAGATACGAAATTCACATTCAGAGATCAGATCTGTTGAATAGGAAGATGTTATTTTAGAGAGACATTTTTCAGTGGAATTAACCATATTTTCAAATGTAAGATACTTGGAAAATTCAGCAATCTTGAAGTATGCTTTCCAAACTGGCTATCTTATTAGAAACCACAGGTAGCTCAAAACTGTGATTCATTTTAAAACTGGGGAAATAAATAAGTTGCATACCGTATAGGAGAAGAGAATACCATGAAGGATTTTACACTCTTGTTTACATGTAGAACAAGATTCTCTTGAATTTCACTTCTTTGCTTCCTTTAACAGGTGTTCCATGATGTTGCTTATAAATCTAAAGATCGGAATGACTTGGTTTCTGGAATAGATGAGTTCCTTGATCAGGTTACAGTTCTCCCTCCCGGAGAATGGGACCCAACAATTCGAATAGAGCCACCCAAAAATGTGCCCTCTCAGGTATGCACAGTGTAAAATTACAGCTTCTAAAAGTTTAGTGGACTGGAAATGTTATAAGATAAAGTCTTTTAATAGTCTACTATGACAATACATGTAGCTGAAGTTTGAATTTCCATGTATTATTTGTTATTTAACTTAACATGCCTGGGAAAAACAACAGCGGTGAGACTGTTGTTCATACTTCGTTCAGTTCCAGGCCTCTCTTAAGTGGAAACAAATAACTGTATAAAATAGAACACAATATAGTGCAATATAGACTTTTTTTACTTAGATACTAGTGAGACAAGTGCATTAGAAGTATCTGAGAGAGGAATTGCTCTTCAATAGACCACATACTCATTTCATTATTTTGTGTGTGTAAAATGTCTGTTGTTGATTTCTAAGCAGTTCTAAGTAATTTTTTTAAATTACAGGACTTTTGTTACGTAATCCACCTGGGCAAATTATGCCCTTATCTTATGCCTGTGTACTGTTTATTCTACAGAAGAATAGCCATCAGAGGCCTAATATCGATAATAGAATATCAGGAACACAAAACAAAATGCTGTACATACTCCTCCCTCTGGGGAGAGGATGAAAGAAAAACATGACAGATGTTAGTCATGTTATTTAATGCATAGGAATACTATGGTGAAGAGTGCTATACAAGAATCTAGATAGTGTAGATTAAATAGTAGGTGTAGATCATGGGTTTAGATCAAACAATCACTTTACTACTTTACTTTTAAGGACATTGGATACCTGGTTTTCAAAGGGTAGGACTTGACAGAATGATAGAATTTTATTCTCACTCTGGTTCTTGTTGCACTCCAAATAAGAGATGAGTAAGTTACGCAAACTCACTTTAAGATTGAAACAAAAGAGAAATTGTACAAGACCTATGTGTTCCACAGAAATGATTATAAATGAGAATGTTGTGAAGCCATTGCTACTCTGAAGAGACATAGATATTTTAAATATATTTTTTTAAACTGTGGCCTTGGCTTCCCTGGATAGTTGTAAGAAGTCCAGGAAAAACTGAGGAATAAAGGAATATTTTTGTTCAATCTAGATTGCATTCCTTAAACTTAATTTATTGTTATTGCATGTTCAACACATGGTTAAATGGCTTTTGAAATGCAATCTACTTTTCTACTCTTTGATTATAATTGTCCTGCTTTTTACATTTTTTTGCACCTCAACACGTGCATATTAATTATTTTGTTTATTTTTATATTCAAGAGCTGTCTGCTTTTGCCAAGTTGCTAGTATTAAGTGGAACTATGATGACCTTGAAAGAGAGAACAGTTACAAAATGTCTCTTGTTCATTTAAAATGTGTTTTGTGGCAAATTCGTTGTATCCAATTTTTGATTTATTATTTTACAGCAAAGGAGCCCTTTATGGTATTTCCATATACATGGTTCTTCCACCGCTCATAGGTGAAACATATGAAATTTGGGAGTCCCTTGAAATTTATTTAAAATTATTGCAGCATTTCAGGACTCAACTTCTAGCCACACTGGGTCAAGTCTATGGACAGAGACTTAAGGATAGGTAGAATTATGGTGCATTGAACTAAACTATTCTGGAACATGGAAGTGGCTCTGAAATGAATCATACTTGCTGCAAAGGAATGGGTGCTTCTCTGCTAGTAGGGAGGTAGAGACATAAAGTAAATGAAGTCCTCAGTGCATTCTACCTCCCTCCCCCTGAAGAAAGCCAACCTCTTCTGCACCTGTGAGCACAGGTGTTACTGTGAGCACAGGGAGTTACTGCAGACCATACCCAACAGGATTCCTTGTTAAGCTATCATAAGTGGAGAGAGGGTATCAGGAATATATATACAAAAGTCCCTATTTGTTGACGTTAAAAATTGTGGAATAGTCACAGGATACTTGAGAGGGGTTGTCCTCTAGCCCTGACTGATCATTTTCTGACACTCTAGTTAATAGTAGCAGTCCATTTGATTGCCCCTGCTGTAGAATGGAGACGATATCCCAACAGACTTGCTGTTTGCTGTGTGATGGTGAAGATGGAGTCAGGGTAAACTAGCCTATTCAGTATCCTGTGTGTCTCTCTAGTGTCATCAACACCCTTTCTGGGACATGGCTCTTAGCCCTGGACATTGCTGTGCTTTCCTCCTGAAGAGAAGCAGATTGCCACTGGACAAAGCTGTTACCATGGCCACTAGACAGAACTCCTGTTTACTGAAAGAATCTCACTTCCAGCTCTCCTGCCGTCTCTTCTCCTGTGAAGAGGGGGTTGCTTTGGAAGCTTAGAAGCAGTGCTACCAGTTGAGCATAGTATTGCTATGTCCTACTCTTTGCAAGCTGCTTTTCCTCTGTCATAGCACCCTATTTGAAGACAGAACATTCAAATGACACCTCACAGAATGGACACATGCGTACAGTTCTAGACATGCACTTATGCATAGAAACAGAAAAGGGTACTCGACACGAAAAATAACTGACTATGCCACATGTCTACTTCGCTAAAACTGCATTTTGGGGTTAAACTCAATAGAAACTATCTTTTCTTTCTTGTAGGAAAAGCGCAAGATACCAGGAGTGCCAAATGGAACAGCAGCTCATGGGGACCCAGAACCGCTAGGTGGACACAGTGGGCCAGAATTGCAACGGACTGGAAAGTTAGTGGAAAACTTGATGAAATGTGATACTATTTTTAAGCAATATACTTCCAAAAGGAAGTATAATGGCCTGATTCTTGCTCAACTATATTGATATTGCTTGTCACTGAGTGCGCTGTAATGGAGTTATTCCTAATTCATGTATCTCTACACGACTGAAAAAACAGGCTCTTAGATAACTAATGGTGCAAATTTTAGTTATGGAATATGTTTCCTACTGTCTTTGTTTAATGTAAGGTCCTTTCTCAATAGTATACGATGGTTAGCCACTGTTAATTATGATTATGGGTACTTCTCCTGTAGAGAGTGGAAGGAATAGTGGAAGAGGCCTGCTCTCCTTTGTCATGAAAACAGACTATTTTATTTCTGAGCATGGTTAGAGTGCAGCCCTAGTGTGCAGCTTCTGTAAAAGCACTGGCCAAAATATTCACTGAGATATGCAGTTCCTATTCATATTAATGACTGTTGTGCGTACACATGTATGAGGACCTGAGGTACACACAAAAGAATATTAGTATTCTTTTCTAATACTATATTTTAAATACATGAGCTTTTATTGTAACACTTGAGTTATGAATTGACCAGTCAACTACCTGCCTTATCTGAAAAAGGAAGTATGCTTTGGCAGCAGCAGAGATGCTCCCCACAAAAAGGCAAACATAGTATAGTTCCGTGTTAAACATAAATTACTTTAAAAGAAGAAAGAAAATAAAGGGAAAGCAGCATTCTTCTTCTGCCTAGTAAGTTTTAAAACTGTATTAAGTCAATGTTCAGTTGTAAACTTTTGAAAGAACAACAATAACATTTTTTTCAGAGTTAGGAACATTTCAGAGTTACAAACAATCTCATAACTCTGAGGTTCTACCACTGCATTTTGTTTTATCCTATATGTCATGCACCATATATCCTTTTTCTGCATTTCTTTAAGATATACTTGTACCACCTCTCTGACCTTAGAATTGGCCAGAAGACAGCACATACTCTCCAATCGAATTTAGAGCAGCCTCAGGACTGCTCTAAATTATACCTAGCTGCTTACAGGCTCAATGGACCATTTTAGGGATGGTCAGAGTGTAGTGACACATCAGCCATGTCCCTGTAACCCAGCTACATCCAGTACATCAGGAAAAGGAGCATCACAGAGGTACCATACCAATTATATCATTCAAGAATTCCACGTATTCAAGGGGATTCTACAGGTTTGTTGTTTAACCAGCTTTTTGTACTGCCAAAATGGAGCAAAACAGATGGATTATGGGAAAGGATCTAGCTCATAAATTTAATACATTTATTTATTGTGTGTATTTTGTGTAGTACAAATCTCAAATTAAAACATTGTCCTTATCCTGAGAAGATTCTACCCTGCATTCATTTCCAACAAATAATATAGTTGGAGACAGATTTTTAAAGAACAGGGATCACGGATATGTATATTTTGTGCTGTTTAGAAAGAGGGCATTTGTGTAAGCAAATGACATTATGATGTCAATTTGTATATGCTCTTATGGTAATTCTATGTACAAGTGCAATGTAGGTATGGCAGTGGTGATGTCCAAAGCCTCTGTTTGCCAGAATCTGGAAATGAGCAACAGAGAATAAATAACTTGATGATTACCTGTTCTGTTCATTCCCTCTTGGGCACCTGGGATTGGCCATTGTTGGAAGACAGGATACTGGGCTAGATGAACCTTTGGTCTGATTCATTATGGCTGTTCTTATGCAAATAATAAAGTATTTTGGTCATAACACTTGAGCAACTTTTTAGAAAATGTGGGCCTTTGTGACTTTGATGACTATCAGATAAAAATGTGTGGGGCTAGCTTGTTTGAAAGATACACATCTGTCCTTAGTGTGGATTTCACTTACACTTCACAGAAAAAATCAGGTGCAAAGAGGATGAAGCTGCAGTTATCAAAAGTTAGAGATGATGAAGGCATGAGAAAGTGCTTTTGCAGTAGGAATGGTAGAGATTATGTTTTAGAACTATACAGGAAGAAACAACAAGGTGAGCAAAGCCCACAGGTAAGTGGAGAACATGGAGACCTGGGAGATGGGT
>JANRFK010006693.1:39031043-39044545 GCA_030068395.1 Apalone spinifera | reverse complement strand
GGGTTCGCATGTGGCCTTTGGTGTCCAGGCTGGCAGCTATCCTGCCATAGACGGACGCATTCCTCTGTCTAGTGCGGAGATCATGGACGTTGGGGGCATCCCCCAAAACCTGAATAAGGTCCATGATCTCCACCCTGGACCAGGAAGGCGCCCGCCTTCTCCAGCCCTGTCAGGCTCCTGCGAGCTGGCAGACTGCTCCTGGAGAGCGATGGAGGGCTGGCTGCCAGTGGCTTGCTGGCTCATGTTTTGGGGCCCCGGTGGCCACTGCTGGCTCTGGGCTGACAGGCTTGGAGCTGGCACAGGCACTATGGCCAGGGTCTACCCATTTAATGTCTCTGGGGCTGGAGGAGAGGAGAGTAAGCTTTCCTGGTTGTGCCCAGAGTGGCCACCAGGGCTCCCTGGGAAAGGGTGGACGCCCCCTATATCGAATTAAGTGTCTACACAGCACTTAATTCGAAATAGCTATTTCAAATTTGGTGTTACTCCTCGTAGAATGAGGTTTACCAAATTCAAAATAAGGGCTCCATTATTTTGAATTTATTTTGAAATAGAGGTTTGCCTGTGTAGATGCTATTAAAGTTAATTCGAAATAACTGCTGTTATTTTGAATTAACTTTGTAGTGTAGACATACCCTTATAGACTTCTGTGGGGACAGGGTTTTATCCCAGTTGTACAAACAGACAGTCTGCTTTGCCTGAATGTGAATTTGGATAAAAGCTAATATACACGTCTGCTTTTTAGGTTAAAATACCTCAGAGGAAGAGCATTTGCACAGTATGACAGGATACTATATTTATACATATCAAACCATAACTTATTAGTTAGGCTAAGAGTCTGTCATGGAGGTGGCACAGATTCTGTGATTTTGTGACCTATTTGACTTCAGGCCCAGGTGGTAGGGATCACACTCCACCTCAGGCCACAAGGCGGTGTGTATACGTATGTGTGCTCAGCAGCAAACTCACTGCCCATACTTTTCAGAGAAAACAAAATATAACAACAAGTTTCAAGGCTTCTTGATTATTTTTTTTCCAGCTCAAAATGCAAATGAGAAGTTTGGCTGAGTCACTGTTATTCTCTCTTGGAACAGGAGGTGGTGGCCTTGCCCTAGTGTTTCAGTTTCTCTCCCTACTCAGAGTTCATGTGAGTTCAACAAAATCATTTAAAATACATACTTCTAGAGAGGGTCTCCAGCCTGAGAATGCTTTCTGACATGTTTCCCTTGCTGCAGAGACTGGCCATCATCAGTCCCCCGGGGCATCTGGATTCTGTCCTTTTTTATTACACTAGTTTTGTTCTCTCATAACATAAGTGTATCCACAAGCTCTTACTTCTTAATAACTGTCCTTGATAGCTTACTTCACTTCTTTCTTTTCTGAATCTCTTTGTCCACATGCACCTTTCAGAATGCTACAATAAAGTAAAGATTCTTAAGCAGAGAGAGCCATCTCAACAAACTTGTTATTAAATGTCACAAGGAAGAATCAGTAACTAAGACCCACTACTGAATGGTTCTGAGCACCTGCACTCTTACTGGTTTCATGTCTCAGGTCAGGCCCTGCCCTCCCTTAAATGGAAAATATACCCCTGGAATATGTATAATTGATAGAGGAATACTATATTAGTGTTTTTAAAAAATTTATTTACATAATCTATACAATAAAGTGCTTGCAAAGAAAATTATAGAGCACTAATACTGCACTACTGTAAGGAACCACTCAACAATACATTACATAAAAATCTGAAAGCTAAAGCGATGCAAAACCAGGGCATAGTGCCTTTCATCTCAAACCACTTTGTATAGTTACATATAGGAATAATTTCACGTACTGCTGAAATGAAACTGTTTCTGCTGTGGAATGTATCAGCACAACAGTGTAGGACTGTGATATGAAGAAGATGACTGTGTTCATTCAAAATGACAGGATGAACATGGAATGTAGTGCAGGAAGACCTGTCTATGTTAGGAGCAGAACTGTACTATATGAATATTAAAACTAATATTGTGCAATATTAAATATTAAATATTGTGCAATTAAAACTAATATTGTGCAATTCTGTAGCATCTCACATCAAAATATCTCAAATTACTGTACCAAAATAGTAATTAATTTATTAACACTAATTAAGACTCATAATTTCTGTTTTACAGATTTTATAGTTAGATAAATGATGCACCCAAGAGGTGAAATTATTTGCTTAAGGAAACAAAAGTCTGTGACAGAACTAGGAAAAGAACCCATGAGTCTTAGTTCCCATTCCCTTAATTTAACCAAACTGCATTAGTCAATTCCAGTCCTTCCAATCCATAGTGTTATTAAGTCCATGAGAAGATACATGGAGCTACTCTGACAATATATTTAAAATAAAAACAAATGTTACTGAATGAGAAACAAGGAAAATGGATAATACCTTTTCTGGCACCAATTTCTGTTGGGCTGCGTCTAGATTGGCAAGATTTTGCGCAAATACTTTTAACGGAAAAGTTTTTCCGTTAAAAGTATTTGTGCAAGAGAGCGTCTATACTGGCATGTGCCCTTGCGCAAAAGATTTGCTTTTGTGCAAAAGCATCCGTGCCCAGTATAGACACTCTCCTGCGCAAGAAAGCTCTGATGGCCATTTTAGCCATCGGGCTTTCTTGCGCAAGAAATTAAGGTGGCTGACTATACTGGCTCTCTTGCACAAGAGTACTTGTGCAAGAAGGCTTATCCCTGAGCAGGAGCGTCAAAGTATTTGCGCAAGAACCACTGATTTTGTACATTACAAAGTCAGTGTTCTTGCGCAAATACTAGCGGCCAGTGTAGACAGGCGTCAGGATTTGAGCAAAATCATGCCAGTCTAGACGCAGCCTTGGTGACAGAGACAAGGAATGAAAGTTGGTCCAGTTAAAATAATATTACCTAACCCACCTTGTTTCCCTAGTATTCTGGAACCAACACAGCTGAAATAACATTGCAAAAGCTTCACTGAATGTGATTTTCCAGAAAAACAAAGTTTAAATTACACTAACATTTTACTTGAAATCTACTATATATTTGAGACAGTTTGCCTGTCTGTGTGCCTGTGTCTGTCTGTTTGTTCAAGAATGGTTCCTAAACATTAAGAACTAGGACCACCAAATTCTGTATAAAGCTTCCTCTTCTAATAACTTAAAGCAATGTAAGAGTTTGGCTGTGCCAGGAAAATAGGATGTGCCTGGAATGGGATTGCTTCTAAGAAAACCATATAGAAAAGAGACAGAATCACCAGGCAAATGAAAGGGACTGGCTGGAGGTGCCCTCCTATCCAGGACTGTCCCAGACACAAGCCTCCCAGCCCCCAGGGGTGAGTAGGGGTGGGGAGGGCTGAAGTTCCCCCTCACTCAATTTGTACTGGAACATTACTGACTGTTCTTCTTTGACAAGAAGCAAGGGAAAAGGTCACAGTTTGCTGCATTCCTCACTCTGGCTGGGGGGCACAGGAGGCAGACAAATCTGGACCTGCCTCAGCTGGGGGATCTGCACTCCTCTCCCTGCTGTGCCCGGTGGACCTGCAGTGCACATGAAGAGGCACTTCTCTTCTGACCTGAAGCTGCTGTGGTGACAGAGAGCTGGGATTGTCCTCTCTCCCTGGGGCAGCCTGCATACTGAATCCCTCATCTCCAGCCCTACCCCAGAGAAATGATTTAAATGAAGCATGTACATTTTCAATTTCTCTCTCTATATACATAAACAAATTTCCTGCGGGACAACAGAGAGACGTCATCATGTCATCTGCATCCTCATGCCACCACGCTGCTGCCCATCTCTACCTCCTTAGTTCAACTTAATGTTAATGGGCTTGCTGCAGGGATCAATGCCCCTACTATGCCCAAAGGGTGGGTTGGGCTCGTATGGTGGAAGGGACCTGGCATGGTTGGGATGGGGCAGGTCAGGCTTCCCTTCCCGATCTGAGCTTGACCCTCCCCCTGGGCCACACCACCCCCTCCCTCCCAGCCAGACACTTACCCCCTGCGGGGGGGGGGGGGGGGGGGGGGGGGGGGGGGGGGGGGAGGATGATGAGCATTGCTCTCATGCTCTCTGGTCACAAAAGCTTCCAGAGAGAGGGGGATTAGTGAGTGTAGCGAGGAGGGGCTCAGCCCCCTAACATTTTGCGCACACACAAAAAAAACCAAGGACCCGAGCAATGCTAGGTAAATCTTCTAGTACTTTTATAAAGTAGAATCATAGAATCATAGAGCTGGAAGAGAGCTCAGGAGGTCATCAAGCCCAAAGCAGGATCAATCCCAACTAAATCAACCCAGCCAGGGCTTTGTCAAGCCAAAACTTAAACACCTCTAGGGATGGTGATTCCACCACCTCCCTAGGTAACCCATTCCAGTACTTCAACACCCTCCTAATGAAATAGTTTTTCCTAATATCCAATCTAGACCTCCCCTAATGTAACTTGAGCCCATTGCTTCTTGTTCTGCCATCCGTCACTACTGAGAACAGCCTCTCTCCATCCTCTTTGGAACCTCCCTTCAGGAAGTTGAAGGCTGCTATCAAATCCCCCCTCACTCTTCTCTTCTGAAGACTAAACAAACCCAAATCCCTTAGTCTCTGCTCATAGGTCAGGTGCTCCAGCCCACTAATCATTTTGGCTGCCCTCCGATGGATCCTCTCCAATGTGTCCACATCCTTCTATAGTAGGGGCCCCAGAACTGGACACAATACTCCAGATGTGGCCTCACCAGAGCTGAATAAAGGGGAATAATCACTTCTCTAGATCTGCTGGTAATGCTCCTCCTAATGCAACCTAATATGCCATTAGCCTTCTTGGCTACAAAGGTACACTGTTGACTCATATCTCATCCACTGTAATCCCCAGGTCCTTTTCTGCAAAACTGTTACTTAGCCAGTCAGTTCCCAGCCTGTAACAATGCTTGGGATTCTTCCATCCCAAGTGTGGGACTCTACATTGTCCTTGTTGAACCTCATCAGATTTCTTTTGGCCCAATCCTCTAATCTGTCTAGATCACTCTGGACCCTATTCCTGCCCTCCAGCGTATCTAACCCTCCCCATTGCTTAGTGTCATCTGCAAACTTGCTCAGGGTACAATCCATCCCCTTGTCCAGGTCATTAATAAAGATGTTGAACAAAACCAGCTCTAGAACTAATGCTTGGGACACTCTGCTAGAAACCGACCGCCAACCTGACATCGAGCCACTAATCACTACTCGTTGGGCCTGATAGTCTAGCCAGCTTTCTATCCACCTTACAGTCCAAGTAAATTATATTCTATAAAATATTATCCTCAATATTTGACAATAATGAATAACAGGCTCATTATTAATGCTATAGCTAACTGGAAGCTATGTAGTAGAACATACTTTCATTATAAAATATTGATTCATTCCCCCATACCATGCCAAGTTCAGTGAAATTCTGACAAAAACTAAGCAGGTTTCTGATGGAACCTTGGCTGCCATCTTAGGATTTCCCTACTTTCACACCCTGTTATCATAAACCTGGGGGTTTTCCTCTCTTAAAACAACAGGGCCTATAAATTTGTCCTAATTGAGCTTAGGTGTGAGAAAAGCGTGAAAATTAATGCACTATTTCAATAACTTATGACAATAAATGTTAATAGAAAAAGGTACAAAACTGAGACAAAGACTGAACTGGCCTAAAAATAAAGTGTGTTTAATTTAACTAAAGAATTGTGTAAAGATCACGCCTGGTAAGCAAGAAAAGTGTAGAACCAGAAATCTGTGAACCAAAGTTGGTGTCTCAGAAATTAGGGTCATTTGATGGACAAAATGAGAGGATGGGCTATTTGCCCATCACCCCCTTTCGTGGCTCTGAAAAAAGAAAGACTTTGTGGGGAAAAAACACAGGTGAGAAGAGGGTGACCAGTGACACTGGCAGACAGAAAAAGGGGAAGGAGCAAGCTTCACTATCATGGCTGCCACACTGTCTGTCTTCTGGGATACTAGACCTTTTTCAGCTTAATCCTGAGAGATGTGTCCAGACTGGGTCAGAGAAAGGGACCAAGATGATTTTTCCACTCCCAATTTACTATCTATAGCTGAATCTAAAATACCACCTGGGATCTGAGGCTTTGTCACTCACCTCCATGTGTCCTTTTCCTTCCTCATCTTATTTCTTTTCTCTCCTATCACCATCCTTACTCCTGTCTAATAAGAGTCTGAGGCTAAGCCTAGACTTCAGTGGTAAATCAGAAAAAGAAACACAATTTGTGATACGCAAATTGCATATCTTTTTCCACTTTACTTTCTAAAGAGGCTTTTCCGAAATTTGGCATGCCTACATGGTGCCAAATTTCAGAAAAAAAGTGCTCTTTTGACACATCCCTTATGCCTCATAGAATGAGGTTTACAGGGAAGGTGAAAGAGCACGTCCACTTTTTCAAAAAAAAATTTCGGAAAAGTGGACATATTCCTTGGACGTGGCATTGCTTCTCTGGGTTACCTTTGGTATCCCAGAAAAGTAATGCAGTATAGATGTATCCTGATTTAGGCAGCAAAGACACTATATTTTGTAACACAGCTATAAGCATGTGACCCGAAAGGCAGTTAAATGCAATTCCCTAAATAGCTGGTACAAGTTTGCCAAGTCTTGGAGTAGCTGATAAGACTACATGCTGTGCCTGTGTTTCTCCAGCAGCCAGGCTGAGAATGAATCAGCAGCAGAGACAGAAGCTACATTTTCTATCTTTGCAATTTTTCTTCCCCAACCTGTGTGTGTTTGTCTTGTTTTTGTCTTCCTAGCAAACAGAACCAGTATACCTTAGTATACCAAGGACAGAATCCTACCGCAGGTAAATCAATATCCCTTTAAAAAAGATTCTTGCAATGGTGGGAGAAGGAATAAAATAAAATTCAAGAAAAAAACAATCATCATAAGCTAAAATGTATTATAAAAGAAGATTTCCATCTCATCCATTTACTCATGAAGGCAATAATCTCACTGTAGTCAACTGTATCATAGTAGTAGCGCAGTCAAGGGTTAACTGAGTTTTCCCACTTTTAACAATTTGAAAGCTTCAGAGGGGTAGCTGCGTTAGTCTGTAACTGGAAAAACTTAAAAAACAAAAAACAATGAATAGTTTAGCAGTACCTTAAAGACTAATAAAACATGTAGATGGTATCATGACCTTTTAGCATGGGGAAAGAATAATTTGCACCTTCTCTATCAGCTTCTTGTAACATGAACACTCTAATTCACTATTTTTTCCCCTTCCTTCCCCCTCACATCTCCTATTTATTTTGGAACTGGACTTTTAATACTCCATTCATCTGAAGAAGTGGATTATACCCACAAAAGCTTATGATACCATCTCCATGTCTCATTATTTAAGTTAGTTTAACCACTTTTAAAAAAAAACCACTACACCACTGAAGCCTCCGCACAGCAGAATCAGGCACTAACAGGCATACCCTGTAAATGCACATAGCTCCTATTATGATCACATGGACCAAAAGGAGGAATGACATAGCAACTATAGTTTTGAAAAAGACCTACTTGACTCTGTCATATCTACAGGGTACCGTATGTCAAGCAATGCATCTCAAGCATGAAAGTGCTTTTCCTATTGTGCACCATTTTTAATCTTCATAATGAAAACATAACTTAGTCCTGGGGGAATTCTGCAATTGTTGCATATGGAGCCGTAGTAAAATAGCAGAATTCTCCCAAGACTGGTAATATATGAAAAAGAAGACACCAGGGTTAACAAAAGAGATCTTACTCACGAGTATTGAGTCAGCAGTTCCAAATCATTATGCATGTTGATTGGATATGTCTCACTGAGATGAAATAGCTTCTCTAAGGCCTCATAAATGAAAATGATGCAGATAAGAGAAGCAAATGCTTCTTCAGTAAACCGAGTAATGTAACAGACTAGGGAGCTTGCATCAGTTGCAACAAGGATGATGCATAGAGTTGCAGTCCATAGTCCAATGCTAGCTCTCAAAGACAGGTACGATAACCCATATTCTCTAAAAAAAAAAAAAAAGAAAAAAGAAAGAAAAAGAAAAATTAATAGATGCTTATCCAAGAATCAAAACATCAATTCATAGACACAGAAGAGGAAACAATAAAATAATAGAATACAAGATCTGGAAGGACCCTCCAGAGGTCATCAAGTCCAGCCCCTGCTTTCATGGCAGGACCAACCACCAACTAGATCATTCCTGATAGATGTCTTTCTAACCTACTCTTAATTATCTCTAATGATGGAGATGCCACAACATCCCTAGGTAATTTAACCCAGTGCTTAACCACCCTGATGATTAGGAAGTTTTTCCTAAAGTCCAACCTAAATCTCCCTTACTGCAATTTAAAACCATTGCTTCTTGTCCTGTCATCAGAGGTTAAGGAGAATAATTTTTCTCTCTTCTCCTTGTAAATACCCTTTTAGGTTACTTGAAAGCTTCTATCATGTCCCCTCTCGGTCTTCTCTTTTTCCAAACTAAACAAACCCAATACTTTCAGTTTTCCCTCTTAGGTCATGTTCTTTAGAACTTTAATCTTTTTTTTCTCTCTCTCTTCTCTGGACCTTCTTCAATATTTTAGGTTCAGGCCTAATTAGTGCAGAGTATTGTTAAAGAATGATTTATCATGTCTCCTATTAATGCATACCTGAATGATGTTTGCTTTTTTCGCAACAGTGTCACACTATTGACTCATATTTAGCTGACTCATATTTAGTCCACTATGACTCCTAAATCTCTTTCTGTAGTACTCCTTCCTAGACAGTCGCTTCCCATTCTGTATGCAGTATGAAATACTACAAATATTCATTCTGCATAGGAATACACATCTTTTATATGCTCTGTTGACCTGACAAACACAAAAGTGATCTCTGGAAAGCCAAGAAGGCTGTCCATCTACAAGAAGCAAAGAATACAGCTAATGCCCAACTCAAGATTAAAATACATTGTAGCACTCTATTGGGAACAGAGATGTGAGCAGAACCTGCTACTTTGCAAATGCTATGGAGTATTAATGTCCCTCTTGCTCCCTCATGAAGTCACCATTGGCTCTAGATATAACTGACAGTCAAGTGCTAAGTTGGTGAGTTCTCCGAGGAGGGAATCTGCATAGTAGCTCATTTAAAGCATTTTTCACCTTTATAAAAAAAATCTAGTGATAATCCATATATATATAATTATATTATTCATTTCCACTCTTTTTAACCGTATTGAACACCGCAGTAAAATGGGCCACGGGTTTCAATTGTACTTTGTAATAGCCAAATCTTTTTTTTTTTTTTTTTACTGAAAAGCTATATCAAAATGTAAATAAGGCTCCCAGTTAATTCGGGAATTTGTTTCTATGTTTCACTGTTTTATTGAAAAACAAGCTACATGCATGAAAGATTCCCCAATTACACGTTTTCAATAACAATGTGGAAGTGGTAAAAAAATGTGAAGGCCCTTTTAATTCAGAATTCTTTCCTTTCATGAAGAAAAGTCAGATGTGTGCAAGCCAGATTATCATCTGGCCTGAGCCTGCTACTAATAGGGACAATGAGAGGCCATTGAGTATGAAAGAACACTTTCAGAAATGACTTTTGGATGCTTTCTAATCCTCAGAAGGCAGCAAAAGTGGTATATCCCTACATCTGCATGTTTTCTTGAGTGAAAGAAAATAAGTGATTGTGATTCGCAATATAATAGTCAAATAGTTTCACAGCCTTACCTCATTCACACAGACCCTCACGTTCCGCTCTCCATCCACAACCTAGAGCAAACCCCTCTGTGCTGATTGTATATAACCATAGTTGAGGCATGCTAGGGTCATATATATCTTGGCCGTAGCTAACAGAGCTAAGAGATCTTTTCCCCACATGGAGGGAATGGCTGCGGGGAACTGACAGGCCCTCCCACGCTGCAGCTTTCAGCAATAGTACCAGTATGTTTTGCAGACTCAGCAGAAGTCCCAGGTATAAAAATGAGGTATATTGATGTAGATGGAGTCCATGGGAAGAAGTCCGTAGGGCAGATGGCCATCTCAGGAACCCACCATAGATGTCTGACAATGTAGGCACAATTTTCACTCATGTTACGGCAGGGGTGATCTTACAATTTATTAGCATGTAAAAGTGAGAATTTGTTCTCATATTTTAGTGCCTCTTTCGAGTTTGGGTTAAATTATATTTAATTCTTTTTCATGAGACGGGTGCAGGGAGAGAGGTTTGATCATATTTATTCCATGGATTATGAGATGCTATTCAATTCCAATACCTGTGAGTTTTACACTGCTCACTACAGTGTTATGAATAGTAAAATGCCAAAAAGCCATCAAATTGGTCTTATTTTAAAGTGTGGAGCCCATTCCATAACATTTAAATTTAATCATTTTGGAACAGGAAACAATCCAACACCAATCTGAGTTTGGATTCTTTTCAGAACAGTTTTAAAATAAAAACTAAAATTAAAAACACCTTTTATTGTTAACAATCCCTTTTGTTTGATTGCTGTATATGTTCCATTGTTCCAAAATCCTTACTTCTTATGGGATCCTGCCTTTGTTATATTTCTAATTTTATATAGATTGTCATCAATTAAAATGTAGTGCACGATGTCACAGATGAATAGTGTAACCAAATGGTAAATTACACATAGGCAAATTTTCAGTATGGTGCCAGAGAATGTATACTTATGATTTAGCCCAATATACACTCATACATCGAAAATACCCTCTGAAAATTTATTTGAATAAAATCACTTCACTTACTTGCAAAATTTGAATAGTATCTTTTCAAACACCAGCACTGGCCCTGTGCTGCCTAGGATAGTAAGAGGCTGTCCACCAAAGAGAGAGTAGGCTATTCCAGTCATGGATGCGCCAAACAAAGATTCTATTGCACTCTGCATATGACAAAAAACATTGAATTTTCAGAAATTTTCTATCAGAGTGCAAATACTGTGGTTAACAAATGCAGTTTCAGACTACAACATTTTAAAGGCAACGCATAAAGAATATTAAGAAAATACTAATCACAAACCTAAAAAATTAAATGTGTTTTAAAAGTTCAGATTAAAAGTAAAACACATACTATACGACCTTCAGTTGCTTCTCCCAGTAGACCGCCAAATGTGATGACAGGAGACATACAAGCACAGTAGAGAAATAAAAATGATGCTAGACACTGCAGACTGAAAGCATCCCTGAAGTCACTCCAGAAGAAGGGAGCTTTTCTTTTGATATCTAAAATCAATCCCCCAAAAAACCTAAGAAAAAGGGAAAAAATAAAGACAGAAAGAAAGAATTCTGTTTGCTTTTACCATGGGGATGAATTATGAGACCTGTTCATGCAAAATCCAAGATAATTGTGTCTCCCGCCCCCAATCTGAGTCTCTCACAATCTTTACAGTATTTATTCTCCTAAACCAATGTGAAGAAGGGCAGTGCTATCCCCCTCATTCACAGAGAAGGACAAGAGACACAAAATGATTTGCCCAAGCAAGCCTATGGTAGAGCAGGAACTTGAATCCAGCTCTCCTAAGTCCCAAAGCTAGAGCCTTAAACCAATGAAGTGTCGTTCCTCTTTTTCATCTTACACCTGCTACTGTCATAGAATACATCTCAACATGAGTAAAGATGCTAGAGTCCCACTTTGATCCATAAGTAGTCCACTGAGACTGATGGAACTACTCCCAGAGATATGTAGAACTCAGCATAGGTAAAGGTGGATGGCTATTTACAATTTGAATTCTGTTCTGAAAAGAAGCCTTCTAATGTGATTCTTTCCCTCTATAAAAAGTAGCCAAGTTTTGTACTATACTAGGAAGCAGCAGACAACATTTTCATAAATGGTATAAGATGCACACAGCTTCTTGGCCAAATACTGTCTAGTCACATTGCATAAATACTGTAACTTGTTCAGTACCCTGCCTGAATTTCTGTGGTAGTGAAGAGGTATCTGCACACAAACTCTTCAAGATAATTCAAAAAGTAGCCCCGAGGAAGATGGGACAGAGAGCACACAACAAAAAAAAGTTCTTAAATGGCAATGGCTTATATGTAACCCCAGTTCATGATCTCATGTCACTGTGTTCTTCAAATCAAAATATAGTTTCTCATGTGAGGAAAACCTGCATAGTTCCATTAACTTTCATATAGCTAAACTGATTGATACCAGCTGAAGGTCTGATCTAAAGTCTTTTCCTTTACAGAAAGGAACTTTTTAAATAAATCATTCTAGTAAAAATGTTATACATCAGGTTGTTCCACACAGATCAGACTGAGCTAACTGTAACACTTCAAGTATCGCTCATTCTGCAAGAGTTGTCTATTCCATCACAGTACTTCCACATCTCTCTGTCCTTGATTACACATATCAAGCTATCAAACTCTTTCAGAATGTCTTTGGATGAGTGCAGCTTCCAGTCTTCTCTTTTCCCACTCTTTACTGTTGGTCCCGCAGGGTTTTGTTCTCAGTCAATGATCTGGAGAAAGGGGTAAATAGTGAGGTGGCAAAATTTGCAGATGATTCTAAACTGCTCAAGATAGTTAAGTCCAAAGCAGACTGTGAAGGATCTCACAAAACTAAGTGACTGGGCAACAGAATGGCAGATGAATTTTAATGTTGTTAAATGCAAAGTAATGTACATTGGAAAATATAATCCCAACTGTACATATAAAATGGTACTAAATTAGCTGTGACCACTCAAGAGAGAGATCTTGGAGTCATTCTGGATAGCTCTCCGAAAACATCCACTCAGTGTGCAGCGGCAGTCAAAAAAGCAAACAGAATGTTAGGAATCATTAAAAAAGGAAGAGAATAAGACAGAGAATAACTTATTGCCTCTACATACTTCCACAGTATGCCCACATCTTGAATACTGCATGCATATGTGGTCACGTCATCTCAAAAAAGATACCTCAGCATTGGAAAAGTTTAGAAGAGGGCAACAAAAATTATTAGGGGTATGGAACGGCTGCCACATGAGGACAGATTAATAAGACTGGGACGTTTCAGGTTGGAAAAGAGATGACTAAGGGAGGATATGATAGAAATCTATAAAATCATGACTAGTGTGGAGAAAGTAAACAAGAAAAAGTTATTTACTCCTTCCCATAACACAAGAACTAGGGGTCACCAAATGAAATTAATAGGTAGCAGGTTTAAAACAAACAAAAGGAAGTATTTTTTTCACACAATAGATAGTAAACCTGTGGAACTCCTTGCCCGGTTCAGGAGAATAAGTCCATCAATCGCTATAAATCAGGATGAGCAGGAATGGTGACATTAGCCTCTATTTGTCAGAAGCTGGGAATGGGCAACAGGGGATCACTTGATGGATCACTTGATGATTACCTGTTCTGTTCATTCTCTCTGAGGCACTTGGCAATGGTCACTTTGGAAGACAGGATACTGGGCTAGATGGACCTTTGGTCTGACCCAATATGGCCATTCTTATATCCCCTCTATTTTGTCCTCTACTTTCTCTGGGTACAGCTACACTATAGCGTTATTTCAAAATATTTAATTTCGAAATAGTTATTT
>JANRFK010006693.1:39006298-39030943 GCA_030068395.1 Apalone spinifera | reverse complement strand
TGGACGCTCTCCCTCAGGGCCTCCTGGATCCTGACAGACCCCCGATGGACCCCCCCGGATGGCAGCCTGCAGTAAGTGCAGCTGGGCTGACAGCAATGACCCCACGAGATGCACCAGCTCTAAGTGGCTGCGTGCTGTGGTGTCCCGAGTGCGGGCACTCAGGGCACTCCAAGACAAGACTGCTTTGCTGTCTCTCATCGAGGTAGACAAGCAAGCAGGGAACCCTGAGAACTGTCTGTCCGGGGTGGACATAGGGTCCCTTTAAGCATGGAGCTCAGTTAGCCTCAGGCAGTAGCCCCACACACTAAGTCCTAAACTGATGCCCTGCTGGGAGTGGTTCCGGCCAGCCTTAACTTCGGTTCAGGGTCCACTCAGTGTAGATGTGCTATTTTGAAATAGCAAAATGCTATTTCGAAATATTTTTTGTGTATAGATGCGTTATTTCAAATTAGCTTAATTCGAATTAACTATTTCGAATTAAATTAATTAATTCGAAATAGCGCTGTAGTGTAGACATAAGGGATGATATTATTATAACTCAACTGATAGTGGTGGCATTTAAAAATAAAAATGATTGTTGTAAAATTATAATTACATACAGTCCTTAGAATACCTGATGTATTTGTGAGAGGGAACTGTTTACTCCCTGTGCACCCTGGATGAATATCTACCATATACTTTCTTTTTGCTGCTTTTCACTGAATGTAGAACTTGCTGGTCACTAACAGCAGGAAGACAAGTGTCAACCAAATTGTCATCATCCCCTCAAACTGCAGCTTTGGGACTTCCTGTGCTATAACATCAGCTATGCAGATGTTAAGTATTTTCTAAGCACAAATCCCCCAAAGGCATGTGCCTTTCAGATGTTTTCCAAATATCTGAACATCATTTTATTCTTTCAGGATAATAATGTACTGACATTACATAACTATCTAGATCAAATGACTGATGTCATATGTTCTATACATATTCTTTTCTTCTTTTGATCTTATAGGCTTCTTTTCTTGGTTAATCACAAATTTCTTTCAGTCATGGAAAATGTACATTTATTTGCACTTTTACATTGTGTTTCACTTTGTGTAATCCTAGCAGGTATTTATGCCCATATCTTTCACCTGTGTGCATGCCCTGTTTATTTATGCCAGTTAGCCCTATTAATGCCAAATCCACTAATTGACTTAATGCAGATACCATATTAAGTAGAACCACTGAATACTGCTCTGTACCAGGCAGTGGGAGAGCTTTTAGTGACACTTTACAGTTTAACTGCTTTAATCAACAGATTTCATTCAAATTCTGTGTGCTTCAGATGCTCAGATCTTCTCTTGAAAACATACCTCTCCCTGACCTCCTACTTTCCAGCCTTACATAGGTGGAAGTTTAAAGCTTATTTAGGTTGAACAATTCTATTTTCAGGACTTGGCTTCACAACTGTCCTTTTCCCTTTGTCTTCACTGTTACTGGGGATGTCAATATTCAAACTGACAATTTGTATCATACTGTCACTGCTTCAGGACATGCTTTCACATCAAGGAGTGTGTTTGCTGTGCAGAGGATTATACCCCTGAACAAATACTTTCACCCTTCTTTTTCTGTCCGTAACATTACCACTACTTCAATTGTGACCTTGCTTTTCTAATCCCTCATTTGTTATTTTGTAAAACAGCTACATTCTTCTTCGGGTAATGTCCCCGTGGGTGTTCCACTGTGGGTGTTGGGCTCATCCTGGCACCGCAGTTTGGAGATGTTTTAACTGTTGTTCGCCGGACCATGCATGTGCAGCTGCCATCTTGCGGCTTTTCGCGCCGTTTCTGCTTGCACGGTCCGGCCCCGCCAGTTCCTTCTGACCATCTTGGGGCGCAGACGGAGACATATCTCTAGCGACCATCCTGTCAGGATTCAGAGAGAAGAGAATTTGTATGTAGTTCATTAGTTAGTTAGTTAGTTATTCATGGTTTAATAATTGTTAGTTAGTTAGTTTAAAAAAAAGACGTTTATTGTTATTTTAGTTTCAAACCATGCCCAGCTCACAAGGCTTCAAAAAGTGCCTATCATGCAGGGACTCTATGCCCGCTTCAGACGGGCACTCTTCCTGTATAAAGTGCCTTTGGGAAGGCCACATCCCCCAAAAATGTCAGCACTGTTCATGGCTGACAGCAAGAGCACGGCGCGATCGTGAAATGCGCCTTAAGATGCTCTTATTTGATAAGGCACTGCAGCCACAGACAGGAGCCGAAGAACAAGTGGCTGGAGCTCGTCAGCCCTCCCCTGTGGCGACGAGCTCTCGAACAAGTTGTTCCCCATCGCGTTCATTGCCAGTGATGAGGCTGAGTTCCGGGGACAAGCTGAGCACCTCTTATAAAGTGGCAGCTTCAAAGCACCACAAAGACAAGCCGGTCCGAAGTATATCGGTACCGAGCTCAATGGTGCATGTGGCGCCGAAGCCGACCTCAGCACCGAAGCCGACCACGGCACCGAAGTCGACCACGGCACCGAAGCTGATGCGGGTGACCCTGGCACCTCCAGCACCTGATCCCACACCAGCACCAACTAAGATAGTGCACACGGTGTCTAGTGACACAGCACCGAGACTGGCACCAGAGGGATTGATGACACAGCATACACCAGTACAGACAAGGCAGTCGGTACCGACATCCTGACCACACCTTCTCACTGTGTCTTCACACGCGGCACCGGAACTGTCGGCACCCCTGACACACTTGCCAACTCCATCATCTTCTCAGAGAATCTCCACACCGAGTGCTTCTCCACCCTCATCTCTGATGCAGGCGTCTCCCTCCTTGATCAGTGGGTGACCACCAGTAAGCCCAGGACCGACAACATTTTCCCCAGAACTGCCGTCTCCACCTCGGCAACACCAGCGACCGATACACAGTGTCTCCCCTCCATCAAGACAACACTACTACAGACACTATCGATCGCCATCTTCTTGCTGCTCTCATCGCAGGTCCCGGTTGCCGAGATCCCCCTCCTATTCTCGGGATTCCAGATACAGAGACGAGTACATGTGCTCATATTATTCTAGATATGATGACCGCTGGCATCCACATCACGACCATTGGGACCACTATTCCCGATCTATTCGTTCGTCACCATTGCCAGCTCCATCACGTCTCGTTTGTGACAGGAGTAGATCCTCCACTCTGCTGGCACTCAGATCATCTACTCCATCGGGCGACTTACCTCCTACGCAACAGTTCCATAACGGAACTACCACAGGTCCCTGAAGTAGAGGTACCATGACAACTCTATCCCACAGACGTGGCTTCCTCTTCTCCGGACGACACCATCCTCACCGGAGATATGTCACCCTCCGATGACCTCAAGGAGTTCCAGGACCTTTTCCGCCGGGTGGCAGACACTCAAAACATAAAGCTCACAGAAGTCCAACAGAAGCAACCCCATCTGCTACGCAGCCTGCATCTTCCCATGCTTCTAAGGTCGCATTGCCTCTGGACGAGGTGGTATTTGAAATTGCCAATGCCATCTGGCAAACACCTGCAACAGCCCCACCAACAAATAGGAAGGCCGATAAAAAATATTATGTCCCAGCCAAGGGATGGAATACTTGTTCACCCATCCCCAACCGAACTCGTTGGTCGTGGATGCAGCTCAATAGTGCGCCAGAGCTCCACAATACAAGGCAACTACTGGGGACAAGGATAATAAACGCCTCAACCTGCTCAGGCACAAAGTTTACCCTTCAGCCACCTCTATCCTCCAAATGGCCAACTATTCTGTGTGGCTGGCCAACCATAGCTTCGACAATTATGCGAAGTTAACCCAGCTACTTGAACACCTGCCAGACACAAAACACCAGCTGCTCAAGGCCATTATCGAGGAGGGCTATACGGCTTCCCACTTGGCGCTGAACATAGCCCTCGACATGGCGGATGCAGCGGCTAAAACAATGGCAACATCTATTGTTATGCGTAAGATCTCGTGGCTCCATATGTTGGTGGTCCCCAGGGGAACTTCAATCTAAGCTGTGCATCTCTGGAAATGGTGTATACGCCACAACATCATAATTACCGCAGCATATCTTCCGGAGGACGACAACACCACAGCAGACACGCTCAGCCGTCATTTTGCACAGCAGCACGAATGGGAGCTACATCCCGAAGTTTTAGAGAGCTCAGGGGCCACCCAACGCCAGATCTTTTCGCCACACAGTAAAACACAAAGTGCAACCATTACTGCTCCAGAGCTGGCAGAGGCCGAGAATCGGGGGATGCCTTCCTCCTCCACTGGGGCCATCAACTCCTTTATGCGTTTCCACCCATTCCCCTAATACACAAGGTCCTAGAGAAAGCAAGCGAACAGAGCAACACTAATCCTAATAGCTCCATTCTGGCCGCACCAGATGTGGTTTCCTTACCTTCTCCATATGTCATCTCATCCCCTGTATTGCCCTCCCAGTCAGCCCGATCTTCTGACACAGAAACAGGGACAACTACTTCATCCTCAACCAGATCACCTCTCTCTATCCGCTTGGTTCCTGACACCTGCCAACAAAAAAGATTAGGGACCTCAGCAGCAGTCGACCATGTGCTTCTGCACAGCAGGAATACTTCTACCCGGAATACCTACCTGCATAAGTGGAAAAGGTTCACCGAATGGTGTGCACACAAGAATATGGACCCTCTTAAGGTGCCGCTATATTCCATCCTCGATTACGTTTTACACCTCAAAAGCAGTGCGCTTTCCCTGTCATCCCTGAAAGTCCACTTGGTGGCCATCACAGCCTTTAGACAGCCGATCAAAGGCCATACCATTTTCTCGCATCCCATTACGAAAAGATTCCTCAAGGGTCTAAGCAACCTCTTTCCAGAGCGTAAACAGCCCCCTGATCCTTGGAACCTTGAATTGGTCCTAGATACACTGATGCGACCACCCTTCGAACCATTGTCCACTCCCTCACCATAAAGGTTGTCTTCCTACTAGCAATTACATCTGCACGCAGGGTAGGGGAATTGGCAGCTTTATCAGTATCTCCCCCTTACATGATTTTCACACCACAAGCAGTCATCCTACGACCCAACCAATGTTCTTACCCAAGGTCAACTCCAGCTTCCATATAAATGAACCTATCATTTTACCGGTGTTCTACCCTAGACTGCATACCTCTGAACACCATACTAGACTCCACTCACTAGACGTTCGTAGAGCACTTGCGTTCTACATAGAAAGAGCTTGTGAAGTATGGAAAACTGACCATCGGTTCATCTCACTAGATGGCCATACCAAGGCAGTCCATTATCATCTCAACGAATATCAAAGATAATTGTGTCATGCATCACCAGGTGCTACCAAATGAGAAATATCACACTACCCCATAGGGTCAGGGCCCACTCTACCAGGGTGGTAGCATCCTCAACAGCCTTCCTTAAAGGGGTCCCTATGAAGGACCTTTGCCGGGCGGCAACATGGTCTTCTGAATTTACCTTTGAGAACCACTATGCGCTTTCCAGAGTCATCGCCTCCGATACAGCAGTAGCCAATGCCGTCCTCTCTTCGGCAGCACCAAATTGACTCCGACCCACCTCCTTGAGTCGGCTATTGCTGTGGAATCACCCACAGTGGAGCACCCATAGGGACACTACCCAAAGAAGAAGAAGAAGTTACTCACCTTGAGCAGTAACAATGGTTCTTCGAGGTGTGTGTCCCCATGGGTGCTACATGACCCACCCTCCTCCCCTCTTCGGAGTCTCTTGTTTTGTCTTGCAGACCTCGACGGTTGAGAGGAACTAGCGGGGCCGGACCGCGCGAGCAGAAACGTCGCGAAAAGCCGCAAGATGGCCGCCGCGTATGCCCGATCCGGCAAACAACGGCTAAAACATCTCCGACCTGCAGAGCTGGGACGAGCCCGACATCCACAATGGAGCACCCACGAGGACACACACCTCGAAGACCCATTATTACTGCACAAGGTGAGTAACTTCTTCTTCACCACTTTTCTGTCTCAAGTCTTCATCAGATGTTCCTACTACTTCCAGATTCACATTCACCTGCAGCTGAATCCTGATGAAGGATTCATTCCTCTGGTCTCACACACAGTTCACTTACATCATACTAAATCATATGACATTCTCACTGATCAGCTGAGGCAAGGGCACACTTTAAAGCATACTATTTACCAGAGCAGGAGGAAACCTGGATCTGTCTAGGAAGATGCCCCTTGATGGCACCTCCATTGTTGCGGCAGACCCATTTTGTGTCAATGAGTTGTAATCGCTGGCCCAGTAGCTCCTTCTCCCCTTTAGGCAGGGGTGTGTTAGAATTGTTTGATTTCCCTTCTAAGGATATGTCATTATTGCACAGTTAACCTAAAATCTTACTCAAGTGTTGCCCATAATATCCCTCCTGTCCACATATAAAAACCTCTCCCCCAAGTTCAGTGATGCTTTCAACTCAGGTATTGAGTGCTGCTTTTACTCAGGCTGGTATCCCATCCAGTTTGCAGTGGGGACACAGGCTAAATCATTTGATGCTGATAGTTCTCCAGTGCTCAATCATTAGTTCCTCTGTGTGTCCAGAAGGTCAGACAAGTTCTCCCACAGTTCATTGGGAAGGAATTTTAAAGTGACTCAGTTTACTGCATCACAAAGACCCATGTGAGGTACCCCCAGAAATCCTAGTGACCTACACAGGTGAGTGCAGCACCAATAAGAACATGCTTCCTTTGGTAGGGCTTTGCATTTTGGTTACTCTCATCCAGGGCTTGCTAACCTAGGTGCTCAGATCCAAGTGCCAATCATCCAGATTAACTGTGCAGTGAAGACATACCCTTAGTCTAACATCCATCTTCGAAGTCAAGCACATAAATCACATTTTGAGACCTTGATCAAATAGGCAGTTAATATAGATTCTTAAGATTAAGGCACTTTGTCACTCACTCTGACAGAGAAACAAGGAATTGAGCCACACAAACATCACTGGATTTGAGAAGGGTATTTTAGACTTGATTCTCTTGAGACAGGTGCAGCTCTACCTCTTTCCCCTTTCCTGAGGAAGTCTCCCACCTAAAAAATCCTAGCTCCCCAGCTAAGTAAACAAACAAACAAACAAAAAACCTCATTTATGGGGTAAAGGAAAGTCCAAAACAATAATGCTTTTAGAAAGAAAAGGGAGCTTTTTCACCTGCATCTGACTCTATTCCCAGGTTCTCTTCTGTCTCAGCCTGTATTCTTGGCTGAACTCAATACCAAGTCTGTACTGGACGTGGGCCTGTCCTACGCAGACCCCATTACAGAAACTAATTATTGTCTCCAAATTTGGTAGCTATTTAATTAGTTCTATATTCTGTTTATTTCTTTTCTCTTGGGGGATTTTTCAAAAAAGTTTTTAATTGTTAGCAAAGCTCTGGCAGTAATTAGCAGTGGGTGAACTTCAAAAGAGTGAGAGCTTTGTTTTTATTTGGGAGCTTATTCAAAGATTATCTGGGGCATATCTGCTCTGGAGCTGGAAGCATAATTTCTATCTTGGATGGATATCCCCGTGCTAACTCTGATTGAGTCAGGAACTAAAAAAAATCAGTGTGGCTACGTCCAGACTGCAGGCTTCTTGCGCAAGAAGCTTTTATCAGAAGAGATCTGCTGCAAAACCTTATTGCGTAAAAGCGCGTCCACACTGCAAAAGCGCATCAAAAAAGCAATGAGTTTTTGCGAAAGAGAGCGTCCAGATTGCATGGACACTCTCGAAAGTAAGCTCTGATTGCTATGCACAGACTGGCCACCAGGGCACCTGTGCTTTTTCCTCTTTCCTCTTTTTGTGAAAAAAACCCCTCTTCCCTGTCCACACACACCTTTTTGTGAAAGAGCTCTTTTGCAAAAAGGCGTTCTTCCTCACAGAATGAGGAATACCTATGCCAGAAAAAAACCCTCTGTTCTTTCGATTTTTTGCGCAAAAATGCACTTGAGATGTGGATGCTCTGCGAGTTTTTTTGGAAAAACAGCCGTTTTTCTGAAAAAAACTCTGTAGTGTAGACATAACCTGTAGTTTCAATTGCGTGGGAGTGGGATGGACTAGCTTCCCCAAGTGCAGTCGTGTCTGAAACCCTAGGTACATAGCTGACTCACTCTGGCATCTGTGCAGCTGCTGCTGTGCTGCTTTTTTTTGCATGCTAGCTTCATCATAGTTAGTGCAGGTATGTCTACCCATGTTGGAATTCATACCACCAGCTCCAGTGAAAACTCCAGCTGAATCTGCAAAGCTAAGCTAGAAAACAAGTTTTACTATTAAATTTCTAGCAAAATCCCTGCCTCTTGGGGTGGAGAAGTTCTGGAACTGCTTTCCAAGGAGAGAAGTGGGGGCAAAAAGCCTAGCTGGCTTTAAGACCGAGTTTGATAAGTTATGGAGGGGATGGTATGTTGAAACTGCTTACAATGACATGTACCTGATCTGCAACTGCTAGTAGCAAATAGCCAGTAATGGGACACTGAAAAGGGAAGACTGAGTTACTACAGAGAATTCTTTCTCAGGTGTCTGACTGTTGGGTTTTGCTTCCAGGCAGTTTCAACATACCATCCCCCTGAGGATCCAACTGATCACCCTATGTGGGGTTGGGAAGGGATTGTCCATGGGGTCACATTGGCAGAGACCCTGGGGTTCTTTTTTTACTGCCTTCTGCAGCATAGGACGAGCGTCACTTACAGGTTTAAACTGGTATAGTTGAGGGATTCTCTGTAATTTGAAACCTTTAAATTAGGGGTCTCAAACTCATGGCCCACCAGAGCTGTTGTGCAATCCAGCCCAATAGTCCAGGGAGGGGGCTGTCCATTCTCACTCACTATTAGGAGTCATAGGGAAGTGGAGCAGAGCAAGTGCATCTGCCCAGTTCACTCCACTGAGCCACAGGGAACATGAGGGGGGCTCTGACCACTGCTGTCGCATTGCACCAGGCCCCGCCAGTAATCCCCAAAGCTTCATCTGGGAAAGTGGTGCCATGGGGGGTGGAGAGAGTGGGAGTGATGGTAGGAAGGGGTAGGGCTTGGGGAACTGGAAGGGACAGGCCTCCCCTGACCCACTCGCACTCCTGGGCAGATTGCACAACTGCTCTGGCTAGGGATGGTCCATGGGGTAGGAGTTTGAGACTCCTGCTTTAAATCATGATTTGAGGACTTCAGTGACTCAGCCAGAGACTATGGGTCTATTATAGAAGAGGGTGAGTGAGGTTTTATGGCCTGCAACATGCAGGAAGTCAGACTAGATGATCATGGTGGCTCCTTCTGGCTTTAAAGTCTATGAGAAGGGTGGGTACTGTGTCCATGTGCTGAATCAAGAAGCTTCCGGTTTTAGGGGGTGGCTCAGCTGTTTGCGCTCCTTCACTTCTTCTCATGACTGCTCAGGGCTTCCAGGTATTGTTTTTTGTGTGTGTGCTTCTGTTACTGTTTCTTTGATAGTGGCATGAAATTGGCCTCAGGAGGGTCATTGATTTTTGGCAGGCTGCCAAAAGTGTTCTGAGGAACACAAGTATGAAAGGAAACGGCGATTTTAACACTTTTTCTTAGCCAAATTTGAATGGATTTTCACAGGGAAAAAATGCATTTCTATGGCCAGTGGGGATTCCAAGTATCAAAGTTCTGCTGCAAACAATGGAGATGTGGCAGAATCTCAAAGAAAACTTTACAGGTATTCTTTTTAATGGAAAGCATTAGGCAACCTAAATATAGGGGTCTCCTATAATAAACTGCAGAAGACTCTACTAGGGGTAATTAGAACAATACGTTTCTTACAAGTAGACACAAGTATTTGGATGTACAGTACCTATACTGTAAGTCATTCTAGAATAATTTCTAAAACTTCAAATCTGCCAGTTTACCTTCAATAAGTGAATTCAAATTTAATAAAAAACAACAGACTTAAGGAACGGAATCATCTTTTACTGAGTAACCACATGAGCTAATTAATGGACCACTTGTCCTGTTTCTCTCTCAATCCTTTTATGTTTACTATTCTAATTTGTTGCATCATATATATCTGGATTTTGGTCCTAATCCTGCAGTGAATTTCATGCAGGAAGATCAATGCACTCCTGGCTTTCTCAGTAACTTCAGTGGACATAGAATTGTGGCCTTATATTATAATATCTGTAGAGCAGGAATATTATTTCAGACATTCAAAAAAATTTTTAAGAGTTACAACAGCTCACTTGAAGGACAAATGTAAATTCTAGCTTTAAAATGTTCTTCAGTATGCTACTGTACAGTAGTGTGAATATTTTTTTCAGGAGTTTTGCCTTGAAGAAATTAAAATGGCAACCCTTACATGTAATCTGTTTACTTTTTGGCCTGTTTCTTACTACTGTGTCCTTTTCATATTGTATTGTCCTTGGTGTTTCTAAGTTGGCATAGCAACCCCTTCTCATTTCTCCCCACTCCTCCTGCTGCTGCTTTCTCCTTTTCTTCTCAGCTTATCAAATGTTTCTTCTAGAGACTGCTCTCTGGAGCACCAGTATAAGGGAAAACAAAGTTTTTGATGGGGACACTGAATGTCAGGATAAGGTGTACAAGAAGTGAAATTGATAGCAGAGCCTGCAATCTGGTAGCTATGATTACAAGTAACTGCTAAAATAACTCCTTTTGCTGTGCTCCGTCTTCTTCCCTCAAGTCTACTACTCTCTTTTTGCACTGTACAACTTCTGTCTTTTTTCACCCATCCTGCATCCTTTTGATACTCCATTTGGTTCTTTTGGGATTCTGTCTGCCGATTTGTTTTATTTAGTAGAATTGCTTCCATCAGTTCATCTTGGACTTTCTCCTCGCCTGCTGTAGCAGGGGCTATTTCTACCAAGCACTTGGTGCCTCAGTCAAAGAGGCTGCTTTAATGAAAGGCCAAAAGATGACACTTTTTATTAGTGGGTTTTATTTTATTCATACAAAAATACCAGGCACATCATTGTTTGGAGAAGCACCGAAAGGCATCACATATCATGGCAAGATGCATATGAAAATGATTTCAATATCTCCTTGATTATTTTCCAGTAAAGGAAGACTAAAGGAACTTATGAGTGGTCTAGACCAGAGTTTTCAAACTTCATTTCACCGCAACCCCCTTCTAACAACAAAAATTACTTCATGACCTGAGGAGTGGGGACTGAAGCTTAAGCCCACCCGATTCCCACTTCCCATAGTGAGGGAGCTAAAGCCTGAGCCTCACCACCCTGGGCAGGGGGGCCAAAGCTGAAACTTAATGGCTTCAGCCCCAGGCCGGGGGCATGTAACCTGAGCTCTGCTGCCCAGGCCTGAAGCCCTCAGACATTGGCTTCGGCCTTTGGCTATGGGGATCATGTTTCAGCCATGGGCCCCAGCAAATCTAAACTACCCATGGCATCCCCATTCAAAGGGGGTGTTGACTCACTTTGGTGTCTCAAACCAGAGTTTGAGAACTGCTGGTCTAGGTGCAGGCTATGCTTTTCAGTCCTTTCAGGCAGGGCAAGCACTGGAGAACATTGATATTCTGGAGGTCCTCACATGGAAGTGTTAACTTTGATTCCAGGCCAGCAGAGGACAGGCATCCATCCATTGTAAGGAGATATTTAGGCATCTAGTGATTGACTAGCATGTGCCGCTGTGAAGGAAGCTCTTAAATTAGAGAGATGGCACCAATAAGTGACCCTGTATTGGACTATAGCCTGTCATGCAGAATTCCTTCTTTGTGAGATGTTAACTTTCATCGCCAGCCAACAGTGGGGATGCAGGCCACTAACCCTACACCAATGCACAGATCCGACTGCCTGCCTGTATGGAGTCCGTTAACACAGACAGTCAGCCACATCTGGTATCATTTGAATCCACCAATAAAAGCCAGAAATTGACTAAATACACACTTGGTTTTGCTGGGCTTGTGATGGGTTGTTTTGGGGGGGCTCAGTTTACATGTGGTAAAGGACAGTTCAGGCTGACTTATAAGATGCTCTGTATTACATAGGAGCATGATGGGGTGGACAAAGCCTGACATCCCTACTGGAGGTCTTTTAGCGCCCTGGCCATCGGCAGGAGCAGTAGAGAGGTCCTCCAAGCAAAACAGTGTGGAAGCCCCTGCTGCAGCTAATCAGACTGAAGCAGGCTGATACAAAAGGAGCTCCTAGGCCAGGGTCTGTCAGTTCCTTCCTGGAGCTTGACCCAGGCAGACCTCAGGGCTGACTGGGGAACACCAGCACTCTGGACAGCTCTGAGTGGGAGCTGGGGCATCATACCTGGTCAGAGCTAGGTCCTGCGGCTGAAGGCTAGCCAAGATGCCAAAGGCAACCCTGCAGAACCCCCGACAAGGGAAACTCAACCACAAGGCCCTAGAAAAGGGCTGGATGGGACAGCATCCTGGGGAAGTGGCCCAGGGACGTAACAGCAACTAAGTACTTTGAAACTTAGCAAGTAACTGGTACTTATAGGGTCCCTGGGCCAGGACCCAGAGGAGTAGGTAGGCCTGGGTCCCCCCACAATCCTCCTGCAAACCGCACTTGGAGTGGGGGGGGGGGGCGGTAAAGAAGAGGCCTAATCTCTGGCCACTTGCTGGATGCTGCCTCACCCTCAGATGGGCGAGTAGAGACTGTAAGACTCCCCTCAAGGGTGGAACCCTTTACAGGGAGGAATCCATGAGGCTGTTAATTATGGATTCTCAACTCACAACAATCAGTGAGGAACCCGTAAACATGATGGAATTGCTCATTTAACAGTTTCTTTTTTTTCACTGTCCATTTTGAATTCCATGGGGTTTCAGGAGGAAGGAGGGGCACTAGGGGAATGATGTGGGTTTTGCCCTGAACAGAAGTGCACCAAAACCCCTGCTTGTTTTAATAACTTAATAGGGCCATCAACTAAATATTCCTCTCATTTATATATTAACAATAGCAGAACCAGCAGCAGAAACGTACCAGGCTCTGGCTCCAACACTTGCCCTCATACCATTTCTGCTGTTGACTGCTCCCCAGGGCCTCCCCCTTACAGCTCCTCCCTGTATGAATCTAGGGTTGCGGAAGTGGGAAGAACAACATAAAATCTTCAGTTAACAGCCTCAGATTCAGGGTCACTTCTTGCCAACAGCTAGCTCTGCTTCAGTGGTGCTTGTGACTGGGGAGTTATAAACGTGCCAACCTTACTCAGCAGGTCTGATGCAGCAGTCAAATTCCTCATAAAATAGGCACACAAATGGGGAATTCCCAAAGATGCTGTTAAAACATTTGACTTGGTGGTAGTCTGTTTAGACGTTCATTCTGCTCTAGATGTGGTTCTGCTATCCCATCAATCCCCAGTGTTGACAGCCATTCGGCTAGAGCTTTGTAGATAAAATTGTTTCTTGTGCTCTTGCCAAAATTGAATGTCTTGCTCATGCCCTAAATTAACCAGAATCCTCTGGACAGCTAGCAGCAGCATGCTTGGTGCAGGATTTGTTAGTGCTGGCTATATTAGTATTATTGAGGATTGGCTGTTTCCAGCTGGGCAGCTGTATTTGAACCACGAGATTGCTTTGGTCTCCTGGGAAGTGAATGGGAAGTTATGGGATGGACAGGCAGAGAAGCACAGGAATAGTATTGGCAGACTATCTGGACTCAAGGAGGGGGGACCACACGGCAAAATGCCAGAGTTTTAACCGACATTTCAGCAGGACTCAAGGTCTAACCCATTCCCCAGCAGTGTCTGTGGGCCACCGTCCAATGGGATTCCTGGCCCAACTCAGACTGATTTGTGTGTGGATGGAAGGAGGCCTTAGGGCTAAATTCAAGTCGGAGACCAGATTTTGTGCTTTGTAGACATAATCTTAGACCAGGGATCCTCAAACTGCATTGCACTGTGACCTCCTTTTAACAATAAACCTAAGTCCAGGCTCCACCTCTCCAGATAGAAGTGTGGGGGAGGCATAAAGTTAAAGCCCAAGGGTTTCAGGCCCAAGCAGGGGACCTGTAACCTGGGCCCTACCACCCAAGACCAAAGCCCCTAGGCTTTGGCTTTGGTCTTGGACGATGAGACTCAGACTTCAGCCCCAGCTCCCAGTAAGTCTAAGCCGCCCTGGTGACCCCATTAACATGGGGTTGGGACCCACAGTTTGAGAACCACTGCCTTTGACATGTTATCTCTCTTTACTGGGTTGTTGTTTTTTTTTCAAAATGACGAGTTCGTGTTGTTTCTTTAGCAAATAATTCTTCACCAGAAGTTACTCAATTATTAACAGATTACATTGAATAATTTCAAAGTGATTTCTTGGCATAGTAATATGCATATTACAATCTGTCTTCGTATTGACATGTACTTAAGAATTAGGAGTAGAAAATCCCACTCTTTGAATTACTTAAGAAGCCAAGTTCATGTCAATCTGGCATGTCTTATAAGAGTATAGAAATCAGTGCCTGTGCACTGTATCATGAAGACTAGTTTTGCACACACAGTGCTGCATGCATGCCAGGTTTAGATGGCTCACTGTCTGTAAATTAAAGAGACAATTTACTTAGAAGCAAATTCTAATTTTTATTTTGCAAAGTCCTGTTTCAATTGAAGTCAGTAGAACTGCAAGGAATCTAAGACAGAAGAGAATGTGGTTCCTCTTTTACAGTTTCTCATTAGCACTTACAGATATAAAACTGAGTTTGAATTAACTTAATTAATTACTTTTAAATTATTTATTTTCAATGTTCATCCACTGTTTCCTGCTGCATCTGATAACGGAAGCCATACACCTTCTGGATGTGGTGCACTGTCCCATCTAATGGCATTGTCACCACTTACACAGAGAATAATCAGTCTAGTCTACAGCTTTGCTAAAAGCCAGCTGGCTTTTAGTTCATGCTGTAGAGGCTCATGAGCTAATTTTTAGAGGTACCAGGTTTGATTTTGGTGACTGGGGTCTGCCAGCGTTATACTAATCCTTCCAGCATAGAGTCACTGAAACCTTAGTTGCCTAATTCTCCAGTGCTTTCCCTTTTCTTCCCAAAATTACACTAACCTCAGAATTCAGTTCCTCCTGATTCAACACAACAACTGCTTCCTTTTTCAGGTCCACCTGTGCTTCCTATCAGCCAGACCTCTACCCTATCTACTGTCCAACTAAACTCTCAGCTGCTATCCTTCCTTTCTTCCTAGCTGCTGCTTTTTTGTCTCTCTATTGCTTGTATCTCATATGCCCTTTTAACTTTCTAATCTTTTACACCCTCCTCTCTACTCACCTCCTCTACTCTGGAACCTGTAGAGAAGCTCCCCCATGGCAAACTCTTACCCCTCAATCATCCAGTTTTCAGTTGATATGCAGGCTAAAATACATAATTTCTGAGGATTATGAAGACTTTTCAAAGACCTTGTCTTGTTTTGCTACATATGTTGATTTTTCTCTTAAGCCATACATACAGAACATTCTAACAATCAGAATTAAAGTGTCAATGAACATCCTCTGTATAGAACATGTAGTACCATATTTCTAAACTCCCATTAGATCAAATCTGTTCTTGCAGAGAGATATTTGGGAAGGTGTTGAGTTCACATCTCGGAACCATTTTTTAGAGAAAACTTTTAGATGAAGTATCAGAGTGAAAAATGCCTCCCAAGCAGTAGAGGGTTCTTTTCTGAACATTAGCCCTCTATTGGTGATGGTTGTAAACCATGGAGCTGATGGTAGTACATAGACTGCATTCTAGAAAAGCCAGAGTCTGAGTTAACAAAGGATGATCTTTTTTAATTGTTTTTGTATTTGTAGATTTCTGTTTTCGTGACTTACTTCTTGGGTAGCTTGGTACTTATCCTTCCTTCGACCTCCCCGGGGTTACGTCTATACTGCAATACTATTTTGGGATACCGCAGTATTCCGAAATAGCTATCCTGCGTCTTCACAGCAAGCCCTTTATTTCAGGCTTGCTTTTCTGACATCCCTGTAGACCTCATTAAACATCCCAAGGAGGAAGGGATGTTTTGGAATAGTGCATTATTTCGAAAGTTGGTGCTGTATACACAGCACCACATTTTGAAATAAGTTATTTTGAAATAGCATTGAAATAAGATACACAATTTGCATAGCTCAAATTGCATATCTTATTTTGAGTTATGGTGCTGTGTAGACACACCCTCAGAAACCAGATCCCTTGCTATTTCCTTACTCTAACATTTTCTGAAGGTTAGTTGTAGCAATGTCATTAGAGAGACAAGGCGGGTGAGATAATACCTGAAGTTTGCCCAATAAAAGAGAATTGTGAGAACCACTTCCATTTAGGTAAAGCATTGATCAAAAGGTCAAAGATGTAAAAAGCAGCATTTCATCACTAGATAGGTTCTGCCAACTAAGATGCTAATACTTCTCCATCTTTGTTTTGTCTGTCTAAGAGTTCACTACTATTAACACTGGTGAGCCTTTTTTGTTTAGTCTGTAAAAATAGCAATTTCTTCCTGGCAAATCATTATGTATCTATTAGCATAAGGAAAATGACTTCTTAGGTGCTGGCTTATTACTCTTCTCACAAAGGGCAAATATAGTGTTTAAAGGTATGCTATGTTACTTTAAAAACGTATTTGTAGCATTGTCCATAGCACATTGCTGTTTGATTTGAACAAGGCATGAACTCTTCAGTGGGTCAGACACTGTGTCTCAGTGTGCTGAGCAGTTGTCAGCCATACACCCTTATCTTTATAGTGTTCTGCTAGGAATCACTGAACTTGCAATAGTGCCTATGAGCTAGTACTTAGTCCAGCTTTGTGTGCATCATTTTATCTCACAATAGGCAATAATCTCAAGTAGAGAAAATCACACAGCAGGTGCATGCTGCTATATATTTTGCTTTAGCCCAGAGGACTTCTCTCAGTATTTCAGAATAAAAAAAGTAGTAATGAAAGGGACTTCCATTTCATGTTGTTGCTGCTATATTCCCCTTTACCTATTTTAGCTCACATTGTTAGTAAAATGTCCCTGAACACAGTATTCCTGCTGACTGATAAATATGACTAATGCATTCCTGTTGAATAATACTTTGGAAAGGGCTGTTCTGTGTCACTGCATATATAAATCTGATGGCTGCATTGCTCTCAATATGTGATAGTTTCATGAGCCATAGGATTATTGAAAGAGGCACAGTGGAAATCTCATTTTTTACTACCTAAGGCCACTTTAATATTAAGCCGGAATTTTAGAAGGCATTCCTTTAAGGTATAATTACTATATGTACTATTATGTAGCAGCACTTGCACAGTGATAGTCACAACAACCGATGCCTTTAACAGAGTGAAACATCTACTTTGGCTTAAATTCTAGGTTTGATCCCACTCACCAAGGTTCTGATTCTGCTTACACATGAATCAGTAGCAAGATTCATATTGACTTTCATGGAACTGGAAGGGATCCTGAGAGGTCATTGAGTCTAGTCCCCTGCCCTCACAGCAGAACCAAGCACTGTCTAGATCATCCCTGATAGATGTCTATTGAACCTGCTCTTAAATATCTCTGGTGATGGAGATTCCACAACCGCCATAGGCAATTTATTCCAGTGTTTAACCACCCTAACAGTTAGGAAGTTTTTCTTAATGTCCAACCTAAACCTCCCTTGCTGCAATTTAAGCCCATTCCTTCTTGTCCTATCCTCAGAGACCAAGGAGAAAATGTTTTCTCCCTTCTCCTTGTAACACACTTTTAGATATTTGAAAACCGCTATCATGTCCCCCCTCAATCTTCTCTTTTCTTAACTAAACAAGCCCAGTTCTTTCAGTCTTTCCTCATAGGTCATGTTCTCTAGACCTTTAATCATTCTTGTTGCTCTTCTCTAGACCTTCTCAAATTTCTCCACATCTTTCTTGAAATGTGGTACCCAGAACTGAACATAATACTTCCATTGAAGCCTAATGGTGCAAGCTCAAGATTTGGTCTGTGTGTACTCTGGTAATATAAATATCTTGCAGATAACTGATCTCCCACTTACAAATGCCTTGGAATGTAGTAAATGCTAGACTAGAGCTTCCTGTGTCTCTGGGAAGGACTCATTGATAACCATGGTAAGAAGGGATCTATTTATATAACATTATAGAACTTGAATGACCCAACCACAAAAGTACACTAAGTATTTTAAGGTGTTTGTCTGAATTTTTTTCAGAATTATGAAAGTCTAAAAGGTAAATTACTCTGAATATTTATGAAGTCCTTTCACTAGTTATCACACTTAAGATTGTAAGGAGTTAGAAACTTTTGTCATAGTTTATCTAACTATTATAATGTATAACTCATTCAGATGTAACAGTCTGTTGGTGAAATAGAGTCTTCCCTTCTACTGAGAGAGTGGCACCCCTACACCAGAGTTTCTCAACAGTGGTACGAGTTCCCTTAGGGATACTCGAGAGAAGTCTGGGGGGGGGGGGGATACTTCAACACAACTGAAATTTGGAGAAAACTGAATTTTTGTTTTAAGTTGTACAGTGTTTTATTATTTTTGTACTTTTTACTCCGAAAAATTTCATTGCCCGCCCAGCTATGATTAAGTTGTTTAAAACGAATGTGTGGCAACGGTAGAAAAAAATTGTGTGTGTCTGAAAACTGTAGGTACTGGAGGTACTTATAAATTTGTTTTTGAAAAAGGGGTGCACTGCTCCACACCACTCTGGCTACTGTAATAAAAAAGCCAATGTATTAGTACTACAGTTTTCATCTGCAGAACATAAAGGACTTATGAACCTGGGTAAGAATTTTTATCCCTAGTTTATGGATGGGGAAACAGGCACAGGGAAGGTTACTGACTTGTCTAAACGCACACAGTGGTTCAGTGGTGGATTCAGGTTTTGAACACAGATCTACTGACTCCTACCCTTTGCTTAATCTGCCAGGCCATAGCTATTTAACACTATGTTGGAGCACAGCATTTTTGCAGCTGTTTTATGCTGTAGGTTTTATGAGTGCTTGCTTGAAGCACTGCAAGGCAAGATTTTTTTTCCCTTTCAGAATCTGCAAAATACAGTGCCTGCTCTTTAAGACTCTGCTGAGAAGCAAGCCTCCCACAGCTGCTTCAGACTTAATTTTGATTTTAATTGCCTGTTTGGAGCATTGTCCTCCCACGCTGCCTCTGCCACATTTCCTATGTTCAAATACAAAGTTTAAAGTGAAAACGAAGCTTTAAGAGCAACTGTGGAGGTGAAGAAAATGCAGATGCAGTGCAGCCGGTCTTGGGGATACTGCAAAAAAAATGACATGTGTCCTGGGGGGTTGGCAGGACTTAAATGTAGAGACATTATAAAAGAGAGAGAGGCAGCACAGCACAGTGAGCCCTGGTTTAAACTAGTGGGTTATTTTGAACTAACTCCCTTAGGCTGACTTTATAAGCGGCACGTACACACTACCAAACCCGTTATTTTGAAATAATGGGCTAGTTATATCAAAATCTGTACTCCTCCTTTCCTCGGGGAATAACACTAATTTTTGAAATAGTTATATTGAAATAGCATTCGTGTGGATGCTCCAGTGCTGCTAATTCGAAGCCTCTCATAGTTGCAGCTCTGAATGCTCTGGGCCACACCTGGCATCTCCACTGCTCCCCTCCTCCTGCGAAGCTTAAAACTCCTGGCAGCAGGAGAAGGGCTTCCTACATGTGGTCAGCTTTGGAAGCCCCAGGTGAGACAGCAGCCAGTGAAGTAGCCATAAGCAACCCAATCGCTCCCTCAGAGCCTCGCATGGAGGCCAGCTCCCTTGGCTGCCACTGGCCAGGAATGCAGGAGAGCTCCAGCCTGGTCTGGAGCGGAGATCCTGGACCTCATTGAGATCTGAGGGTGAGGGAACCAACCTCCAGGATCTCTGCATCTGAAAGCAAAATGCCAAGGTCTACGGCTAGGTTGCTGTCAGCCTGGCTGAGAAGGGCCACACACAGACACTCAACCAGTGGTGAATGAAAATCAAAGAGCTCTGGCACGTCTACCACAAGGCAAGAGAACAGAGTGGATGCTCCAGGGTGGCACCACTCAACTGGTGCTACTATGACCACCTGGATGCCATCCTGGGAGGGGGGCTGGTCATGTTGGAGTCTGTCCAGGATACGCCCAGTGTCAGACAACGATGAGGAGGAGGAGGAGGAGGAAGCCAGCCAGGTGACCATGCCCACCAGCCAAGAGCTGCTCCTTACCCTGGCCCTCCCTCTCCCCCTCCCCCAGGATGTCACCCAGGCCTTGGATGAACCTGGGGAAGGCACTTTAGGTGAGTTCTATAACTTTTCCTATACAAATGCAGGGGCAAGCGGCAGGCCGCACATGCAGCACCAGTCCAGAGCACTCAGCCCCATGACACTCTCACACAGGAACCCCTTAGTCCTTCTCACAAGGTTCCTGGACAGGCCTGCCTTACTCGGCCTCCATGGTGGGACACCTTCCCATGACAAGCCACCACTGTGGAGGCTAGGGCCATGGAAACACATAGCAGTGCTGCACATGGCACAGGCTCATGCCCGCACTCAGGTAATATTGCTCCCAGTCTAGCACGGCGATGCGAAGGAGACTGATCCTGTGTATGGGAATCTGCTGGGGGGATGAAGAGGCGAGGAACAATCTCTGGCAAGCAGTGTCTGCTGCTCTCACACACCTCCCCCAACACTCTCTTCCAGCAGTGATTGAAGTTTTGTCTCTGTGGGATGCCACCAGTAATGGACCCAACATGTGCGGGACACAGTAGGAACCTGAGCCACCCCATTTTCCTCCCTGCCTGCAGGCTCCTGGCCTGGCCAGCACCTACCCTGAGCTGTGGGGGTAGAAATACTCCCCTGGGATATCTGTGCCCTTCCAGGAAAGTGCCCACTTTCTAGGCAACATATGGCCTTGCTCAAAGCACATCGCCATCCTCTGAACCGAGACCTTCGATGTTGGCTCAGAGATTAGGGCTAGGCTTCATGCACATTGGGTCCTGGGATAACTGCCCTTGTAACTATTCTTCACAGCTGGGCCATCTGCGAGCTTGGTGCGTACCCCACATCCCACACCATCTACCTGACTCTCTGGAATCCAACAGGCAGAAATGCACCTGGGAGGACCTGATGTGGGAACAGATGGTCTGCCTGCAGTCCCTCATCTGGGGGCTCAAGGAAGAGTGCCAGGAGCATGCCACTGCCTGGGAGGAGATCTGGGTGCAGCTGGCATGCCAGCACGATGCCATGTGCTCCTCCCTTATGTTGGTGAAGGAGCGCATGGCCTTGTGCATGGAGTAGGCCACTGGCCAACTCCCTGCCTCCTCTATGGCTTCCCATCTTAGCCCCTTGAGGGGCTGCTGGGGCCCCAGAACATGGGGCAGTGGGACCTCTCGGGCAGCAGAAGCCTTCTGACTACCTGGAGGCAGGCACCACTGCCAGCTCCATCCCTGAGTTCCCCTCTCTTCCATCCCCCATTCCAGGTTCTTTCCTTAGTTCCTCTCCTGTTCTATGTCCCCCCAATAAACAGTCCTGTTTTTTCAAAAAACATGTCTTTATTATTTGCTCAGCAGGGGAGGGGAGAAGGTGGGAAGGGTGGGCAGGGGAAGGGAGGGGGGAGGAAAGGAAAGGCACACAGGGGGAATGCAGGGGCCCCTTGTGGAGAGGCACAGAGAAGAGTCTCACAATTGGCCTTGTATGAAACTCTCCCTCAAGGCCTCCCTGATAAGCGCAGGCCCTTATGTGCTCTCTTGATGGTGTTGGTGTCTGGCTGCTCAAATTCTCTGGCCAGTCATTCAGCTTCTCCCCCCATGCTGGCAGAAAAGTCTCCCCCTTGCTCTCACACAGGTTGTGGAGCACCCAGCAGGCTGCCATCACAAAGAGGATGTTGCGCTCGCTGAGGTCCAGGCAGGTGTGGAGACTCCTAAACCTCCTCTTTAATTGGCTGAATACATATTGAATGACTAGGCAGCACCTGCTCAGCCTGCTGTTGAAGTGCTCTTGCTGGGGTCCAGGCTGCCTGTGTAGGGCTTCATGAACCAGGGGAGCAAGAGATATCCATCCAGGATCATGATGGGCATGTCCATCTCTCCAATTCTGATGGTGTGGTCGGGGGAAAAATGTGCCGGTGTGCATCTTTCAGAAGAGGCAGGTGTTCCGGAAGATGTGGGAATTGTGAGCCTTTCCTGACCAACCAACACTGATGTCAGAGGAGTATCCCCTGTGATCCACCGGGCCTGCAGTGCCATGGAGAAGTACCCCTTTCTGTTGATGTAGTCTGATGCCTGGTGGTCAGGGGTCAGGCTGAGGCTGTGCATGCCATCTATGCCCTTCCCCACTCCCCAAAGTTGGGGAAGCCCACTGCAGCAAAGCTATTGACTATACTGTCCATGTTCCCCAAAATGATGACCCTCTGTAGCAGCACCTGGTTGATGACCTTGGCTACCTACATGAGCACGGCCCTGACTGTAGATTTCCCCACACCAAAATAGTTTCTGATAGAGTGGTAGCTGACTGGCATGGTGAGCTTCCAGAGTGTAATGGCCATGCACTTCCGCACGGGGATGGTGGGTTGCATGCCAGAGTCCTGTCACTTGCAGAACTCTAGGAAGATGGCCTTCTGCATGCAGGAGTTCTGCAGCCACTGCTGGTCGCACCATTCCTGCATGATGATGCAGTCCACCTGTCCAACATTGTCTCCTGCCACCAGAAGTGGCATGCTGCAATATCCTGGGGGTTGAGGGGCATGCGCAGCAGCAGGAGAACCTGGGTGAGAAGAGCCTGCAGTCCACACTGGGGTTTATTCTGCAGGTCCTGGTCCTCGTCCTGCTGGAGCAACATGCGGGCAGTCTGGACAAACTGCCCCATGAGGTGCAGTACGAGGCCTGCGTGCCTAGCACTGCTTTGCAGCAGCTCTGGCTCCATGCTGAATGCTGTGGCATCTGCAAGGGCAACCAGAGCGCACTGCATCCCTTTTGTGTCCTATGAGGGGCAAGGCAGTGGATGAGTGGTGTGTGAGAAGTAGCCGTAGAGAGGAGCCCCTGAAAGCACGCACACTGCAACTTGCCTGACCAAGCAGCCACAGGAAATATCTGCCCTCCTGGTGCCCTTCTGGGAGCTCTAAGTCTAAGGCAGTCTCCAATCAGAGTGGACACACTGTTTCAGAATAATTCTTATTAATATTGATGCTTCCCTGTAGTGGGAACGTGCTATTTCAATTTTGTTAAATTGGGAGTTCTTATGTTGATTTTACTTATTTAAAAATAATTTCCTAGTGTAGACATGCCCTTAGAGTATGAGAATGCATGCTATTAGAGTCCAGAGCCATGAATAATAGGTCATCTCCATGCAGAAGTTTCAAAGAGATGAGTTTAATAGCACGGGCACATAATCAATACCATGTCAGTGCTTTTGAGGAAATCTGGAGTACATCAATAGAATAAAAAGAAAATTGTGTTGCTGTGTATAATCAGTTACATGTGTCACTACAATGTTATGTAATATGCCTGCACAGGTACACTGTGAATATGTTGCTGCAGTGCTGATAACTATTGATCTGTATTCAGCCCCATAAAATCGTACTAAAATTAGAGCACAATTTTAATATGCGAATGCCATAAGCATAATAAAGAGTTTGGATTTTTTCAATAAATACAAAAAATACTTCTTTATTATCTTTTCAGATGTAATTGTGTGGAGCCAGATAATCCTAGCAATAAGACCTTGAAATACTGGAACGACAATAATATCTCCGCATCAGACATAACTTGGGGAAACCTAACAGTGTCAGTAAGTGAAATATTGAGACCTAATAAAAACTGAATGTTATCTTTTCTTCTATATTTATATTAATAAATTACACTGTTCCAGTTACGAGTCTGTTGTTTAAGTAAGGCACACATAGGACTTTGCTGAACAAAGGTTAATGTAGGTTTTGTATCATTAACATTTTTCGAAACCTTTTGCTAGGTTATTATATAATCTTTATTAGTACATATTAAAACAAGAATGTGCATTATTGTGCACTGCTTTGCAAATGTGTTTACATACTAACAGAGAAGTATGACTCAGATTATGTCTAAACACATCAAATGACAACAATGGATTTGACCTAAATTCTACCAGATGGCAAAACCAGGCTGCCTTGTCTAAAAAGAACCTATAAGCTTCTATTGCTCCTCAAATACTCTTCCAGCTGTTCAGGCTATACTAACAGGGATGGGAGAAGGAAGGGAGAGAAGGATTATTAACATCCCAGTTAGTTGCTAAAGATCAATTTTATCCATTCCTTTAATGTCAGCTATGTATTGTATGGCTATTGGAGTCGTGTACATGTTTCTTTGACATAAAAGAAATCAAGCCATCATTCTTCAGCATCTAATGAAACATGTATTATTCTTGAAAGAACTTGGTGTATGTACAAAATATTTGTTCCTGAACTGTATATTTTTCTGGAGAGGGCTGGAGCCAAGGAATCTTACACTTTTTTATTTTTCTTTCCCTCGGCTGTTTTTGAAGCTTGCTTGTAAATGGCATATTTGAACATAGGGTTTTTTCTGCCATGCAATATTTTCTTCTTTGTACCTAGAAAGAGAGAAAGCTGAGGCAGGCTCATGAGACTCATAATATGAGGCTTTCTTTATTTCTTCAGTAGGCAAGGTCATTATCATAGGCACCAAATGTACCTTTTCATCTTCAACTTTCATCTCATGAATTTCTTTTCAGATAACTAGGCTGAGGGAAATCTTTCAAAAGCAAAACTCAGAATTGCCTTGATTTAGTCAGTTAGGCTA
>JANRFK010006693.1:38985765-39006198 GCA_030068395.1 Apalone spinifera | reverse complement strand
TTGCATCCCTTTTCCGGAAAAGGGTGCCTGTGTAGACGTAGCCTTAAAGTCTATAAATGTAAATTCAGTTGATATTGAAGTCTTTCTGCAGCATAGATTTTCAACTGGGGAGTTGCCTTTAGAAACAAAGATCTAAAAAGGGTCATAACCATCTTCTCTTTCTTTGTGGCTTGATGGGATTGTCCTTTTTTGTGTCTGTAACATGGTGTCACCATACGGAAAATGTAACTATTCTAAGGGATCACAAAGTACGAGAGGGAACATTCTACGGATTTAAGCAAACACCTGATAGTTAAGCTCTCAGAATAACAAGAGAAGGTGTTTGCTATCACAGTGTTTCTCAGAGTATATTTGTAGCTTAGATATAAAACAACTAATTCTGTTTTAACAATAAATGTTACCAATCCCTAATGTGTGATATCCCCTGAAAAACTGCACACAAGGAAGGATTTAAGGTTGTATAACTCCGTTTCCTCTCAAAGACTAAAAAGCCAATAATCTAGTTTCAATTGGGAGCAGTATGTCTTAACAGATTTTCCAATATCCCTCATGCTTGTAACGTTTCCGGACTTCCTGACATTTAAGTATTTACTCATGTTTTGAAATTTCTTGGTGTTATTCACAGCTCCTCCCTTAAATCAAAATATGCCAGTGATGGCCTAGAGTGCTTTGTTCTGGTTGCACACAGACAGCCCTGTATTTTCCACGTTTTAACTCTTGTTACCGTTCATAGTGGTAGGCCTCATAAGTGCAATGCTTAGCAAGGATATGTGAGCCAAGTTTATCCAAAAAGCAAATAAAATACTTTTTTTTTATTAACTGCACAAACACTTGGCTGAGTCTGGGCTTATTCAGATTTCTGCAAATCTCTAGTTTGCACTGGCCACTCTTGGCCTAAGTCTACACTAGATCAGGCAGGTTGGCTTTTTTGTGTAGCTGGATTCAGCTTATTTTAAGCCGAACCCTGCCACAGCATCTACACTGTGAGAGGCCGACAGGAACACATGCTCCCGTTAGCATTCCTTACTCCTTGCAGAATGAGGAGTACAGGACACCAGTGGGAGCTGCGCTTAGTGTTCAGTTTGGGGAGGGTTGATCTTCTCCGTAGCGTAGATGTCCTCTTAGTGTCTTGATACAGGCATTAGTACAGTCATTTATATCTATTTTGACAGGATAAAACTCATCATGTGCATAGACCATCATAAAGAGACAATATGCTTTAGTTTAACAGGGGCAATTGTAATTTTTCATATGGTGTCCCAAAATCCTGAGAACCTTGGGATGCCTAAAATATCCTGTGTTTTTTGTTTTTATTTCATCAATCAAAGTTTTCTGATTTTCAGTACCTACTATTTGTCCCAGATGTATGGCTATATCAACACATATGTTTTGCATGCCCTTGTCCCATACTAGGGTGTGTTTCATGGCAGTCATTCTTCAAACCAAAGCTTGTCATAAATTGTCTAGCCATGGTACTGCAATGTGTCTGAGTCACTGTAGCCTCAGTGTGCGGCTTCTGAGTCAGTGTAACTGATGAAAAAACTCTGCTATGGCAGCATATAATGGGAAGGAATAGGTACTTGATGGTTGTTATAGCCTCACTTCTCTTTGTCTCTTTGGAGACCAGAACCATGAAGAGGAGGAAAGTGTGGGGCAGATGGTCCATAGGAGATGAAGCAGAACTTTGCCTGTCTTTGATCTGCTCCAAGGGAGCTTTTCTGGTCTAAATAGAGCATATCAATGAAGACTGTCACAAAGTAGAGCACTTGAGTATTCCATGAATCTAATCAATGTTTCCACAAGAAGTGCCCCAGTTTGTTATTTTGAAAATATAGTTACTTACTTATTCACCAAATAAGTCTTCTCTTGTAGGGAGGGTATTGGCGAGTAGACCCTCAATTTTGATTGTTCTTTTTCTGCTGTTCTTTACTTAGTGAGTGAACTGTGGGATTCCATGTTCTATAGTTTACATCTTCATAGATTGTCCACAATTCTGTACTCCTTATTTAGGAAGCTGAACACATCTGTCTTTAGGGCTGCCCATCAATCATTTGTTTAGATTTCTACTACAGGAGTATCTGAAATATGAGGTTCACATCTGAGATTTAAGTTGCAACAGATCTGTATTTAACATGATGACTTAGGTTATCTTTTAAAATAAATTGGATAAAATTTGTCAAATTGTGACACATCAGACTTCAAAGTGAAGCTGTCACCTGGAATAGATATAAATGTTTGGTTTGGTGTATTCCCTGACTTTTATCAGATCTTTTTTAGAAACAATCTCAGCTTTTTCTAAAGCAATGACAGTCTTGTAGAGTATGCTGCCCCCTTCTGGCAAATATACTTGTTAGTTCAATTCTGGGATAATATGTAGCTTTGAATAGTTTTGCTTCAAATTATAGAGTTAAATCAAACAACTAACACTTGAAAATGCAACAAGGGTAGCCTTTATTTTAGTATTTTATTTCCTTTCTTAGCAGCTGTGTGAAAATTAAATATTAAAAAAGTATTACCAAACCGTTTAAAGCCAAATGCAGATTTGTTTCAAAACATGGGTGAGGATTTATTTATGCAAACAAATTTGCCCATTCTCAATTTAACAGTGTTTATGTCATTAATTCTTATTAAGACAAATTAACATAATATTGCTAAGTTTCGTTAGTGCTCTGAGATGTTCTTTATTCTGAGATGGACAATTATCATTTTCTAGCTTTCCATTTTTCTTCATAGCTTTCCAGCTGAAAAGTGGAGTTTATCTTTACAATCCAGATATATAGGCTTTGGGTTTTAAATTAAGGAAGTTTAAATATCTTAAAATTTGTATATTACTAACAATAAATTATATGATCTAATTTGTAATTTATTTAACTGAGTAACTAATTATAGGAAAAATATATATACCAGCAAATACCAGGGCATTTTTCAAAACAATCCTGCTTTCTTCTTTCTGTTAGGAATGTAGGATGTTTCATGGAGAGTATGTTGGCCAAGCCTGTGGACATCATGGCCCTTACGTTCCAGATGTTCTCTTCTGGTCAGTCATCCTGTTCTTTTCTACAGTAACACTATCATCCACACTGAAGCAGTTCAAGACTAGCCGATATTTTCCAACAAAGGTATCAGGAATGTATCTTTTTAACACAAAAGTTTGCATAAATTTTATAAATCTCCACAGTTTCTTGCTGCTCTCTATTATTTCTTGCTGAGTGTAGTGCTGTGGTTGCTTGTGTTTGTAGGGAAATTGTTTACTTATCTGCATTTTGTTGGATTCAGTAGAGGGGTTGGTACCAAAGGTTCAAAACTCAGCTCTCTTCAGAAAAAGGAACTATGACAAAAAATAGCTTCATGTTCTAAAGACAATGCTATACCCACTGCATATTATTCTTCCTTTAACATAATGCTCTGCAGTGTTGTTCACATTCCTTATATGTTTCCCGCCGTGTGCATGTTATATGCTGTACCAAAGCTAGTTATCTCTAGAGCCCTACAAATCTGCAGATATCTGCTTTATATCTGGATAAAGATGTGGATGCAGATGCAAATTTTGTATCTAGCATCTGCACATTTGCGAATATCCACTTTATATCTGCAGGTATCTGCATCCGCAGATGTGGATGCAGATATTCACGGATCTTTTTTGCAGATGTGGATGTGGATACAAATTTTGTAGCTGTGCAGGGCTCTAGTTATTTACCTCCTAGGAAGACTTGCATTGTCTCCTGAGGCTGCTGCAATACTCCTTGCAAGAGCACAGTGTGTGCTCCTCTTTAAACCACTTCTCTGGTTTTGAAGAAGAAGGATGGGGCTATTAACATCCCCCACTCCATCGGTGGCATTGGCCTCATGCATACTCATGGGAGTGTAAGGACTGCCAGTGTGCCCAACCACATTGTAGATGCTCTTGGTGCCCTTTCTTCTTATTGTGAAATTACAACTGCATAGGAGTGATCACAGTTTCTCCCTAAGGTCTGTGTTCCCTTAAGCTAGTAGTTCTCAAGCGGGTATGTGGACCTTGGGGTTACACAGAGATCTTCCAAGGGATATATCAGCTCATCTAGATATTTGTCTAGTTTTGTAACAGACTAACATAAAAATCACTAGTGAAGTCAATACAAATGAAAATGTCACAATGACTGATTTACACTGCTCTATATATTATACACTGAAATGGAAATGCAATATTTATATTTTCATTGATCTATTTTATAATTATATGGTAAAAAATGAGAAATGAACAATTTTTTGGTAGGAGTGTGCTGTGACTCTTCTGTATTTTTATGTCTGCTTTTGTAAGCAAGTGGGTTTTGTATGAGGTGAAACTTGGGGGGTATGGCAGACAAATCAGACTCCTGGAAGGGGCACAGTAGTTCAGGAAGGTTGAGAGCCATTATCTTAAGCCATAAAAGAAATTAAGTTGCAGCTCTTGTATTTGTTTTCTCAGATTCCATGTGGATATTTTTGATATTTCCTTGCTGGAAATGACATTTTGCTCAATCTTTCTAGGTGCGATCTATAGTCAGTGACTTCGCAGTTTTTCTCACTATTATGTCCATGGTTTTAACTGACTATGCCCTTGGGATTCCGTCTCCAAAGCTTCAGGTTCCAAATGCATTCAAGGTAATTCACTAATAAGCTGCACTGTTGTATTGCATCATTAAAATAGTGTGCCGCATAATAGATTGAGTAAATCTTTGATAACAAGTTAATACTAATTCTTCTCTGAACTGTTGGCATGTGTGCCTATAATGCCTAGAATAGCACAGCCTAGATCCAACTTGTGGCCCTTGGCTCTACAATAGTATAGATATAGATAATGAAAAACTTTGTACTGTGCAACCTTTATTATCCAAAATTCATTGATCTGAAATTTCCTTTTATCTGGGGCTGATAAAAGTGAAATTGGGCTATTTGATCCTTAAGAGTGAAAGAGAATTATTTTGCTAAAGTGCTGTACTTTGAATTATTTCCCTGTGCTTTTTTGTTTGAGCTAACAAAAAAGTCTTAGCCAATTTAAGAAAAGTCTTCCCCATTTTTCTTCTGACCCCTGCCCATGTCTGGCTCCCCGGTGTTCCTTATATTGGACCAGACAGCAGACTGTGAAGTTTGCAGACACATATTCCAAGATTATTATGTTTTGGGGCATCCTGCTGAGACCTTGAATCATTATCATTTTACTGAATGCAATAAAGTTTGTAATATCCTAGTTATATATTAACTGTAAAAGACTTAAAGAAATGCTATGTTTATATTTAGCTTCTCTTTGTGTTACTAGTATGGTGTTTAGTATTTTCTGTGATATTTATACAAAGAGATAGTAATTCTTCAAAGAAGCATCTCTAAATTAAACATGCCATTTCCTAAGTCATGCTTGTGTGTGTGTGGCTGCAAAGACGAAGCATTTAATAACCATTATAATTCTGAACCAGTCAGACATGAACTTTTATTTTTATAGCCCACCAGAGATGATCGGGGCTGGTTTGTCTCTCCTCTGGGGCCTAATCCTTGGTGGACAGTTTTAGCTGCCGTAATTCCAGCTCTCCTTTGTACTATCCTTATCTTTATGGACCAGCAGATTACAGCTGTTATTATCAACAGAAAAGAACACAAACTAAAGGTATTCAGTCAAAAAGCTATATGTCTGCTTTAGCTTCCTACTTTGCTTTATGTAATATACTTTCAATACCTCTCAATGACAATTAACATACTTGCATTATTTAGCAGACTTTTTAAATAAACTAAAGAAATTGAGCAAGTATATTAATTCTGTGTATGTCATTTGTATATATTCTTCAGAGATTCTCTTCTTACATAAGGCTTATAAAGTGTTTTCAAAGCATATGATTCAAGTGAGTAGAAGCACTTAAGCAGATGTCATTTAACTTTAGCTTAAGACCCATGGATTTCAAAGAGAACTTAAACACATGCTGTAAATTAAATACTTGTTGAAGTGCTTTTACTTAATCTAAACTGTAATGTAGAATATCTCTTCAAATCTGTTGGTGGGCTTAATTTTGAGACTCTATTAAGGGGACACAGTATTTTCCTATCACGTTGTTCCTTTCTTTGCCTCTCTGTATCTTTTGAATTTCTCCATAAGTGCTCCTTCCTTTCCCTTCTTGGAGGAGGAAGAAGTGTAAAAACTGAACTTTAGAGGCAAAATGAAATCTTAAAACAACATAGAACAACTTCTTGCTGGATGTCTACAGATGGAGAGGGGAAGAAAGGGGCATCACCTCTCTGAAAAGATGCTGGGCAAAATCCAATAGCAGGTTTCTGTACTTATATATGCAGCAATTTTAGGCCTCTTTTTGACATACTTTTAATAAACAGCAATCCAATCCCAGATCATTTTAGCAAATGTATTGGCGTCCTTTACTTTGCACTGCCTTTTCTTCGATGAGTGTGACATTTGATATGTTCTTTTTTTGCCCTTTTTGTCAGCCTGACTCTTCATGTCAATCCATAGCATTGCATGTGATTAACTTGACAGATGCAGGAAATTGCTGCCAAGCTTTGGAATGTGTTTTTTTCAGCACTGGCATCTGGGAGTCAGATGGTTCTCCTGGCTGCCCTCTTGTCTTGCTGCATATTAGTTTTCCTGGGGTCTGGTGTAGCATCACCTGTTGCTATGCTTTCTTGTCCTCCCATATGTCAGTTTCCTTGTATCTAGGGAAAAACTCTCTGATTCTGTATGCATTAGTGCATACATTTCTCCAAAATGTGTCAGAAGGTAAAAAAGGTGTCTCTGTTAGGATTTAGATTTAAACTCCTTCTTTGAGTGCTTGTGTGCATATAACTAATCTATGTTAACACATCTCTGTGTTTAGTTAGAAATCTCTTAGGTGTAAGACTAGTGAGATAGTGAAAGGGGTTCGAGTTGGATTTTTTCTTTGATTTACTTCCTAAGAAGATGTCTCTTTTTTTATATTTTCTGTAGCAAATTCTGAATAGTATGCTTTAGAATTTCCTTTGATAGTCTCTGAATCAAACCCTTCCAAGTTTGTTTGACAATGGTTTGTGTTACTTTTTTATGTCATAAGCCATCTGCATGAGTTTATGGGTAAGATTCTGGTTCAGTACATTCATGTTATTTCCATGAGCTGTACTGCTCTATCAGCTCAGGAAGCTTGTCTTGTGGCCATACTGGAATAGCATGTGACTTTTCTCAGTAACAGTTTGAACTTTAAGGGTACGTCAACACTACAGAGATGATCAAAGCTGCTGCTGTCACTCTTCCAGGGTTCGAATTAGCAGATCTAATGAAGACATGCTAATTCGAACTGAGAGGGGCCAGTAGTTCTGCTTCCAGAAGGAGTAAGGGAAGTCAAAGGGAGAATATCCTCCCTTTGACTTCCTGCAGTGTGGACAGTGCCAAAAGTTGAGTTAAGGTACTTCAACTTCAGCTACTCAATTAACATAGCTGAAGTTGCATATCTTAATTTGACTTTATCCCGTAATGTAAGCATACCCTAAGTGTGCTGGTGAACCACAGCCTTAGAGAGTATGTTTATATAGTAGCTAAAAGTGAAATTTTCATCAAGGTAGATGTTTTCCTTTGATTGAGATAATGCTATTTTTAATGTGCTGTAGTTGTGGTGGTGCAGACACCAAGCTAGCCAGCCAAGTACACTCATATTTGAAATCCTAGATATATATTCAAGTAGTTAACCCATGACACTTCGCCTACACTACTATTCTTATAGCACTATGTCAATTATATCTAGTATGTGAGTTGAGAATTATGTCCACAGTGCTCCTGGGTTTCCGGAAAGAGGGAAGAAGAAAGTCCAGCTTTGACAAAAAAAGTTCATTTATAAGGAAAAGCTTTATGCAAAGCAATGTTCATTCTCACATATCAGTTGAACACAAACCAAGGTTGATTTTTAATGAATCAAATGTTTTGCATACATCTGCTCAGTAGCACTGAAATGTTATAACTCAATTTTACTAAATTACAGATAATCTCATTGTCTAACACGGTCGACTTTCCAAAATGGCATTTCTTTCATAATGACTGTTCCTACCAATAAGATGGTATTTCTTACAATGTAACAGGAAATTTTGAAAAAGCATAGTATCTGATTTATTTTTTAACCAATCTTCTTAATTAATAGAAAGCTATTTTACAGTAGACAAAAGTAGAAACACAGATTGAAATCTCCAGAAAAAAAATCACAAGCAAATCTTAGTTCAGCATGATAATGATACTATTCGGAACTTACTTACTTGACATGCTGTTAATATAAAGGCTTTTAAAACATACAAAAGGATGCATGTTCCTTTATAGACACTGATTATTTAAATTGGTTTTGTAGCTGCTAATTTAACAACATCTATGATATGTTGTGGAAGGAAGAATCAAGTTGTGTGTTTCTAATTTCTGTAAGAATGTGTCAGCTTGGTCGCCTTTATAAAGTTATTTGAAATAAATTCAGTGCATGCAAAAGATACCATATTGGCAGCCCTGGTGATTGACATCCACTGTTATCAGCAGCAAGGCAGCAGACACATCTTCCCCATATTTGCTCACCAACGTATTTATGAAACTGGCTATGGAAGGACCACCTGGAGGCATGGCTTTCTCTTTTGAGACCACCTGCAAAGATACCAAATTATACTAGTTTTAATAGGAGATTTGTAATATGGATCCTTGCCTGCTAAGAACTAGACTAAGATGGCCAACTCATTTCAGATAAACTACCGAACTGTCACCATATATAACTACCTCAGTTGGATAAAACATGGAAGAGTACTATTTTCTGTTAGGCATTAGAGGTTTTTAAATTGTTTCTAGTAGTTAACTAGGTCTGCCTACTGCTAGAGCTTTCAGATGTAATTTTACATGTCGCTATTATTTCTGTTTCTTTTAACAGAAAGGGTGTGGATACCATCTCGACTTGTTCATGGTGGCTCTCATGCTTGGAGTGTGCTCCATTATGGGATTGCCATGGTTTGTTGCTGCCACTGTACTTTCTATTTCCCATGTGAACAGCTTGAAACTGGAATCGGAGTGCTCTGCTCCAGGAGAGCAGCCCAAATTTCTTGGAATACGGGAACAAAGAGTTACAGGGCTCATGATCTTTGTCCTAATGGGCTCATCTGTCTTTTTGACAAGTGTTCTTAAGGTAATAGATTCTGAAAGATAAAAAGTGAATAGTGCTGTGCATAGAATCTCAATTCTAATGTTTTTTATCTATTACACAGCCAACCAGTATCCTATGTTGCAATAATAGGTCTGTGTATGACAACAGTCAATGTATTCTTACACTCATATAATAAAATAGATAGGAACATTTAATATTTTAACCAAAAAGGTTCAGGGTAAAATCCTAGCTGCACTGAAGTCAGTGGAAGTTCTGTTCATCATTAGTTTAGCCTTAGATTAATGGCAAATTTTCATCTGAAAACCAAAGTCTGGTTAAATTACACTAGTAACTGAATTTGTTCAGTATTTGGATAACTTAAGAACATTTTTGATTGATGTGTGGGTTAAAAAGGGAGGGTTTCCAATGAGCATTCTGCATCTGATGTCTTTGAAATAACCAGCTAAATTTTCTCACATTCTCTGCAGATCCTAGGTCAAAGCAAATAACTAGGGGTCTATTCTCACCATATGTGTACACAATTCTTAATAATATCAGGCAAAATCCTCATCCTAATGAAATAGATGGGAATTTTGACATAGGCTTCCTGGAGATCGGGCTTTGGCCTTATGTATGCTCATCATTGTTTAATGCTTATATTTTTGGATAATTCTGTTTTCAATATAATGTTATGCCTGTTTCACAAAAAGTGTGTTGTATGCATTACATTTAAAATATTTAAATATGGAAAGATTTCCCTGCCCACATACTTTGTACCAGAAAGTGTCTGCACATTTTAGCTTGATATTCAGACTCACAAAATTGTTGCAAAATAGTCATGCACTGTACATACCAACACTTTGCACACAGAAAATTCTCCTTAGTGGTATTATTTGTTTTGTTTTATTTACAGTATGAAAAAAGGGTAATCTTAGATGCTTTTTCTGAAATTGTTGGTTGTTATCTTCAGGTGACATTCTGAACAATATTTTACATGAAAGCTATCTGATTATATTATATATGTACTCTTCCATTTGTATTTTCTGGGCATTTGTATTAGTTTTTGAGAACAGCGAGTACAGTACATTGTGGTAACTGTTAGATCAAACTGTTAGATTCTGCTCTTGCTTTAAACAGTTGAAAACCCAGAGTAACTGTCCTAATTTTAAGGCTGAAATTATTGCAGTTTGATTAATTTGGGAATATGGCTTTTTGAATTAAAACTATTTACAATATCTTTATATGTGAACTGATATTCATAATGTTCTTCTTTTACTCCCTTTTTCCTCTGTGCAGTTTATTCCTATGCCAGTACTCTATGGAGTATTTCTTTACATGGGTGCTTCATCTCTAAAGGGAATTCAGGTAAAATGGAGTAGAAAAGCACACATAGGTTTTTCTATTAGTGATTGTGTTTACCTTTAAGATGGCTAGTTATTTTTCTCTTACTCTCTATTATTCTCCTTACATATGGAAACTTAAAGGGACACTGTCAAGTTTCATTTCCTAGAAGTGACTAATTTAAAGAGAAAAATCCATATATACAGACATTTTAAAAATTACAATGGTTCTTCTGCTCCTCTTAAAGGAAGTTTTGGGTGGGCCTAAGAGCAACTCACTATGGCATGGGATCCTTCCTCCATCCTCTGCACGCACTCCTGCTTGCTACCTCTTCAGATTCAACGTTGCTGCCAGAGTTCACTTCTAAGATTTTCCATCCATGAGTGGAGTGAGTTTTGTCTTGTGCACCAATATTGACGTCATGTGCGCTAGTTCAGATGTGTGCCACCATTGCATCCACCTGTTACTAACAAATATATATATACTATATATATTAGTGAATATATATTAGTAAATATAGTAACTGGCGGGTTAATATACATATAAAATACAAAAAAAAAAACCCCAACTTCTTACTTAAAATCTTTTAAAAGCTCAAAAAAGGCCATCAGCTGGGTAGTTTAAAAAACAAAACAAAACCTAGCACACGTGCACACACATGCGCATACACAAAATCAATAAAGCCCAAATATTGAACTCCTATTCAAAATAGGAATGTGAATGGTTAACATCACTCTTTCTGGGTGATGCTTATTACTTATGGTCGACCTGCAGGCTGCCCCAGCTCTGTGGGACCTGGCATGCCACAGGCAGAGATGTTCCAGCCTCCAATGATCAATTCCCACCCCAGCCAGGGCCCTGGAGCAACTGCTGCCTTCCACAAAGCTGCACACATGGCTCTGACCCCGGCTGGGGCCACCAGAGAAGCAGCTGCCCATCACGTAGTTCCAGCTCTGGCCCCGGCCCAGCCTGTGGCTGCCAGAAGAGTAGCCACCTGCCCCCCACCATGTGGCTCTGATTTGGGCCCCCACTGGGGCTGCTGGAGAAATAGTCGCTGGCACCCCACCACGTGGGTCTGGCTCTGGCCCCAGCTGGGGTTGCAGGAGGAATAGCCTCCGCCCTCCTCCCCTCCCTTCCACACACACACCCAGCCCTCGCCATGTGGCTCCGGCCCTTGCCGGGGCTGCTGGAGGAGTAGCCGCCCATGACATGTCCGGCAGTTCCAGCTCTGCGGAAGGGCTGAAGCTGGGACCAGAGCCATGTGGTGGCTGCCTTGCTGCTCCTGCCACTCAGCCCCACCCCAGAGCAGCTGAGCAGCCACTGCGTGGCTCTGTTGAGGAGGTGGGTTGGTGGTAAATTTTTGGTGTGCGCCTGTGCAGGCGCACACCTTAGAGGGAATCCTGATTGCTGCTACTATTAATGATAAACATATCGTCTATACAAGTGGACCAATCCTTTGTTTAGGAGCTTTAGAGGTGGTATAGGCAGTCTCTTGAGTATTCCCCTCCACCCCCCACACACATATAAGGGATATCTCAGGTAGGAAAGAGCAACTTCTTATGCCCCTCTTCTGCTGGCCCCCATCACAGAGGGGAAAGGGGATGCTCTTGTGACCCCTCTCTTTCCCCCCCACCCCCACCTGCTGGAATGGTCCTGGAGGCAGTTGGCAGCTGGAATATCATTGGCAACAATCTACACATGGGGCCTATGCCAGTACAGAGCTGGCCAAGGATAGTGGGAGTACCAACAGCTCCTTAACATCCCACTCTTCCAAGCAGTGCCAAGCACTCAACTTCAGCTCTGGATCTGGCACTAGGACTATTTTTCATGTACTGATGCAGAGTTAAATGGTGTAGTAAAAACACCTACATGAACTCCTCCACATTGACTATACTGGTAGAGCTGGACCAGTGTGTAAAAAGTGCTGAGATGAATGCACCTTTTGTAGAGCTTGCGGGAGGGGCATTCACTATCAACAAAATGGTGAAGTGCACAGAGTAAACAAACTGAAAGACAAAGAAGCACATTTTTTTAACCTTCTTTAGTTCTAGATATTTTAGAGGTTATTTGTCACAGAATGTGGAAACAAGTTGGCAGTGTCCCATTTATTTTGAATTTTGTTTATTATTGGTGGGACTGGTTATGTCATCTTTTATTAAGGTTGCCTCACACTTCCCATTTTAAGACTGTTTTCACTTGCTTATAAGTTTTGTAGACTTGAGGAGCTAAAATCTGTGCTTTACATTTCTTCTAGCTTTTTGATAGAATAAAGTTATTTTGGATGCCTGCAAAGCATCAACCAGATTTTATTTATCTGAGGCATGTTCCTCTTCGAAAAGTCCATCTCTTCACCATAATTCAGCTGAGCTGTCTTGTACTCCTGTGGATTATAAAGGTTTCAAGAGCTGCCATTGTCTTTCCTATGATGGTAAGAAAATGTTCTTTGATTTTCCGAAAAGATAAGCCATTTCTTCTAATATACACAAAAGAATTACTAAATAATATGAATTGTGTACAGGTGTATTCAAAATATAGGTAAGGATAGTTTCACGTTGCATGATCTAAGTGAAATTCTATATAAACCATGCAGTTTGGATCAAATCTCATTCACTTTATATATGTGAATAACCCCGAGAAAGGTGAGTAGGATTTGGTAATTAATACTTCTAATTTTTTCCCCATTTGTTTGGTTTATATTAAGAATATCCATTCAGTAAGGGAGTTCAGGACATGGAGAAACTTTGGCCTTGTTTACATGACTGGGGTAAGTTGACCTAAGTTGTGCTACTCTAGCTATGCAAATAACTTAGCTGGAGTCAACATATCTTAGGTTGACTTACTACAGTGTCTACACCACACTGTGTTGATGGGGGAATGTCTCCCTTTAACTTACCTTACCCCTCTTATCCCAGTGGAGTACCAGAGGCAACTGGAGAACACTCAGCATTTGATTTACCAGCTCTTCATTAGACCTGCTACATTTTTCATTGTTGTATCAATCATATCAGTGTCGATCCCCAGTAAATGTAGACATGGCCTTTGTTGTTAATGGTTTTATGACTAATTGGAATAAATATTTCAATTGATTCTGATTATTCTGAAATCAGTTCTTCTTAGTTATATCTTTGAAGATTAACTGGCTCAGAATATACTGAACTCTAAAATAATAATAATTAATAATTAATTAATAATATCCCAAGCAATGTAAAGTGCATTAGCCCTTCCAAAATAAAGAATAAAGTTCAACTTCCCTCTTGAATGATAAACCAATTCAATGTATGAAAGCAAAGGAAAGCAGACAGCATAACATCCAAATGTAGGCTTGTGCTATGCATGCATCTTGACCACAATTTAAACACATTCACTTTTGAAAGTGTCTTTTTAAAAGCATATTTAGCATTTTTGTTTTCCCACAATAAACTGACCATTGAAATAAATGTCTTGACCAGGTTTTAGCTTTGGTGTTTGTCAGAAAACTCATGGATTTATTTTTTACCAAACGAGAACTAAGCTGGTTGGATGATTTGATGCCTGAGAGCAAGAAAAAGAAACTCGAAGATGCAGAAAAAGAGGTAGGTTGGGATGTCATTGTTCACTTGCTTATTCTTCTTTATCAATTTTTCCTTGAATTATCTCCCCCAAATCTTAGAGCTGAATCATCTGCAAATCATCTGTCATATTTTAAAGTTCCAAATTTAGTGCTGGGGGAGGGCCAGGGATGAAGGGTTTGGGGTTAAGGAGGGGGGCCCTAGGTTGGGGGTGGGGCTAAGGAGTTTGGCATGTGGGAGAGGGCTCCAAGCTGAGGTGGAGGTAGGGGTGTAAGAGGTGGTGCGAGCTCTGGGGTGGAGCTGGAAATAAAGGGGATGAGTTACAGGAGGGGGTTCCAAGCTGGCACAGAGGCTTGGCATGCAGGAAGTGTGAGGATTGTGGACTGTGGATGGCACTTACCTCAAGCTACACCTTGGTCTCAGCTCCTAGGCAGAAGCATGGCTAGGCAGCTCTGCTCATTGCCTCTGCTGATAGGCGCCGCTCTCGCAGCTTCCACTAGCTGGGAACCAACTCTGTAGAGCTGGCATTTGGGATGGGGGAAGCACATGGAGTCCCTGTGGCCATTCCTCTAAGTGCCAAGTGACATGTCACTGTTTCCAGTGAGCCATGCAGAGCCAAGTAGGGAGCCTGCCAGCCCCATGCCAACCAGTCTCTTAATGGCTCGGAGCTGCCAGGGTCCCTTTCTGACTGCACTGCTGATAAAAGAACTGACCCCGGCCTCCCTCTGGTTTAGTGATTTGAACACAGGCCTAAGAATCAGAAACCTCAATATTCCAATCTTTTACAAAGGTATATATAGGCCCCTAATTCAGGCATTGCAACACTAACTGATTTAGGAGGCTAAATCTAATTTAAAAAGTGATTTAGGAACTCAGAAGCCTAAACCTCTTTGGCTCTGAGTTGGATTTTGTCTCTAATTGCCTAAATCATTTTACAGTGGTATATAGGCTCCTAATTCATGCATTGCAACACTGACGAGAGCATCGCCTAAATATTTAAAAAATCTGGGCCTTAGCCTCTTCCCCTCAATTTAGCCACCTGTAAAATGGAGATAAAATTTGCTTGCCTCTCTCCCTGGTGCATAGTGAATGTTTATGAAAATGTTTGAAAACTAAAGATGTAATATAAGTGATAAATATCTTAATTATTAATATCTACTATGTGCAATATACTTCCAAACCTATCAGAATGAAATTTAAAATACACTGCTCATTCTACTCGACCCAGTAAATGATATACCAGTGTAGACAAGAAATTTGAGCCCAGATCTATTGTTTTTTTTATTCAAACTAATGTTAAGCAATCAAAGTACCTTTTTCCATTTTGGTGGGTTCTTAGAAAGGAACCCTTTCAATATCATCCCATATTTTGCTTATGTGTTGCTTTCTTTCACATTCCAGATCGCATGGCATCAGAAAACAAAACTGGGAAAATCTTTTTTTCTCTGCTGCTGCTGCTTTATTTCAGTCACTGTCTATTTCGAGAGGTTATTTTTACATGTTTTGGCATTTCTAAATATTTGGAGCTATCATTAAAACTGTTTAACTGTCAAAAACTTATGAAGCTGTGAAGCTTGGAAATGACAAAATTAACTAGTAATAAAACTTCTGACTTGTAGTCTAAAGAATTAATTGGAGATTTGCTATCATACAGATTTTAAAAATAGAAATATTCTACCCACAAGAGTATAAATAAAGTTGACAAGATCTAAAAACTTATTCGACTGGATCAAAATTTTATAATTTACATTGCTGTACGTTTCTAGGGCAACTTTTCTCTCTGCTTTGCCATTTTCTTTTTGTACATTACCCATTCCTTCCACATACATACATTTTTTTGGAGGCCATTTGAGAGTTAACTACTTGAGATGTTTTGAATAAGACCGGAATAAACAAAATAAACTTTTCTCATTGTAAAAATAAAAATGGAGACTTTTTACAGGTTTAGTAGTAAACTGCGTAGAGAGACAAATTTACTTTTGGCAAGGCTTAGATTCCCTCACAGAGGGAGATGATACTGGCGATTATAGCTAGTGCCAAATTAAGAATGAGGGCATGAGGTATGGTCCATAGCCCAGGGTTGTGTCAGTGTCTGCCACACAGTGGAAGCTCTCACTTTGTTGCTATTGGTCAGTCTGAATCCTCCTAACATATGTGGGGATTAGCTAGCAGAGGGCTACCCATGAAAGACAAAAGAAGCAAGCCTGTTCCTACTCTACCTCTCCCTACTCCCCAGTATGAAAATAACATTCCCTCCCCCCCTTTTTTTTGGAGTTGGGTGTGCTGTTCTGGTTTAGCACAGGCTGTTACGATGGCATCTATTGGTCAGTGCAGGTACACCTAACTTTGAAGCACTTGCGTGGGCCTATGTTATGCACACTCTAGTTGGCCATGGGAGCATGGGTTAGGTTTTCTGTACTAAAGATAGAATTAATGGGGTTCTTACAGACTCTCATGCAACCACATTTTCCTGTAAATTACGTATCCACTCACCTTTGGACAGAGAGTTTTGGACTTGCAGAGATCCTGGCACTCTTGTGGAAGATGTTGACGCTTCTGCATGTAATAGATTGCATGGGACTGTGGCTCTTAAGTGGGTCTTGGGAAGTCTGCTGGCCTGGCTGAGGTCTTGGAATAATGTGGGCCCTATAGACTTGTAGAGCATTGAGTTTAAATGGTCTCTCTTCAGTCTACGATATAGTTGAGGGATTCTCTGGATTTGAAGTCAGAAAGATAGGAAGAGCAGTAGCTGCTTGAAGTGGCTCTAACTGTAAACAGGACATGTTACTTTTAGGAGTTATCTTTTTTTTTTTTATGTAAAAGTTTTATGACCTCGCAACAATTTGACCAAGAGATTTGAATGCACATCCCCGATGTTCTTAACCCTTGGTAGTCCCATGTGCCTTTTTGTGTTCTACTGAAAATTAATTTTGGAGCCCTGGCTCATTCAGGGTAAAGTTGTACCTGTAGTGATAAATCTGGTATTACCTGATTCTTGCTTACTCATCACTGTGGCCTAAATGTCTGCTCTTACATATCATTTGAAATCTGATATATACATTCTTTGCAAATATTTATTAGTAACTCGTCTCTCACGTAAATTTACAAAGGAAATATAAGTGAAGAATTTTCCTTTAAAAATATTATTCTCAACATCAGATGTTTCAAACACAAAAAAGCAATTGGAACTGCATCCTCTATTTAAAGAACTTTAGTAAATATTTAATATTACAGAAAAGAAAGGTTATAACAGATTCAAAAAGATCCAAATGGATCTCATAGTCGCCGTGTTGTTTCAGGCCAATTCCACAAGCCAAATACACAGGGGAGCCTTGGAACTTAACTTCATTTACAGGTTTGGGGACCCATCACAAAGGTATGAATAAAGACATTAGCTGGCTAGCACACTGCCTTCCACATCCTAATGACTTAAAAAACCAAATAATGGGTACTTAAGAACAATTTGTACCTTCTCTATCAGCTTCATGTAACAAGAACACTCTAACTGACTATTTCCCCCCCTTTTTCCCTTCCTTCTTATCTCCCCTCTCCCCATTCCCTATTTATTTTGGAACTGGACCTTTAATAACTCCATTAATCTGAAGAAGTGGGTTGTGCTCATGAAATCTCATGATACCATCTATGTGTTTTGTTAGTCTTTAAGGTGCTACTAGACTATTTGTTGTTTTTTAAGTTTTTCTAGTTACAGACTAACTTGGCTACCCCTCTGAAGCAAAAAGATCCATGTTCAGGATATCATTTTGTCTCTCACATATAAATTTCTTCCTTCTAGGAAGAACAAAGTATGTTAGCAATGGAGGAGGAGGGGACTGTTCAGTTACCACTCGAAGGTCATTACAGGTAAAATATACTTTTGATTAACTTAGGGCTGATGTAAGCAAACATCAGAAAAGTATTACAATTGTATAAAATGCTCTCTGTCATACCACAATACAGTGGCAATTCTTAATCTTGGCATAGAGAGAAATCAGTCCTTCCAAGAGAAAATATGCATGTGTTAGCAGAACACAAATCTGCAACTCAAACCTTGTGCTTCATGCTTTTGTGTCACAGGTTCTACCTCTTAGCCTTGGACCCTGATCCTGCAGATTTCATGCAGCATAAGAAAAGTACATAAGTGGAGGTTTTGCATGCAAAAGACTGCAGAACCAGGCCACTAATGGTGCATAGTTGTGCTGACTCATGGTGCACCCACAACAAGAATGGGGTGGGAGGGTCTCAGGCCACGGGTTGCAGCCAAACCCCATGAGCCTGCATCAACTGGCATGGGCCAGCAGCAGGTGTCCAATTGCAGTGTAGACCCTAAGAAGGGCATGTCTACACTAGGAAATTATTTTGAAATAACTAAATTCAAAATAATAACTCCCGAAATAACAAAATTAAAATAGCGTGTCTCCATTATGAGGGAGCCTTGAAATTACTCTGAGGCAGGCTCCGTTATTGTGGATGTGCTTCATTGACTTAGAGCCCCAGGAAGCACTGGGGAGTAATGACTTTGAATTACTTGGGGAGTAGTTATTTCAAAATAGCAGCAGTGAAGCATCCACACTACCACTGTTTGAAATAAATATTTTGAAATAAAAGTTATTCCCCGAGGAAAGCAGGAGTACAGATTTCAAAATAACCAGCCCGTTATTTTGAAATAACTGACTTGGTAGTGTGGACTCTCCGCTTATAAATTCAACCTAAGGGGGTTATTTTGAAATAACTTCCTAGTGCAGACCAGGGCTAAAAGGCCACAGACACAACCCAGGCACTAGATTGGTAAACTGATACAGTTCATCAAAAACTTTGTTGCAGAATACACCAAGCCTTGAGCTTTGTGCAAATAAAGTCATAAATGGTATCAATATTCAGTGTTGTGTGATCACAGATGAAGGCACTTAACCTTTCACATATATATTTTTTAAACATTAAGTCCTGATTGGATGTCCTGATAATTACATCAGTGTCCTAAATTTGCTTCATGACAACATGAAAGCAATTGTTCTGAGCGGTACTGGCTCCCAGAGTGAACCTTTCAAAGTACAAACAGGAATCAAACAGGGCTATATCATCACCTCAGCCAAGTTTGTGGTCTTTCTTGCTGTCATTTTCCGCTGACGTTGAAATCTTCTACAGAATGGATGGAAAGCTGTTTAGGCTTAGTAGGTTGAAAGCTAAGAGCAAGATTTCCACCACATCTATCGTGGTACTTCAGTATGCTAATTACAATGCAGTTTCTGCCCACACTGAGAAAGATCTTCCAACTATCCTGAATATGTTTGCTGATGCTTACACAAGTCTTAGTCTCACCCTCGACACCAAGGTTATCAATCAGCCTTCTCTAAGGGTGTGCCTATACAGCAGGAATTCTCTTGAAATAAGTTATACGAATTGATCTACGTCAATTGCGCAGCTTATTTCGAAATAGTTTATTTCAAAATTGGGAGTGTCTACACAGCACTTATATCGAAATAGAGCACTCTTCCTCTGACTTCCCTTACTCATACAATGAGGGTAACAGGACTCGGAGTAAGAAGTCCTACAGCTTGATAGTATTTTGACATTATTTCAAAATAACTGCCTGCTGTATAGACATGGACTAAGTTATTTTGAAATAGTGTTGCTGTGTAGACGTACCCTAAATGTGGTACCACAAACCCCATCTATTAAAATCAATAGAGAAGCACTGGAGAATGTCAATCATTTTTTCCATCTTGGAAGTTATCTTTTATCCAAGGCAGATATAAATGTAGAAATCCAACATTGTCTATGCTGTGCCAGTGCAGCCTTTCCTCATTTATGGCACAGGGTTTTTAAGCAGACACCAAGCTTCTTGTCTATCAAGTCATCATTCTCCCAACTCTATTGTATGGGTCTGAAACCTGGGCAACCTACAGACATCACTGGAAAGTCCTTGAGAGGCATCACCAACGCTGCCTCTGCAAGATCTTGAAGATCAAATTGGAGGACAGGCATACTAACATCAGTGTTCTGGAAGAGGCAAAGACAATGATCAGTATTGAGACAATGATCATCTGTCAGCAACTTCACTGGCCTGTTCATGTTGTTCTCATGCCAATTCATCACCTCCCAAAACAGGTCCTGTTTTCTCAGCTGAAAAAAGGATGAAGTAACATGAGAGGACAACGGAGGTATTATAAAGGACTTGCTAAAGGATAACTTACAGAACTGCAACGTTGACATTGACATATGGGAGACAATTGCCCAGGATTACTCAGAATGGAGAGACGTCCTACACAATGGCTCCCTGCATTTTGAAATTGCTCACTGACAAACTGTGGAGGAGAAGAGGTGCAGGAGGAAGGGGAGACTGGCTTCTAGTCATGGTCAGCAGCCTCCTGCTGTACCTGGAAACATCTGCCCTCTCTGTAACAAAACTTGTGGTTCAAGGATTGGCCTTATCAGCCACCTGAGGGTCCACAACTCCCATG
>JANRFK010006693.1:38974970-38985665 GCA_030068395.1 Apalone spinifera | reverse complement strand
AGGGAGCGCATGAAGTTTCTTCCCGCCCTGCCCCTGTCCTGCAAGGAGCGAGCGGTGCTTCTAAGCACTGTGTGCGCCTTGCAGGGCAGAGGCAGGCAGGAGGAGACTTTGCATACTACCCCCCACCCCCAAGCCCTGATTGCCATGGGGTGGAGGGAGCATGAAGTCTCTTGCTTCCTATCCTCCAATATGATGCTTAGAGTCAACCACCAGGGTTGACTGTAAGTGCCGTGCACTCCCCCATCCCAAGGCCCTGATTGGTCTGGGGGCAGAGGAGTGGCAGAACCTCCACAGGCCAGTTCAACCTGCTTGGTGGGCCAGATGTGGCCCGCGGAGGCCCTTTCGCCCAACCCCTGCCTTTAAATGCTTAAAAAATAAATATATGAAAGGTCAAGTCCATGATCCTACAGTTTTTACTCTGAAGCAGTCCTAGTAAAGCTAAGTGTGTAGTAAAGGGTTTAGGAGTCTGCTGTTACGGATTTTTAATGCCTCTTTTATTTTACTAGAAAGGATTTCATTTTGAAATCATGAAAAACAAATCTTTACATTATGCCATCTTTCCAGGGGTTTTAAAATACTGCAGCTAGTACTTGGAATTAGCATGGTCTAGATCAGTGTTTTTCAGTCTTTTTAGTACTAGGGACTGGCTGGCTGCCTTTGTCACTCTGTCAGGGAGATCTCTGGGACTATCAGTGGTCAACAGATCAGCCATAGAGGAAACACTGGTCTAGAGAATTGATGATGGTGGTAGGAAACAGGAGTTCTTTCATTTTAGTCCATTGATATGTTCTGTTGCCTTAGGAAATTTACATAATCTCTCTATACCTCATTTTCCCCTTTATAAATTGATGGTGATGTCTAATTACTATACAGATGTTATTAGGATGAATTCATTCATGTTTGTACAACATTTTTCAAAACTAAAGCACTAAATAGGTGACATTAATGGAACATGTGTGAAATTGCTAATAATAATTACCAAATTCTAATATAATTTTAACATATTTATATATTTATTATTATTATTATTATTATCATCATCATCATCATCATCAATGGCCAAGTCCCGCTGTAAAGTAATACAGAGAACAAAGACTGATCACTTGTGATATTGTGTGTTCTTTTCGTATAGAGATGATCCATCTGTGATAAATATTTCTGATGAAATGGCAAAAACTGCCGTATGGAAGACACTGCTGATATCCTCAGAGAATGCAAAGGATAAGGAGTCAAGCTTTCCTTCTAAAAGGTTTCAACTTTTAAGTTATTAATATATTAAACTTCATGTTTTGAACCAAGCAAAATAATTGACTTTTTAAAAATTGAAAAATGATCAAATATAAGATCTTTAGCTACCAGTAAATGAATTTCTTGAAGAGTTATTTATTTAAAAAAAATAATTAAAATATTCTGAGCCATATACTCCCTATTACCTTATAGAATCATAAATACCTGCATGCTAGAGTGGGAAAAAATATAGTTCACCATGCTTGATGCCTGTGTAACAAACCACATAGCAATTGGAAATCACATAGCATTTGTTCTGATCTATTCTTTGAATAAACACAACATGGCCATCATTGTAACTGAAATGTTCACATGTAGCACCCATTAGAGTTAATGAGCACTACACATATACATTTAGGGCAGAGTTGAACTCCTGAAATTGCGGTAAACATCTTTTTCTTTATAAATATTTGCAATAGTCAACCAAATGTAATTTCCTTTTGGCATAAGTTTAAAATATAATCCAGGTATGTTAAAAATGAAGAGAGCATTTTTATCCATGCCAGACAGTACGAATATGAATGAGTAAATATGTTAAATAGAGAGCATTTATTGTAACAAATACTTTCCTCTATTTCCATAACTTTTAAATTAACATGATTTTCTACTTAATTGTTTCATATCACATTTCTATCATAAGCTCCCCTTCCTAATCACTCTAGAAGCTGATTCCCCAAAGGTAAGACCCTGCCCTCTACCTCCTACTTGATTGCATTTTCCCATTTTAACTAGTGTCTTCTCGAAACCCAACTGATTTACTTTATGTAATTTTTGGGGAGACAAGATGAATGGAAAATTCATGATCTATGCTAAAATAATTCTATCAAAATCCTCAGTGTTACTTTGTTATATTTGAAATAGGTACAGTTCTATAAGGTCTAGAAATGTTTTTATAGACTCAATATAATTTGTCTATTTAAACAAGAAATTGAGTTTACTCGCAATATATACTTTATTATTTGTCTAATAATATTTTTTTATTATTTTAATCCAAAATTTGTGCCCTACATTTCTAATTCCAAGATAAATCCCTGAAAAAGATTTTAAGCAAGGATTGACTTTTTAATTGCTTTGGGAAGAGATGAAGTAGTGGGAAAAAATTCATTTAGAAGCTCTCAGCTGATTAGAATGAAATACAAAAGCAGTGGTCCTGAATTTTGTCACCCCAAAATGGCATGCTGCTTTTTCAGTGTTGTTCCTTTCTGTAAACAGCATAAACAAGATGAACAGTTGATGACCAAGAATCTTCATTTCAAATCTCTGTAGATCAACTTACTCATGTACTTCAAGTTAGAAGCAATTTACTATCAAAATAAAAATGTTGCTCTGATTTTGTGTCACCCTCTAGATAAATTCCAAAGGCCATAATCAAAGTAGATTTGCTGTGATTCCACTGTCCATAGGAGACGTTTTATAGTGAGGCTGTGCAGGGGGACTCCCTTTGTATTTAGGGACTGTCTGTTAATAGCTATATTCATCAAAATTCCTATATCAGAAATGTAGTGACTGCAATTTTAGGATAGCCACTGAGAGGTTGCACTGGCACTCTTCCTCTTGAAAATAGGGTTCTTTATTTTAGTTTCCACAGAGATATTCTGAGAGAGGCTCATGCACTCATGTTACATGCGGGAATTCAGAATTGAGTTCAAATAAAGTAATCAGGCTCAGAGGCTTACTCAAATGAGTACCAACTTGCTTAGAACTTTATTACTGAGGAGACTTTATTTCTGGGTTTGTATTTTTAGTTAAGGGGCCCTACAGGAGTTTTCTTGCTTACATCCACTACATGCTGATCTTGAACATAAAACATATAGGACCTCAACCCATGAGTTACAAATTTTACAGTTCTATATTCCTCTGAATTACATGTAGCTTGTAAGCTCTTCTGATCGAGGCAGTGTCTCATTTATCTTCCATGTGCCATGCATACCAATGATGCCATATTTTTTTTTAAAGCAAGAATAATTAATGTGTGTACACACATTGGAGACACACACACATTACTCAGATGATCTAAATTCTCTGATGGAATATACTGGTGCACCTCCATTGACTTTAACGGAACTGTACCAAACTACATTGGCAGAAAATTTGGTTCAGATGATATTAGTGAGGTTGATGGGTTGGTTCTCAGAAGATAATTTGACCTTTATGACTATTCTCTGTTTCCTGGTGATTATTTGTACTCCTTTTACTCAGCCTAAGAAGTCTATACTAATGTGAATAGCAACTGGAGAATTAGACCCTTTATTTTTCATTTTTAGGTTTCTAATCATAAAAATCTAAGTATGGTAAATGCCCAACCTGTACCTATAGCAATCCAAAGTTTCCTGTGTCTAGTGGCCTAGTTTGTCTCAGCTGTCCACAGGGAAAGAAGTGGATTCCAAGAAAGAAAGAACACAAACTTTTCATTTTTTGTTCTTTATAAAGAAAGCAAATTCATCTCATGCTTAGTTATGATATAGCAGAAGCAAAGCTAAATAAGGGCCAGATTAACTTCAATGGAAATTTTATGCTGACATTTGAGAATATACTTTGATCCCAAATGGATGGGAAAATGTTGAAAATAAACAAATGAATGCAATGGTAATAGTTATAACGGTGACCTGACGCTGAAAAGACCCAGGGGCTTTGCATGTAATCAAAGGAATGGCATGACAGTATTCTGCTTCCTGCAGAAAAATATGTTCTGCCACTGGAAGAGAAATATTCTGCCACAGAAAGAGAAAGCCATGAATTGTCTTGTGTTGAAGGCAATTGTACTTGTGCTTTTAGGACTAAACCACACAAGCCTTTGTCGATAGTCCTGTGCTTATTTATATGTTATTTACAAAACACCGAAATAATATGACTAAATGAGGATAACAGAAACAAATGGAGATCTTGTAATAAGATTTCATACAAGTATTTATCACCAGTAGAGGCTCTGTCCAGGCAAAAATATGCAAAGTCTTTGGAGTGCATGAATCTTGGAAATCTCTTTGGTGCTAACACTAAATAAACAGATCAGTGCTGCAGGTATCCGGGAGCTGCTTTAGAGTAGAGATTAGCAAATGATTGCTCAGCCACTCCAATACAGTTACCCTATCACAGACTCTTCTGTCCCTGCCCCTGGCTCACTGGTGCTCCATATCCCCCTAAACCAAAGAATCCACACACAGGCAAGCTCATGAAGGGAGATATCAGCACAGCACATTTAGATTTATTTGGCTGATTCAGTGAGAAGGAAGAATCCACTCCTGATGTCAGACTATCAGGGGACATGCATCCCCTACATCAGCCCTATGAAGGATAAAGACTCTTTTCCAGAGACTTGACAGGACTAAGCAGTTGTATCCAGCTGAAATCAGTATTCTACACTGTTAGTTCGAGAAGCACACCTTGAAATAGGCAGAAGCCTCCACAGCCAGTGAGATGAGTTTGGAGACTTCTTTGAAAATTTGTCTACCTTCTTTAAGTTATGTTTAGATTTGGCCTGGTTCTCATTCACTCCTGCTAGGGAATTATTTCTGCTAGGAGGTCATATGTATGCTCCAGGTTTGTATTTAAAAATACATATTGCCATTCTTTGTCTTTGATTTACCCGTGCTTTGGAAGTGTCTTTAAATTTTATTAAAGTGACTATGTTACTTTATGGAGCCCTGAGTGATTCTCCTTTCACAATGCAACCTATTTGTTGTGCAACTTATAATAAAATAGGATTCAGGACAGAGATAATAATCACCCTTGCACATATTATATATTGCTTTCTGAAGGCAAACCATCAGCATTTTTCTATTAAAATTGAGTTCGGATTTGAATCCAGGCTAGAAAGTGTTCTTTTTATTAATATTCTGCAACATCTGCTTTGTACATGGCTGGGATAACTTTTTAAAAAAATTGTCTCTGGCATCACACAGCCCAGCATAAATGTGCATTGAATCAGAGATTTAAAATTAAAATAGTTGGATTTTCTTTTTTTGAAGAAAGGAAGACCTGAGGCTTCCATGGAATACCTATGAATTTGCTAGCACTGCTCACTGTCTCTTCAGATAAATTGGTTAAAAATATTTCTTATATGTGAGTGATGAAAATATGCACATTATAGTGAAGAAATACTGGGACCTCTTGTTTGTGCCATTTTAAAAAAATGCTGGTGTTGTCTCAAAACTGTACCATTATCATTGTTTTTAAAAAAATCATTAACTATTGTATTTGCAAAAAAAAAAAAAACCCCCAAAGCAAGAAAACCCCAGCAGCTATTTTTGCTTGCATGTTGCAGATTTGTTCATGTGCAAACTTTCAATTAAGTCTTTATGTAGCTCTTTACTAAAATACTGGTCAGTGTCATCTGTACCATGGAATACTGCAATTTTCACTCTTGCTTCCCAGTTTGTGCCATGCAGCATGAAAAGTTAATGCAATCAGTGTCTGTTTTACCCCAAGTGAAATGCTCTAGCAACTATGATAACACTCCTGTAATATACATTCTTTTTTATTCTCCCTCCCTTGCTCCTTCCCTCCCAGTGCTGAAAGCAGACGAGAGAAGAAAGCTGACTCAGGGAAAGGTGTTGACCGGGAGACTTGTCTATGACTTGTTCTTCAATTTATTTTTCCAAACAAATGAAAGGAGTGCCACAATCATTAATATAACTGATTTGATCATATATTGTAAACTTTGTCTTTCATCCCAAAATAGCACAGATAATGTAAGTAGTGCAATATTTATTTAATTTTCTTCTAAATGTCTACACAGTCAGTTATCTGTGCAAAATCTACTGTACCCAAGCATCTTCACTTTCCTTGCTATGTGTTAGCCACTTGATAATACAGCTCAGCAATTTAGTAACCATATTTCTTTCAAAACTTATAATTTAGTAGGTTTTAGTGTATTTTTCTACTTCACCTGTATGAGAATACCTAATATCTTCATTCAAGACAAACATAGCCCCATTTCTTTTTTAGTTCTAATCAATTATTTCAAGAGACCCAAATTAACAAGGAAAAGTTAGTTTTAAAGGTTTTTTAAAAAATAATTTCTGACCTAATCCTGCAAACCCTTTCTTACTACAATAATCCTTACCTATGTGAACTTTCCCACTAAACTCAAGGGTTATTCTTGTACTAAGGGCACTAGTATCTGACTTTTTATTTATGCAGTTTTCCTTGAATTAATACAGAATATTTAATATTCAAAATTATATGTAACTAGAACATAAAATAACATATCTAATATATATAAATACATTCTCTCGCCTTGTTAAAAACACATCCTTCGATGTGAAATATTCATATGGTATTTGCTAAAAATGCAAGCTGTGATTACAGTATCTTGTACTGTACTCAATGTTGCAACGGTAGGCAAAAAAGGAGCATTATGTTGTTAATGAACCTAGTATTTTAGAATACTAGTGGGAATTTTGTGGATATAAATCTTTACCAGACACATGCAGTTTGTTGCCCTTCTAGTGATAATCAGTTTTCTGTGTAATTGCCTAAAACCTTTAAACACCTCCAATAAAATCATACATTAAGATGTACACCTATATTGTTGCCCCTTTGCTTACAATAATGCTCTGCTATAATCCAGATATGAATCATTCACACAAACTTAGAGATGATTGACTACTGTTTTTGTTACATGCTCTTTTCCGTAGTCCATTAAATGCACGTTGATTGTAATTAAGACATGATGCAAAAACTAGGACAGTCAATCACAAAGTATGCGATTAATACATAATAAACTAGCTAGTTTAAAAAATAGGCACAATTAATTGCAGTTTTATTTGCACTATTAAACAATAATACAATACCAATTTAAATTTGTTATAATATTTGTATGTTTTTCTACATTTTCAAATATATTGATTTCAGTTAATTCACTGCATACACTAAGTCCTATTTCTGGTTCAGGCAATCAGTAATAGTAAAACATTTATGTTTGTACAACAACATACAAGTTTACTGTTAGGGAAGATAATGTTACCTGCTTCTTATTTATCATATGACCTGAAGGTGGTCACATAGCTCTATAATAGCTGGTGTTCAAGGTATTTATGTGCTAGATGTACTAAACATTCATTTTCTGCTTCATGCTTTAATCTGTAGGTGCTAACGTTTTACACTGTTTTATTTTTGAGTACAGTTATGAAAAAATGCATTTGTAAATTGCACTTCCATTATAAAGAGAGTGCACTGGTACTTGTATGAGTTACATTGAAAAACGGTAATTTTTTTGTTTTTTACAGTGTAAATATTTGTTATAAAAGTAATAATATAAAGTTAGCATAGTACACTTTGTATTCTGTGTTTGATTGAAATCAATATATTTGAAAATGTAGAAAAATGTTCAAAAATATTTAAAATAAAATTAAACTGGTATTATTAACAGTGTGATTAAAACTGCAATTAATCACAATTATTTTTTAAACTTGTGATTTTTTTTCTAATAGTTTAACCGCCCCTACCTAAAACCATTACAAATAAGTCAGTTTAGTATATACAAACTGATTTTACTATATAGGCATGACCCTTCAATTTTGTAGCAAACTACATTTTCCAATAAAGACTTGGAACAATAACAAAGTTTTAGAGTGTTATGTGGGAATGCCTTGATTTGTTATTTTTAACAAATTCAAAAATGACACAAATTCTCATCATTGTGCTAATGGCTGCAGTCTTGTAATCATTACCAGTGATCAATTTATAGGACTTTAAGGCTTCCTAGCTCTTCCGATATGCTAATAATCTCTCCACAGAACTCACAAGAATTACTTTTCATACACACCATATCCAACACATTAAAAGCATTGCTTCTAAAGCTGACTAATGTAGCCAATGCATTCTATTGAAAATAAGTAGGGAAACTGTTCTAAACTCTAAAACAACCTTAAAGGGTTTTGATAATACTAAAGTAAAGAAGATTATATTTAATGGATGCAAAGAAGGATTTACATTTAATAAAAATGGCTTGTATTTGTAAAGTTAGGGAAAATGCAGGCACCTTAAGGTTAAAATGCTTTGTTTTTGTGTACCTGATGATACATTGTAACATTCCAATTGTTTTAAGCTTAGTATAGAAGTACAATATTGGTTCATCTTTGGAAGCAGCCTGCTAATGTTTTGATATGTTGCTGACTTTCTGTTACAGATGATCAAAGTGAATTAGACGTTTCACTTGACCAACTCTTAGAATACTAAGAAATCAGTGTATTCAGTGGCATTCTGTATTTCCGTTCAGTATTTGAGGGGTTTTTTTACAGTCACTCTATACTTGTGAATTTTAATGCTATTCCAATGTTAATCTTAACATTTTGAAATCACATCAAATATAATGCAAATGTAGTGTTATGTATTTACTTCTAATTTCATATTCCTGGTCAAAATTACTGAATTTCTTGGATGTAATTTATTACAAAAGTTTAAGTAATGTGTACATGTGAATAGAATATTGTGTTTTTCACGACTAAGAAATGTTATGTGGAAATAAATATTTATCCTAACTGATTTTCATTTTCATATTGCAAGACACATTGCAAGTGATCAAATCTGCAGGGCACTTGTGCAGCATGATGTGTGTTTCTTGCTGTAAACAGCTGAAATGCTACGTCAGGTAGACACGTTGAAATGTTTCGCTTGTACACCAAGGAAGTTATGTGAGGCACTCACAGCTCAATGAACATTTTGGAGTAAATAATTACATTGATTGCACTAATCCTGCAAGCTGCTCTGTGCCAGTGAAACTCTGTGCCTAGACAGTGCCTCATTAAGGTTTCGATCTATGTTAACTAGTTGTTACTACTCACAAGTCACATGATATGGTTTCTGTTCTAAAACTGGGTGAGTGTAATTAAATGTTCACTACAAGCACTGAACAGAGGTAGCACAGAGCTGCATTCCCTCAGGCACAGACAGGAACTAGATGATGATTTAGTCCCTAAACTGGTCTCTGGCTGCCCTTCTTGCTCTGGAGGAAATCATGTACATCAGCCTATCCTTACATAGATTACTTCCCCCGGCACACTGACTCAGATGTGCTGGCAGGTCCAAGAGGGTACAGAGCCCGGGGGCTTAGCCCTTTCCCCAGTGATGTAAATTTCACCCTGCCCCCTGCTTATTTGTATTACAGTCACTGGCCAGAGTTATAATCCACAGAGTTTCTGTGGTGCTCCACTCATACCCGTTAATGGCCCATTATAGAGAGACTGCAGATCTTTTTGTTTTCTTATGTTCATGAGGTTAAATCAATCACCAGATCTGCTTAGGATGTGCTGCCAATCCTATAGCTGCAGGAAGTCTGAGAGGTGTTGAAATCCTACCCACATGGTGTTCCATGCTGACTGAATTATGTGGTTACAACATGATTGCTACTTGGAATCAGGGAGGTTTCTCCACACATCAGGCTGGATGGGACATACCATTTGTGCCTAACTATTGTACTTGGGGCCTAAAATGGTCCTAAATCCATCTTGTGATTCTAGCCTGGGAAAGGGGAGAGGGATGTCTGATTCTGTCTGCCTTACCCTGGTGTAATTATATAGAGTTGGGGTGGGGGAATGTGTGTATATGAGGGATTAGAATCAGACCAATGTATTCCTCCTGCATATTACCCTGGCAGCCAACAATGCATCACTGCTACAACAGCAATACTATTCATACCCTAGTGATAGGACCGTTTCATGCTTCAAATCAGTTTTCCTCTATATCCTAGAAGCTGCTTATCACCTAAGATGAGTAATTTAAGATAATTAGCATAATACTTGGAAATGCATTGTTCTGCCTCATTGATAAAACAAAGCAATTAAATAAAGCAGAATGAAATGTTTAAAAGCCAAAGGGCCTTGCCAGTCAGATTTTACCATTGCTGATTGGAAGACAGGATGTACTGCTTATGTAAACCATGTTGGACACAAGTTTCCATTGAAAAAACCAACAAGGAGTCTGCTGGAACTTTAAAGACTAACAGATTTATTAGGGTATTTATTAAGGCTTAAACTTTTGTGAGCTACAACTCACTTCCTCGGCTGCTGAAAAGAAAGACAGAAAGAAAAAGATACAGAGAGGGGATTAAACATCTGTGCTAAGTAAATCAGAGTGGATATAAGAACATAAGAACGGCCGTACCGGATCAGACCAAAGGTCCATCCAGCCCAGTATCCTGTCTGCCGACAGTGGCCACCACCAGGTGCCCCAGAGGGGGTGGACCGAAGACAATGATCAAGCGATTTGTCTCCTGCCATCCTTCTCCAGCCTCTGACATACAGAGGCCAAGGACACCATTTTATCCCCTGAAGATATGGCTTATCTTCAACAGTGTTGAGAAGGTGAGAGTACTTGAATGGGAAATTACCTGTTGTAATACAAGAACAACTCCATGGCTACGTCTAGACTGCCATGATTTTCCACAAATGCTTTTAACGGAAAAGTTTT
>JANRFK010006693.1:38930973-38968939 GCA_030068395.1 Apalone spinifera | reverse complement strand
AAAACTTGTTCATCTTGGTCTCTGAGGATAGAACAAGAAGCAATGGGCTTAAACCGCAGCAAGGGAGGTTAAGGTTGGTCATTAGGAAAAAGTTCCTAACTGTCAGAGTAGTCAGACACTGGAATAAATTGCCCAGGGAGGTTGTGGAATCTCCATTTCTGGAGATATTTAAGAGTAGGTTAGATAAATGTCTATCAGGGATGGTCTAGAAAGTATTTGGTCCTGACATGAGGGCAGGGGACTAGACTCGATGACCTCTCGGGGTCCCTTCCAGTCCTAGCATTCTATGATTCTATGAACACACAAACAAGATTGTTTAAGATAGATGCTTTTCCTGCACTGCTTGCTAGAAGACAAATTACTTGTGGAAAGCTAAATTATTTTACTGATGTAAATGTAACAGCCTTGCCCCTACATGATTTTGTTTTGTCAGTAGTTTAACTGACAAAAAATGTCTAATTAGCTGCAACTCACCATCTGCTGTTCCATGAATAAGGAGATACTCAACTTGTGTGAAATTTTTGGCTCTGGCCATGACTGTTGAACTCTGAAATAAAAAAAAAAAAAAGTGCTATTGTTCAAGAAATGGTTTGCCAGCAACTGATTTTCATTTCAGTTAACATAACTAGTGGTCCTATGAATAAAAATAAATAAAATAACATTCAAACGTGTTGTACTTTACATGGAACATTCACAATGTGCTTCTCAATTTGGGATGTTCATGTGCAGAGTGTCTGCAAAGTAACTTGCATTACAACTCCAGACGGATGGAGTTACAAGAAAGGCCCCCATGCAATGCATTGCTGACATGCTGTTACTAGCTTGCAGCCCTGTATTTGCTATGGGTTTACAGTGCTATGCAGTAAACCATTTAAAAATGTATTACCGTGACAACATGACTTCTTAATGTAGCATATATTGGCTATTTCTGAGAGACTGTACAAGAAGTTTCCTCAGCAAAACATACACTATTATATATCTATGGCTATCTCAGGATATATAGAACCTGAGATTCTAAGCAGTTGCTAAGATTAATCATGGCAAATTTAAAACACTGACTACATACAGTATGTTAACTAGCAATATGATGATTGCTGGGACTTGCAATTACAACTCAAGAATTGCTATAAAGAAAAGCGGAAATTCAGGCTGAAGAATAGATCATTTATTTGCACAAGGAAGGGTATAAGACGTAGTCTGGATATGTACATTAAGATCACAGTAAAGTAGGCCTACTGAGAAATAACACATATACGCGCAGCTGATTTAAAAAAAAATATGTGAAAGCAAATTTTCATGCATTAACAATGTTTAATTGCTCTTTTGCTAATCCTTCTTGAATCTTTTTGTACTACATATATAAAATACATATCATGAGGAGCATACGTTAAATGTTTGTCTTTTAGTAATGATATATTTTATTTTAATATCTGAGAAAATTAGATCTATAGAAAGAATTCTCATAATTTTAGATCTAAAAGTCAAATGTCACATGCTACGAAGAAACTATAATATGGAGTGCTCCTCATTTACACTTACTCCTGTTTACATTGTTTTATTAAAGTGACCTTAAAGTGGTTTAAGTATTATTTAGTCCCACTTTAAGGCCATTTTTTGCCATTATAGTAATGTAATAAAGTTTACCTGCTGTAAATTGCAAATAAACACAAAATAAAATTTTATTGCATGCTCAACAAAATAAACTATTAACTGCTCCAACTTTCACTATCAAACTCAGAATAACTGCAGAAGAGGGATCTGGAAGGACAGATTAATTGTCTGGAAACCAATGGCATACTTAAAGCTGGATACAATAGTGCTAGAAACAAGAGTATTATTATGTATTATGTTCATGTGAGAAAAAAACATCCTAGAAAATATCAAAGTTGGAAAGTTGACAGTCACGGCAAGGTAATTCTGCCTGGAGAAACATGAGTACAGTAGCATTCAGAGAGAATGAGAAATAGAAAGCAATGGTCCACAGGCAAAACCAATTAAGCAGCATTCACTGGCTGGAACATTTTCCATAGGCGCAGAGAAGCAGCACCTTCAGCTGATTGTTTAATCATGTTTGGAGCTTCTTTCCAGCAAATCAATCTTTATTATTTATAAAGGGGGTGAGAAGAGGGATCAGTGTGGTTAGGGGAAGGAGATGCATGATTTGGTCAGTCATTTCCTTCTGCCTTTACTCTGTGACTTTCAGGCCTTATACTTGATCAACTTTGTAAATCTGACACTAGCTTTCAAAGCCACTTTTCTTAGCCTCTTTCCTCTCAGTGTGAACATGAGACAAGATTACTTGTAAATACTCCCCAAAAATTAGGAGAACACAAAACACATAACAGCAACTGCTTTCCCAATAGATTATCCCTTAACCCTGGGTATTTACGGTTGCGCGTGGTTGTATTCTGCTTTTACATGCACTGGACCAAACCCAGAGAACAGTCTATGACCTGCTTACTTTGAACACTGGAGGTTTCAAAGTGAGGAACAGTCTCAAGTTATATGGCCACCTCTGCAAGACAGCTGATGCATTGAATCAGGTCCTAAGACACTCTTAAGTGTAAATAAATCCAATGTAGCAGCATGGCTACTTGTTTTCATGGGTTGTATTGCAGAAATCACAGTTCTCAAGGCCATGTCAGTGGAAGTGTTCAGCTCTGGGCCACACTGAGCATAACTGGCTTCGCTAAAGATCACACAGCAGTCACCATTTTATCAGAGCTCAACAAACAAGTTAAGGTTTGGCTGAAATCTGAAGGTCTCTCTCCCTTTGGCATATTCTCAGCTAATAGAACAAATGTCAAATCAGTACAAGATGGCATATTTACAAAATTGTACCCTGTTTTGCATAACCTAATGATGCAGCAGTTCTTAAGGACTGAACATTTCAAATCTGCTAGCGAAAGATTGCCAAATCTATGACTGTTTCAAATACTTGCCAACAGCATATCAAATTCAGAGTGAACTGCAAAAAAAATCTCCTTCACAAGTTGAACAGTCCCTTTTTGTAAACTCTAGGCTACTGCTTTCTCTGATTTCTAAGGCTCTGGTTCCTGTCATGATCTCTCCAATAAGCCCTAGGACTCGCCCTAGGTTGGAGGCCCAACTCCCCCTCCCCTCAACCACCCCCATCAGACAAGGGCTTGCACTCTTTGTATTGGTCCCCATCTCTCACGTTACAACTTCCTTTAGCTCCAGGGACTTTTCAAGCCTCCATCATTATACAAGACTCTCTGGCTATGTCTACACTGGCGGCTTATTGTGCAAGAACATCTTGCGCAAGGGTTCTTGTGCAAGAAGTCTTGCACAAGAAAACGTCCACACTGCCATGTGCGAGCTCTGCTTTTGCTCAAGAGCGCCCATGGCAGTGTGGATACTCTCTTGCGCAAGAAAGCTCTGATGGCCATTTTAGCCATAGGGCTTTGGGCTTTCTTGCACAAGAAATCCCTCCTGAGTGTCCACACTGCCCTATTGCACAAGAGCTCCTGCACAAGAGGGCTTACACTTGTTAAAAAAGAGTGTAGCTCTTGCGGAAGGAGCCATCTCTTACCTGCCATACTGTAAATTTCCTTGCGCAAGAGCGGGCAGTATAGACGCTCTGCGGATTCTTGAGCAAGAACGGCCGTACTTGTGCAATAACCTGCCAGTGTAGACATAGCCTCTAGGTAGCCAACAGAACAAAATGGGCCATATTTTATTCTCATTTTCATGTGTGTAACTCCATTATATAACCTCCACAGAATGGAATGGAACAAAACTGGTCTCCTTCCTCTTTTTGCGCCATACCTCAGCCCTACTCCCATTGTCACACACAACTATACTACCAGTTCAAGCAATGCTCGCCCCTTTCTTTGTCAACTCTCTTATTTTCATACTTCAAGGTAAAAAATAGCCATTACACCTAATTAGCTTGCTAGCAGGATGTGAGTTAAACTCATCCCTCTAGCTTTCTTCCGAGCATCAAAGGGGAACGTGCATCTCAAAAAAAAGTTCAATTCTAACTATACAGTTGGAACAAATGTTGAGACGTGTATGAAGGAAACAAGGTGAGGACTGGTCCTAATGCTCTGATTAGAGCAGCCCAGTGTTACACACAAGACCAGGGCTTAGCTTCTGGTTCCAGTCACTGTCTCACATGTGAGCAATGGCTGTCAGCACTACTGGGGACAGAGCTTTTAGTACTTAGAGGGGAAGGAACTTTGGTTTGCCACTACCTTTCTGGATGATATAAGGGCAGTTTTGATTAGGCTGTATCAGCACTCCTGGACCATAAAGAAGGGGCTTTGAAGGGGCTAATTGCTACATGGGGTCAGCAAAGTTCCAAGAAATGAGTTTTTTGGGAGCAAACACATTTTCCAAAATTAATACCTGGGAGTACTGCATAGGCAAAGGAACAGAACTAATTTTGATTCTCATAGCACACAATGAACAAGGACTTTAGTCAGACTTTTCAACCTTTAGAGCAGCGGTTCCCAACCTTTTCCAGATGGGGACCCAGTTTGACAATTCAGGAAGACTTTGTGACCCAAGGCACTTCAAAAATGGGGAGAGGAGAAGGGACAGAGCCACCTGGGGAGACACTTGGTGACCCTTTTCAAATGTAATGGTGAGCCATATTTGGGTCTCAGCCCATAGGTTGGGAAACCCTGCTTTAAAGAAAGGTGTATAGTGTGGCAATATGATCTGTATCCTCGCCCTCTTTTCCATCTAGCCACCATCTTCCCCAATTAGTCCTCTGAGTAACACATTTAAAACCTTTAGCTCTTGGTACTGGCAGTTTCAACATGGCCATTGCCAGTGAGGGATGCTGTGCCAAGAAAATTCGACTCCTGGCACGAAAGGATCAAACAGTCCTCTGGTGCCATCTGTGCCGTGAAGTTGGAGAATGACTTTGTGCACCCAGCATGTAAATGTTGCATTCTGTAGCAAGAATGTGACTTATATTTACATTTCTACCTAGCTGAGCTGCTACAGTTCTCACTGCCTTAAAAGGAGCGTACTTGAGAGAAAAAAGGCCAAAAGGAACGTTGCTAGAGCTAACAGCTAGCAAAAAAGCAGATCTGGTCAGGTAAGGAGGCCATGATGGATCCTGATCTATTCCCCGTAGTAATGGAGCCATGAAAAGTCAGATTTGGTTCACAGACTCTTCCACCACTTTCAGCAGCTTTCAAGTGAGCCAAGCCATTGCCACCATTGACTATATAAATGAGATGGGTCCTCAAAGCAGATATTTCAGTGTATCTGAATACTGTAGTTCACAGCACAATCACTGCATCTCATAATGAGCACAATTTACCATTCTTTTCCGGTAACCCAGCAGTGGTTTAAGACTAATTGTGTTCTGAACTCACCAAAACGAATAACCCTTTACTCCCTATCTCCTCCAGATGCACACTTCCCCACTCTAGTTCCTCTCACAATGGGCTCCTTGATTCTCCCGTATCAGCTCCTCCCAACAAACACACTCTGGGAACCAAATTCATGCCTAAACTTCTGCTGAGGTGATCAGAGCTAAATAGGTGCATTTCTTTCATCTTGGGGCTTGTTATACATTGGTTTGAGCTCTTGTGGCCTCAGGCAGCCATAATATGTGCCTCATTGCCAAATGCTCTCATAACCCATTTTGGCAGGTAGGGAATAGGAACACTCCAGCCATTTCTCCAGTTCCACAAGTTACGCTGTCTCTACTCTTAACAGAGAATCCCCCTACTTCTATGCAAATCCCTGGAATTATTTATAAAGCTGTTTTATGCCCCCCCCCCCCCATGCTTGTTATTGGGTGGTCAGCTGTGGTCCTATCCCTAGTGTAATTTAGTGAAGGCTCAGAGCTCCCTCTCCTCCTCCCCCCGCATCTCCAACGGATTATTCAGGCTGCTGGAGATAGCTGCTCTACAGGGCAATGTGGTCCTCCCGGCTACAATTAAGTTGTTTAAACAAATGTGTTGCAATGGTAGAAAAAAAATGTTGCGTGTCTGAAAACTGTAGGTACTGGGGGTACTTATAAATATTTTTTTTTAAAGAAGGGGGTACTTTATAATAAAAGGTTGAGAAACACTGGCCTACAGCGTCTAGGCTGACTCAATGACTATTCCACGGTGCTAGGGGAATCCCAGTTCTGTGGTTAGACCAGAACTATAACAATTTTGTGTTATAGAGTAGGGTCCAAGGCCCCTTGTGCTGACAGAGTAGGGTCCAAGGCCCCTTAATTTCGTTTCCCCTCTTCGGAATCTGAGGATTCAATTCAACCTCAGTAATGTTCAATCCAACAGGAGGAGTGCTGCTCTCTTGAAAATGCGTCGCAAGTCTTTGGAAAAAATCAAAACCAAAACTAAACAAAAATACAGAACTGTTTCTAACTCTCTAAAGCATGGAGAAAAAAATTAAAAATTTGAAGTGGAACATACAGACCCAGAACCAGAAGGCATATTAAGAATCTATCTTTCTCTCTCATTACTTTTAAGATAATCTCTCTTTTTTTTGGGGGGGGGAGTACCTGAGTCATGATTTTTGACAGCTGTAGGCCTGCAATACTGCAAGAAAGTGTCTCTTAATGTTTCATGACATTGCACTTTGTCTGTAGTTTTATAAAGAAACACACAGTATTAGAGTATTGTGACTGACTAGGGTAAAAGAATCCTAGGAGTTTTAATTGAATTTTCTTCAGGCCCATGACAGTTTTTGTGGCATGACACAAGGATGGATTCACTCTAAATTTAATACTATCTACACAAATAATCTAGAAAATGCATGTTTTAAAATCTCAGAAGACCACAGTGACTTCATTTTGATTGAATGTGTTTAAGACACAGCATAGTCCCGCACTAGTATATCATATTTTTAAAATGACTCAATTCCTTGATAACTGAAATAATACAATGATTTACATCCTGTGATTACATCTTGTAAAATGTCCAAATCAAATTGATTTTTTAACATATAGTGTATTCCTGGGATCAGTGGCAACAACTTAATTCTAAATCCAGGAAGAAGTAACACTAGAACTTCTAAAAACACAGTGTAGAACAAACTGTCTTGTTAATAAGTAACTGAAGAAGTTATTCTGGATTAAATTGGAAAGCATTAATAACTGCCTATATCATGTGCTTCAGGGACAAAATATATTTTAATCATGTTAAAAAGGAATTAAGCATTATCTTCTTACCTCATAGTTTTTCAGATTATCACTTGCTACAGGAAGACCCATATAACGCTCTGTATATATTGAATCTGTAAGATTAAAAGTGTGAATACAATATAGTAAAAGGCTTCTATTTTTGTAAGTGCTTTTGTCTACCTGAGAGTCCACATGTTCTGTAACTCAGAGACATATGGAATGCATTACCATTTTGGAAAAAGTCACCATTTTACCTGATGACTTTCACAAGGTATCCATAATCATTAAGAATATTTAATGTTGCTGTTGCCATGGACACCTGAATGCTGAATATTAATAAATCACCTTGTATCATTACATGTTATGTGCATTACATGTTATGCTTTCAGTAATCTTAAGGAAATTGCTGAGATTCTAGCATTTACTGATTTCTAAAAAATCATCCAGATAAATGGTCGAAGGTATTGAGAACTTAAATGATCTTAAGAAAGAAAACTGCCAAAATTGGATTATTTCCTGATGGATGAATTAGGCCTTATTTGCTTTATCTTTATCTTTGTATTGAGTATCTCATGTTTTCTAGAGATCTACATGTTTTCTGAATTTTTTTAGCTGCCAGAGTTGCTGCCTTTTTCTATGCTAAAATCCACAAACTGAGGTGCAATAATCACATTTCAATCTCTGTTTAACTAGTGATTACTCCAATTATGATAGAGAATCACCTGCATTCAATTTGCTTTGTAATTCCACTGTGTCTTTTTCAATGAGCTAGTAAATTACAATCTGGAATTTTAGCATTTCTCTGATTGTTACTCTTTGAATAGGATTTCTGCTACATTGGAATATCTGCCCTAAAAGGTCATGACAATTTGAGTACAGCAACTACAGGCAACTGAAAACTGTAAAATAAAATAACACTAATAAAACTTTCTGGGTTCAAGGATGTGTTTTAAAATAACCATTACACTACAAATAAGGGACATAAACTGATCTGTGTCTCATTATGCTGCACATTCCAAAAGCACATTCTGCTATTACCCACTGTATAATGCAGTTTTATATGGGCTTTTGCAATCACTAATATTGAACATCTTTTCTGAAGTACTGAAAGGCAACATTTTTCTAAACCAACTTCACCAAAATGGGCATTTAAACCCAAAGAATTCAACAGCACAAAGACTCGTATTTCTTGGCAATTTGGCTAATCTCAGTTTATGCAACTTTCCTCTCATGTAGTAGCTACAAGATACAAGAGACAGTCTAATTATTAAAGGAAAATATTTAAGTGACTTCTGTGCTGGTCCTGTTTCATATAAAATGAATAACCTACCCCATGTTATTCCAAGTTACACATAAAGATATTTAAATGGATCCTTTGTGCATTATCTGGGAAATTTATAGGACCAGATTCAACTCAGTTGAAAAACTCCCATTTTAGCTCAAGACTACTATCTTGATATTGCTCTTTCTAATAAACAAGCTCCTACAAGCAGTTGTACGATAGATAGATATAAATAAGCTTTTTGTAAAAATAAACAGAACCTTGCAATAATCTGTTTTCAATTTTCCACTTTTTTCATATGACAGTATTAAAGGACCAATCATGAACAAATCAATGTACAGAAATCAATCTAAATTGGAAATACTCCTTTTACTAGCATGTGAACACAGCATTGTTTTTTGTTTGGATCTACAATGAGTTATCTGTATATACAGATTTTATTTTCCAGAGAGCCATTTCTTGAGTTTTGACCGATTTCTTCAGAGAATGAACTACAATTGTAAAATGTGAATATTAAACATCTAAAGCAAATAACTTTGAGGCAATTCCCATCTGTTGCTTAAAAATACTCTGTCCCTTTAATAGAAACATTTACAATACACATGTTGTTATTCTTCCTATAGCTCAATCCTGTAAGCAAAGTAGTAATTTAAAGAAACAAGTACCAATAGTAATGAATTTTATGACATTCAATAGTCATTTCTCAACACTTTAGAACACATGGCAGTTTATGAATGCAAATGCAGACATTTACATTTACATTACAGTAATATTGCAAATATTACAGTAATTCTGTGCTTTATAAAGGTTAAATAGATTATCTTTAATTCAGGCTCTTTTAAAATGAAAAACAGAATGTGGAGAATTTGCAATACCGAACACCCCACCAAAATAGACCAAATGACATTTATGACAGATTATCCAGTTAATAGACAAAGTCTTATTGTATGACTCAGCTCTCTGTAGCATGTCATAGGAGAATATTTGCAACTGGGAAGCCATAACGTACCATAATATTGCCACCGCGACACGGGGGCCACAGCAATTCCACACTTGAACACGCCACTTCCAGATCCAAGCACCATGGAGGTCACATAGCCTCCATAAGACTGAGAAGGAAACAAAGCAGTTATTTTCAGGCAAAGGAAGGGAGGGGCCCATCTGCTGCATGTATTCAGGCTCTGTGGTTTTTATATTGAGACCTCCATCACCAGGTAGGTACTCCCCCTGGGGCAGCAAGATCAAGACCAAGCTTATGACTTGGGGAGTGACAATCCCCATTTCAATCTGCTCCAGGGACTAGGCAACAGCACACTGACTGCCCTTTACTATGGGCAGATGAGAACCTCACAAACTAGATGTTTAAATGCCTGATAAGCAGGCAGCAAGATACTTAAAAGGTATTACTTGCTGCTACAAGTGATTGCACTTATAACAGTTTAGAGACCAGTTTTGACAATTTCCTCTCAACATTTAAAGAGATAAGTAACTTTAGAGACTTGTCCCTATCTGGCAATGGGATAACAATGGACTAACCCTCATGCAACTGCGAGTCCAGTGACTTCAGTGACATTCATAGATGTAGGGACCAACATTCATGGAACCCATGGCAGGACTGGGGCCCTTCAATCCCAGTAGAGCAAAACCAGGGCCGGCCCGAGCCTTTTTGGAGCCCTGTGCCCGGCTGCACAGTGCCACCCCTGGGCGCAGGGCGCATGCAAGGACACCCCCCCCCCAGGAGGCACGGGCCCTCCCCCCGGGGCGCTCGGTGCATGCGCTTCCCAACCAGGCCCGGCCAGCTGGCTGGTGCACACGCCGGGCCATGCAGGGCCCAGCAGCCATGCGGGGAAAGGTGTTGCTGGCCGGCAATGCCGCGTGCCCCTTACAGCTGCCATCAAGCACCCCTCATCGGTTGGTGCCCTGGGCAGCTGCCCAGCTCCCCCATGCCTCCGTCTGGCCCTGAGCAAAACACTTATACAGGTTTAAGTTTTAGCACGCAACCAGCCCCACAGAAATCAATGGGGCTATCAATGTGTGCGAGAATGACTGAGCTAACTGGAAGTTTTGCAAGAAGTGTGGTCTGCTATATAGTCCATGTGCCCAGAGCTAGAGAAATGAAAGCAGTGTGCGTTGATCTTCACATCCACCTTGGTTCACCTTGTAAATCAGTCCAAGGGGAAAAAAAGAGGAAAGCAGATTGACTGTCTTCCTAGTTCCTTCTCTTCAGGGAATCAGAGAAGATCCAAAGCAGAAGGGAAAGAGAACAGGAAGTGGTCTATAGAAAGGGTCCACACATCTCGAAAACTCACCAGTTATAGGTCAATAACGTCCCCTTCTTTGTCATGTGATGGTCCCTATTGTAGTCCATGGAGGGTGACCGACAAGCAGTAACTAAGTACGATGAGAATGCAAGAATGTAGGTGGTAAAGCTGAGTGGAAGACCACCATTGTAAAGAAGGTCCAGCAGAGAAGTCCTGCACCAGAGCATAATGCCTTGTGAATGGAGCCCCACATGTTCAACAAAGGGGCATCTCCTGAAGTGATGCCACAGTTGTTGCGTGTTCTCTGGGGGAATAAACTCTCACTCCATGGGGGGAGAAGAGAGAGGTATGGTAGCTGACAGAGTGGAATTCAGCCAGAGATCCATTTGGCAATTAGCTGGGTGAAGATGACAGGCCTCCTGACTCTCTCTGCTATAATGATGAACAGCCTCAGGTATTTCCTGTTTGGTTTTGTTCTCTACAAGTAAAAGGCCAAGGCCTGCCAAAAACTGTGGGAGTGGAGTCTTCATTCTTCTGAGGAATCATGTGGTTTTGGGAAGTACAAAGGTAAGTAAGCTGATTGGTGGTTAAGGTGAAATTCTGAAGTTCTTCTGGGGGTTAATTTGGGATGTAGAAACAAAACAACCTTATCCTTATGAAATATGTAAATATCATCACTACAAGCTTGCCAAGAGTGCATGGCTGTGGTGATGGCTATGAGGAAAGTGACCTTCATGGAAAAAAGAGACATGCAGCAAGAAGTTAAATGTTTGGAGGGCAGCCTTATGAGCTGTGGCTGAAGAGCAGGTAAGTAAACAAACTGGAGTGCTCTCTCAATATTTCTCAAAGTACTGACCACTTTGAGAAATACTGCACTACAGAACATATCAGCATCTACTAAAGATTGGACATAGCCATGACTTATCAGTTTGCTTCTCTCTGTGTGAGTTTGGAAATGAGCTCTGTCCTGTTGCAGAAGGCTGTCAACAAACTCTGCAAACCAGGCATAGTTCAGGGCATCATAATTAGCCATTAGTGCATGGTAACTGCCTATATTGAAGTGGAGGTGTTTGTCCTCTCTATCCCTAGGAGTAGACTGTGGAGGTTGCTTCTAGCCCTTCAGAAGCAGCTCAGACCACCAGTGAGTTGGAAGCAGGGTAAAAGAGCCAAAAATTCTGCCCCTTTGGCTGACACGTAGTAACCTTCGCCACCTTAGTGGGAGTGCAGGGGAAGGAAGTGTATCAAAACTGTCCCAACTGGCTCCAGTGTGGCTTCATTATTAAAGAAAGCTATAGTCTATAGATTCCAGATAAGTGGAGGATGTCTAAAAGTTTGTGCTGGGTGTCCAGGACCTTTTCGAGAAGAATCCAAAGTTCTCCAGCAATCCCGAGAAGGTGGTCCTGGACTGTCTGAAGCCATTGGGGGTGAAAGAGATGTAGAGGTCACTGCTTCCTCCAGAGATGAAGATGGCTGTCTTACTGGTTCTGGAGGAACTGCTGGATCTGGTACATAATATTCCTCCTATGCAGGATCCATAGGCAGACGTGACCCTCCTCTTAGAAGTGAGGCAAGGGGCGACTCCCTAGCACAGTGGTTCCCAACCTTTTTTATGCCGAGGACAGGAAAACCTATTCATAAACCTTTGGCAGACTGGCACCATTGTATTTCCATATTCATTATACAAATAATGAATATGCAAATTTGCAAATAAAATGTTACTGGTCTGTCAAAAGCCCAAGCCCCTAAAGCTGCTGCGAACAGCTGTCTTCACACCCCCCATCCTCCCGCCTCTTAGTGCCCCCCCTCCTACCATATCCCCCAGTGCCAGCCTCCTGTTTTGGGCCATGCAGCTCTGTAGTGCCAAACCTTGGTGTCAGCTGCCACCTGCCATGCAGCCCCCACCTGAATGCGTCCTCAGCTCCGGCCCTGTCTGCCACATGGCCCCACCTCTGGGAGGTGCACGCATGGTGGCTGGGGCCGGGACCATACTACTAAAAATAGCAACATGCCCCCGGCTTCAGTCCCAGCACATGGCGCATGCTGCGCCATGTGCCGGGACTGGAGGCAAGGTTACAGTGCTATTTTTAGTACTGTGGTCCATCCCCAGCAGCCACCATGCAGATGCGGCCTCAGCTGCTCCCAGGGGTGGGGCCATGTGGCAGACAGGGCCAAAGCCAAGACTGGAGCTGGGACCACGCTGCTATTTTTAGTACTGTGGCCCTGGCTCCAGCCGCAGTACTCCATGTTGGCCGTGTGGTGGCTGCCCAGCTGCTCCTGGGGTGGGGCCGGGTGGCCTTGCCTCTGAGAGCAGCTGGGGCTCTGCTGAGGTGGTAGACAGGGGAACCCTGACTCCAGTCCCAGTCAGCAGTTCACAGCCTGGCAGTGGGCCATAGATCACCAGTTGGGAACTGCTACCCTAACAGATCAGATTGAATCTGCAGGAGGGTACTGGTCCCAAGGCCAATAAGAAGGATCAATAGGTGATTTTGGAGTTCCCTATAGCATGGGGTATCAATGACTCTAAATTACATGAAGCAGAGGTTGGTCCCAAACTGTTGCAGGTCTTTTGGGAGCCAGAGGATATGTAAGATGTGAGGGGAGGAGGGAGAGGAGGTTCATCAGGTGGATTGTAATCTTCCGATGAAGAGAATCATAGAATACTAGGATACTAGGACTGGAAGGGACCTCAAAAGTGATACCAGTTCTGGTAGTGGTACCGTGGAAATATATGTGATAGGAGACACGCTCTTTCTGGTGGCTACCTCGCTTGGTGGTGATGTTACATCTCTGGAGATGGAGGGGCTCAACGGAGGAGGGGATTTCAGATCTGGGACTGTGGAGTGAAAATGTCCTGTGGAGTGGCAACAGATTCAGATCCCCAGGGTGAGAGTGATTCTACTTGTCCAAGACACTGGAGTGCAGGAAACTGTGAAACTGCTGACAAAGATGGTGCTATAGATAGGCAAAGTTTATGATGACTGGTCTTCATCAGCTGTGTGAAAAACAACAGCCCCTCTCTCACACACACACACACACACACACACACACACACACACACTAAGCACAGCAAGTCACAGCACTGCAAAGTACCAGTGTGAAACAGGCTACAGCGCAGGGAGCTGTGCTCCCAGCACTGTTAGCTACTCCCCTCATGGAGGTGGTTTACACAGCTCTCTCCAAGGGCACCTGCCGTGGTAACACTTTCAGTTTAAAGCACTGCTGCGGCTGCACTCTAAACCTGAAGTGTAGACATAGCCTATAAAATATTCACCTGTAAACTGTAAAAACTATTTACAAAGTTAAATCCATTGTTATTTTATAGAAAAAAAGCCAAAGCCACAAACACTGGAGGTTCTGACCTAGACCATGCAGCAGCGAGAAGGAACTTGAGATGATTAGCTCACTCTGTCCTTTATCCCATTAGACAGAAACAGGAGGTGAGCCAGGATTCATGCACAGATCAACGGACACTTCTTTCAAATTTTCCCACCTAACATTCATAACCCATAGTGGACTACAATAGAGACCATCAAAGAATTATAATTTAAGACCATGCTTTAAAATTAGCTGAAGGAGCTCATTAATGAAGAGCTGCCAATTTAACTCTGAAAATTAAGTTCTTTTTAGTCCATAGGATGTGTTCAAAAGCAGCAGCAGCAGCAGCAGTGCAGACTTCCTCGTATTATGTATATTGTGCATAGAGTAAAACACACAACAGTTACATCTTTATAATTGCCCAACAGAGATTCATCAAAATAATCTGAATACTCACCCAGCCCCAAATAGCTATTCTGCTCTTATCCACAAAGCTCATTTCAGAAAATTTTCTAAATGCAAACAAAAATCAAATAAACACTTGCAATTTCCTGTTTTCTGATTTGCTGACATTTTAACTTATACAACTAGGTTTGGATCATTTGGTCCAGTGATTGTTTGAGACAGAATTTAATGTTTCACCTTTTTCTGACCTTCATAAAATTTGCCAAGTCTGAAGATTTTTGTGTGTTGCTGACAAAAAACAAAACCTGGCAACTTTGTTAAAAAAATGCTCTGCTGAGATTTAGTCTAGATGATTTTTGTTATGATACTGGCAGTCTTGAATGTATGGAATGGTGAGGGGAGGGAGTAGGGATTACATCTGGAAATTTGGCTGTATAGAAAAGCTAAGGGCTGAAAAAAAATCCATGAAACTCAATTCACTGAAATTCCTTTTCAACAATCAAGTTCACCTCTCAGTGATACTGGTGCGATCTCAGAGATGTCATTTACTTCAATTAGGTCCACCAGTACAAGCTCAATGGTGAATACTACAGGTTTAAATGCTGATTAGCTCAACACATACAATTAGATGTCAGCCTTCATAAACTGAACATAATAATTTGTTTTTAAAAAGTCTTCTTTTTGTGCTCCATATAAATAAATAAGTGATCACCCATCAACAGCTAAATATTAGCAAGGTAATGATTAGGAGATGGTATATAATGAACATACAAGTTTGGAAAATCTCCCCTTAAGTGATGACTAGCAGAGAGTGACAAAAGGAAGTGTCAGCCCAGAGTAGAACTTGGGTCTCTATGTTATAGAGATAGATTATCTTTTCTTTTCCATAATATTGATGCTAAAAGCAAGTTTTTTCTGATGAAGCAGGGCTTCCTGTCTCTGGATGTTATGATATTCTTTGTTTGATTTGTACATGTACTAACAACGTAGACTGACTACTGCTCAGCAGATAAAATTAAATAGTATTTAACTACAGTTTTTGATACAAATTTCAGTATAACCATTTGAAAAATCTAGTTCTTCCCCTTCCCCGATTTGTATGAGTTACTTATTGAATAGAAAGAAGAATGTCTTGTTTTATCACTTTTACAACTTCAACAGTTGGGTCATCAAGGAAGTGTTAGAGTAGTTAATGAAACAGTCCACTATGTGCTCACCTAGCTGCTGAGATCTGATCCTCTACTTCATATGTTCCCAGTCTTCGATTTATTGCATGCATAATTTTGTCTCCTTGGTAGCCACTTCCTCTGCCATCAAAGCTAGCCACAATGATCTGTTCTGTACTTGCAAGGTATGTAGCCCAATTGATACGGAAGGCATAATCTGCTTTCTGACTGCAGGGCCCTGCATAGCTGTGAAAGAATCCCAAAGGAGACAAACATCTGCTGTTCATTTATTCACTCATCAAGAATATGTGATAGTTATTGCTGAAAATAATAAACAGAAAAACTTAATAACTAAACTGAGCATCAGAAATGTGTGAAATCCATCCTGCTTACCGCAAATCCCTGCTTTTACTGGGTAAGAACAGCAGTCTTAGTGGAATTATTTAAATGAGTGAGCAATGCAAGAACTGGCCCTTCTTTAGGAATCTGATTGCTTTGCACTACAGTAACAACCTTGAAATGATTTTTAATAAGGGATTAAGAATCTGAAGCAAACTCCCTTTCTTTGTTTTGTCACTTTAGTTCAGTCAAACAATAGCATCACTTTGAAACAACCTATTTCTGGTACTTTGTTTAAATATTATCCATTATTTGTCTCATTAAAATGTTAAATCAACAGTAAACAGCCTTTACTTGTGAAAACAAAATAACCCATGTTGTTACACCACACTTTCAGTGACTTATCAATGAGATTTAAAAACAAAAAAAACCTCCCCACCCTATAGAACATTCAGGCTGGTGAGTGGACCACGTGAGTGGAGCTCCTTCATATCAGTGGGCTTCAAGATTGTCGTAATCACAACATGCTAGGGTAGTTTTGCTAACTGCTCTTGCACACGTAGAATTTGCAAGGTATACCAATTGAAGCATAGCAACACTTTGATTGGATGCAGAGGGAGGGCATGGTTTTCACAGTCAATGTTGTGTGCAATCAGCATGCACTTTACTTCACATGCCCTTGCTTTATGTGGATGTCACTTTAGTAATACAATAGGAAAAAAATATGTGGATGAAAACTAGTGGAATCTGGCAACCCTGCACATGGGCAATGGTAAACAAAATATCTCAAAGGCCACACACAGAACCACAATGGTTGCCCACCACTGCTATAGACTAATCCAGTGGTCCCCAACCTTTTGGGGCTGTTGGGCGCCCAGGGGCACCGCGCTGGGAACCACTGGACTAATCAAACTATTTCTCATGAAGGCTGGGAAGGAAGAAATGAGAAATTTTTGTTATTGTACTTTCTAGTTTTCTAAGTACTTTGGAGGCACACAGGTACTATGGACATGGGGGCTGCATAAGCTAGATAATTTCATGGAGGTTAGGTCCATTAAAGGCTATTAGCCAGGGGATAGAAATGGTGTCCCTGGCCTCTGTTTGTCAGAGGCTGGAGAAGAATGGCAGGAGACAAATCACTTGATCATTGTCTTCGGTCCACCCTCTCTGGGGCACCTGGTGCTGGCCACTGTTGTCAGACACGCTACTGGGCTAGATGGACCTTTGGTCTGACCCAGTACAGCCGTTCTTATGTTCTTATGCATAAGTACTCATATAGATATGGTTAGATAAGACAGATAGTATCTCCTTTATATATATATCATTCTGTTTCTGAAGAATTCATTATGTTCCGTCTTGTTTATACTGAATGGGAGATCTCATGTAAGACCTGAAAGATGGGGACTTAAAACTATCTAACTCTATTTAATATTGGGTGAAAAGAGGTGCCTTTTTAAAAAGGACAAAAAAGTCTTAACAGCAAAGAATGTGAACAATTAAAGTCCTCATTATCTACCTCCTATGTCTAAGCACTTTACTTTCAAAACCAAGCCAGAAGTACATCAGAAACTCAAGAGACACTATATAAATTGTATGCAATGTCAGTTCATTAAAAATGGTAGGGTTTCTCTGCATCCTGCATTGCTTCCATGTGTACAGATCTGGTTAGTGATGAGGGAATTTGTTATATCACTATTTTACCATTCTAAAAATGCAGCTCTCTGTAATCTTTCTGGGAAGTACCCACCTCATTCTTCAGAGTGAAACAAGGATGATACTTACCAAGGACCAGATGGCAGTTAATGAGAGCACAGGAGTTTTGTTTTGAATTTTAACAAGTGAAGGGGATTTACTGTTTATTACAACTGTAAGTAAGCAAACAATGAATAATTCTAGCCAATGATATTAAATAAAAAAAGAGGTAACTGAGAGAAAATCAATAACTCCTAAATTATGCTAGTCTTCTTGTGAAGCCAGTTTTCAGTAAACATGGAAATTTGTTAGCCATTTTTATGAATAGCAAATTTCAGTAAGTCTCATTATAGAAATAATTAATGAAAATACATTAGTATGAGCAGAGGAAATTGAGGAAGAAAATGAACATATATACAAGGTCCAGAGAAGGTGCCTTATTTTTTATGCTTATGAATTCTTTAGCCTGATTTTTCTATTCATATAGGGCACATCTACACAGCAGCATTATTTTGGAATACTGGACAATATTTGGAAATAACGTATTGTGTGTCTACACAGCAAGCCAGTTATTTTGAAAAAAATTGGAAATAATGGGCTTCTTACTCTGACTTCTGTAAACCTTAGAGTCTGAGGAGTAAGGGCAGTCGGAGGAAGAGTGCTCTATTTCAAAATAAGTGCTGTGTAGATATGTCCACATTCAAAATAAGCTATTTTGACTTAAGCTACGCAATTAGCGTAACTCAAGTTTGAGTAGCTTATTTCAAGTTTAGCCCTGCTGTGTAGATGTGCCCATAGGAACTATCACATACCTGTACAATATAGTAGTTTTCTTACATACTCCTAACCTACCTGAAGAGCACATTTTTGCAGAGTTTTGGAACCAGCAAACATCGGACAAAAAGTCCCTCAGCCATAATTTTCTAGTCAGTTGCCTCTACTATGTATTGTTATTGGCCCAATCTGAAGTCCACTGAAGTCAGTGAGAGTCTTATGGTCTTATTGACTTCAATAGGTTTTGGATCAGGCTGCAAAAGGGCTATGGTCAGCTGTTTTCAGAACAGAGCCTGGTCCTCCACAATAATGTGTTCCCCAAATTCCTAGGCTATGTCTACACAGCAGTGCTATTTTGGAATAACTTACATTATTTCAAAATAACAAAGAGTTATTTGGAATCACAGGAAGCTGTGATTCACAGTGGTTTCTCTCTCTTTTAAATCCACTATTAGAGGCTAGTTGTGTGTTTTCTGAAGTTATTAGAAGTCTCTGAAAGAAATGAAAGTGATTGCATTGCTAATATACTTGAAGACTTACACATCAAGGAGCAGAGGGTATTTCTTTGAAGAATCAAAATGGGGAGGTAAGATCATCTGATACCACAGTGCTAAAAGTGAAGAAAAAACAAGTTTGAAATATAATATTAGTTGTGCGATGGAATAACTTACAGGCTCACTGCTCACATAACCAGTAAAATATATTTGGGACATCTCTTACTTTAAAAAAAATATAAAAAATATTTTATGCAAAAATGCCTAAAACAAATTAGTCTAGATTTAAATTTACTAGGTCATTTAGACTCAGATTTTCTCAATCTCAATTCAGACTTTCAAATCATGAAGAAATTAAGTTACTAGAAATTCTGAAGCTGGTAATTAGGTTTATTTTTTTTTAAACCAACTTAATATGTTTTCTGTGGTTAAGATTCTACATTTAATGGGGACATCTTGACAAAGTGGTATGCTGCCAGTCTGGTATTTAGTTCAAAAAATGCTTTTATAGTCCACTTTCTATCCCCCATATCCCAAATGAGACAGAAAACTGAGTGAAAAAATATGAACTTCCCAGGTGTGTGTGGAACAATGAATGCTGTTCAATAGCCTACAGACAAAATTTTAGAAATACATTTTATTTTATTTACATCACAGGAAATAGTAATGCAATTAGATGGTTTTTTTTTCCTTTCTGAACTGTGATGGAAGAGGAGGGCTAAGAGTTAACCAAACATATTAAGTGAAGACTGTGAATGACATAGGGCAGGGCTACTCAACTTTGGAAGCCTCACAATGATACTCACAAGACATGCCAAGGGCCACAACTTAAGTGTGGTTGCATATACATGCAAATATATATACAGATATATGCAAATAGCTTCTTTCCATGTATCTCTGCAAAAGCAAATTCCATCTTCCAAATAGGGTTGAAAACCCTGTGTTCATCCAACAAGTGTCTCTTCTTTGTTGCCATTTTTAATGCTTCTTAATAAAAATAAAATTGTATACCAGTGTTTGTGGGGTTTAGCTTGAAGTTTCAGGTTGTGCGTTTCTTGGAGTGATTTTACTGTAAAAACAAAAGTTTCCAAGCCAGAGCATTCCAACCTGCAGTGGGCAGGGAGCTGGGCGACTCGGGCCGGACACAAGAGGCAAAAAAGGACAGGTTCCTCGAAGCCCCATCCTGGATTCCCACAGGGCTGACATCCCCACGTGGGAGTCTATTGCTCTGTGCAGGATGGAGGCAGGGCTGCCCGGCCGTGGCACCAGACTCAAACGTGACCAGTGTGAACCAGTCAGCACCTCTCACAGACTGCCCACAAGGCTAAGCAGCCAGCACTTCCCACAATGCCCCAGCACTCCCGGCGCCTCCTCCCTAGGAGTCAGAAACACTGACAACCTGTACCCGTCCACTTGCGTCTATGAATGCCCACTCCACCTGAGAGACGCCTTGCTGTTATGGAGTGTATTCCCAGTGGAGGCCATGTTCAAAGGATCCCACCCATGGGCCACATGTTGAGCCCCGTGTAAATCCAAACCGCACCGTGGGCCACAAACAAATGGGCTGAGGGCTGCAAATGGCCTGCGGGCCACATGTTGAGTAACCTGACATAGGGAGTGTTGTAGACTTCATGGTTTCCTTGTTCACTGAAGGATTTTACAAGAATGGATGTTGTGCAAAGGTCACTAGGAATGTGTTGTGTTCTAATGGTTAGAGTCTAAGGCTACATTTACACTGCAACGCTATTTCAGGATACCGGACTGTCCTGACATAGCTATCCTATGTCTTCACAGCATGCTCATTATTTCAGGCTCGTTATTCTGATGTCCCTGAAAACCTCTGGGACATTTCAGAATAGAACTTTATTTCAAAATTTGGCACTGTGCAGATAGCGCCAAATGACGAAATAAGCTATTTCAAAATAGCATGAAATAAGATACATAGTTTACGTAGCTCAAATTGTGTATCTCATTTTGAGTTACGGTGCAGTGAAGACACACCCTAAGTGCTTCAGGAATTTATAGAGTTCAGGCTACATATGATGTTAATACATAGTTGTGCTAAGAGGCATTCAAAAATTAAGATACTGGATCATGTGTTGTTGAACGTGTATTTTTCATCTTTTGCTCTGTAGATGAATGAACAAATATCTTCATTCAGATGTAGAGACACATGGATTTAAGAGGGCATTTGGATTTGAAGTTTAAATTAACAGGATTATTTTTTCTGCCCAGTCCTACACAAAGAAAGAAGAAAAAGTTCCCCTTACCTAACAGCTTCTACCCTGAAGAGATGAAGTAGTAAGAGGAAGAAGGAACAAAAAGATGAACACACAACTGATAGCAGGAAGATCATCTTTAAACCTCCATCTTCCCTGGTCATTCCCATCTTTAACCTTATTAAAAGTGTTATTACAAATAAAAGACAGAAACACAAAGATAAAGGAGAGTTATAATATTAATGAGCTAACAGAAGGAGGGAGGTATCAAAAACTGATGTTGTAAAACCTGATTGCCATAAGAATGTTCATTTTGCTGAACAGTGTAAACCTGTGTCACATAAAACAGAAGAGGGGTTACAATAGAGCAATTCTCTACCTGTGCGTTGGAACTAGGGATGCCAACCCTCCTGGATTGGTTGGGAGTCTCCTGGAATTGATCTCCCAATGACTACTGAAACCAATCCACAAAATTTTAATAGATTGCTAAAAGTATGGTTGGTGACGCAGTGGGGCTAAAGCTCTGCATGACTTCCAGAAATAACCACTATATCCCTCTGGCTCCTAGGTATAGGGAGGGCAAAGGGGGTTTATATGATGCCCTCATCCTGAGTGCTGACTCCGCAGCTCCCACTAGCCAGGAATCATAGCTAGGGCACTGTCTGTAGGCAAGAGCACCACACGGAGCCAGCAGGCCACCCCCAAGCCTTGGAGCCAGACTTGCCGGCCATCTGAAGTAAGTACCTCTTAGCCCACACCCCATCCCTGAGCCCCCTTCAGGACCCAAGCTCACTCCCAAAGCCCAAAGCCCAGAGCCCTCCTGCACCCCCAGACTTCTTCCTGGACCGCAATCCCCTGTCCCATGCTCTTTGACATGACACAAATCCAAACGAGAAAGATTTAGTGACAAATTCACCTAGTGGACAATTTAACCCCATATCTAACATCTATAATAACCACTTATAAACAAATTCTTTAAGCATTAACTCATTGTATTTTATTTAGAAAGTCCTGAATTGGTGGAGCACATACATACTTTTGAGCATGTGAGTTATTCCCACTGATTTCAGTGGAACTAGTCACCTGTTGGAAGTTACACATATGCTTGCTTACTTGATTTGCTGACTTGGGGACCTTAATAAAATAAGATTTCCAGAAGTTTAGATCCTGCATCTATTTTTAAAGAATCATACTACCACTCCACCATGATCTCGGGTTTTAAAGGGAAGCGAGACATATTAATGGTGTGTCTAAACTACATCCCTCTGCTGACAGAGGGATGTAGATTAGGCACATCGCTATTGCAAATGAAGCGGGGATTTAAATATCCCGCGCTTCATTTGAATAGAAATGGCCGCCACTTTCCTGTCACGGCACTTTTCCGGCAAAAAGCAGCAGTCTAGATGGGGATCAGTCTACAAGGAAAGCCTCTTCCAACCGATCCCTTATGCTTCGTGCAACAAGGTTTACAGGATTGGTCGGAAAAGGCTCTCCTTGTCGACTGATCCCCGTCTAGATTGCTGCTTTTTGCCGGCAAAGTGGCACGTTAGCAAAAAGCGGTGGCCATTTCTATTCAAACAAAGCACAGGATATTTAAATCCCTGCGTCATTTGCATTATCAATGTGCCTAATCTATATCCCTCTGTCGGCAGAGGGGTGTAATTTAGACACACCCTAAATTTGCCTTGAAATTGTCATAAGAAATTACCATAAACTACTAATCTCTTCAAATCAAATACAATTCTACAAGGACCTTTCTGGCATGACAACACTTTTATCCTTTAGTTTTGCCTTTTCTACCCACCATATATATTAACTAAAACAGCAGTTACCCACAATGTCACCATGAAGAAAGTACATGGATATAGACTCTACAAAATAAATTTGTCAAGGATAATAGCTGATTTGATTACAGTTGATTTCAACAGTGCTACCATTTCGCTGTTTACTCTTTCTCTCTCTCTCTCTCTTAACTAAAAGTTTTAGAAACCAAATAAAGACAACCTTAATCTGCAATTAGAATATATTTAAGAAAGTTTCTAGCCAAGGATTTTCCAAGATTTTAAAAAATGTATTAAATCTTTCCTAAAATCGTGAAGAATTAAGAGATATTTTTAGCTTACTGTATCCATTCAGACTAATGGTGTCAACTCTTTTGGAAGGCATTTGAATGTTCTTCAAAGTACTATCCAAATCTGTGTTGTTTTCCAGAATTCTGTTAACTAAACAAGAAGGTGGACAACAAAGGATGATTTTTTAATTTAAATTAAATATATTTTTCCTTTTTAAAAACCTGTTGAAAATCAAATCTGAAATGATACTCTAGATTAAGACCAACATTTACTATACTCTATTAAAATCATTTAAATAAATACAAATATGCTGCATCATTCATAGAATCATAGAATCCTAGGGCTGGAAGAGACCTCAAGAGGTCAACAAGTCCAGCCTCCTACCCAAAGTAGGACCAATCCCAATGAAATCAATGCAGCCAGGGTTTTGTCAAGCCGAGACTTAGAAACCTCTAGGGATGGAGATTCCACCACCTCCCTAGGTAACCCATTCTAGTGCTTCATCACTCTCCTGGTAAAATAGTTTTTCCTAATATCCAACCTAGACAGCTCCCTCTGTAACTTGAGACCATTGCTCCTTGTTCTGCCATCCATCACTATTGAGAACAGCCTCTCTTCATCCTCTTTGGAACCTCCCTTCAGGAAGTTGAAGGCTGCTATCAAATCCCCCCCTCACTCTTCTCTTCTGCAGAGTAAATAAACCCAAATCCCTTAGCCTCTTCTCATAGATCATGTGCTCCAGACCCCTAATCATTTTGGCTGCCCTCTGCTGGACCCTCTCAAATGCGTCCACATCCTTTCTATAGTGGGGCCCTCTTCAACTATTAAAAATTCCAATTGCTGGTTTTTCTTAGTTATATACACAATTGGGAAAACATTTCAATTTTTTCAGGTTAACTCAATGAAAACATAAATATTTAATGCATTACATGGCAGTCTTTTCAATAGAGCAAATGCTGGTATTTATATATTTCTAAATGTAAGCACTTTTGGTTTCTATTGTTCAGAAGAATTTTTGCTTTTATTACTTCTGGTGTCAGTTTAACTAGCAGACAATATTGTCATGCCTCCCCGTGCCTTATGAAAGTTAGTTTATGAATATGAATATGCATAACTTAGAAGATGTTTTATGCAAAACAGGTCATCTAACATGTCAGTTTTACAGTTACAATCTGCTGAATGTGTATATCCTATTTTTATGCATGTGTCATTCTTGTATGTGAAGTTAAAAATATGAAGTTTGGATCTGTTTATAATTCTAAATGTGCTAATGAAAGCCATTACTGAGACCCCGTAAACTTAATGACTCAGCACTCAAACCAGTGACTTGTGAGTAGTCTAGTTTGCCCTATAAGCCCAAACTGTGATTGGTTCTAGAAAGACATATGACCGGGGCCTCCTGGTACTGGAATTCCTCTTAAAACTGTATTTGTCCTTGGGAATGGGGAAGGTGCCAAACAAAGGATTTACACACTTGGGGAAAGTCTATTTAAGCAATAGGAAGCAATCAGCCCTTGTCTTCAACTGTCTTTGGCAAACTGGCTGCCCCCCCCCTAAAAAATCCTTGAAGAACTCTGAAAAGCTGTAGACACAAGCCAACTCTGACGTGAAGTTCTTTACCTGAGATAAGAACAGCTGTGCAGGGTAAGAATTTGCATCTAACAAATTGAATGGATTAGAACTAGCTAAGCGTGTTTTGTTCATTTTGATTTAGTAACTTACTGAGACCTGACTGTTTTCACTTGCAACCATTTAAATCTTACTTTTTGTACTTAATAGAACAGGGGTGAGCAATAAGTTTTGAAGCGGGGCTACTTCACAAATTTCCGAAGTCATTGCGGGCCGCCCCGGAAAGGGTGGGGCCTCTGTGGAAGGGGCGGGGCCAGGAGACTTCCCATGCTCCCCTGCCCACAGATCCCAATTGCCTGGGGGTGGGGGAGCATGTGAAGTCTTTGCTCCTGCCTCCCTGATGCCTACAGAGAACTGTCAGCTGTTTTGAACAGTTGGCAGTTCACTCTAGGCACCGCATGCCCCTAGCAGTGGAAGGAAACTTTGCATACTCTCCCCCACCCAGGCCATTCAGGGCTAGGGCACATGGTAGTGCACAAAGTCTCTCACCCCTGCCTCCTCCCTGCCAGGGGTGTGCACTGCCTAGAGGGAACCACCAGCAGTTTTGAACAGTTCCCTCTGGTGCCGCATGCCCCTGGCGGGTGGGAGAAGACTTCGTATGCTCCCCTATCTCCAGGTCTCGATTGGTCTGGGGGTAGGGGAGTAAAAAGGTGGCCACGAGCTGGATCAACCGGCTTGGCGGGCCAGATCCAGCCTGTGGAGGTTGTCTTGTCCACCCCTGTAATAAAAACACTTTTGTTTATTATAAAGCCCAGTGTAAATACCTGTTACCTGTGGGTGAGGGAGTGGAGCAACCACTGTGCATATTTTTTTTTTCATTGATAAAGTTGTCTGACCATATGAGCTTTCACTGTATAAAACTTTTACACACAGGGTAAGATAGATTTTTGGGGAGTTTTGGTCTCTTTGGGGTTGGTTTCCCTTCGAGCTGAGCCCTCCCAGAGGTGAAATGGTTCAGTGTCTGTGTTGCTCTGTGTGGGGAGGGACAGTAACCTGGGGGTGATCAGAGGTTCTGGTCCAACAGGACAGGCCGGTGGGGAGCCCCAGAGAGTAGGCAGGCAGGTGTCAGTGGCATGATCAGCACACCGGGGGGCCAACTTCAAGGGAACTTCCATGATTCACCCCTTCACAAATGTGCTCTTTATTTGGACTAGTTCATTCAAAGTTGAGAAACTGATTGGGCAGTGGAGAAAAAAAGCAGGAGAGCTTATTTTCCTTTCCTAATCCATGGATAAAAAGCAGGTGAGAGAGGATGAGATCTACTATTGCTCTAAAGCCTTGAAGCATAAGGGCCCAGATTTTCAAAGGTACCTAAAGATGCAGAGGGTGTACAGAGCTAGATTCACAAGTAGGACTTCAGTGCCTACCATTTTAAACATCTAAATCCAAATTTTAGAGCCATAAGCCCCGTGCTCAGCTGCTACCTAACTCTGGAGACACCTAAATTTCCACTGATTAAGTCCCCCAGGCAGTGGAAGGATACTGTAAATGTCTGCCAGTGGAGAAGCTACATCAGTCATGAAACCATTGCACAATTCAGTGCCTAACTCACACCTAAGCCTTGGTTGAAGTCACAAGCTAGGCATTTCCCCACCTATCTCATCTAATAGATGAGCTGATCTAATAGATGTGCTCAGAACCCATCTTAAAGCCTATCTATGAATTGGACCATGCACAAAATACAGCCAAAATTTGAAACGCTAATCCAGTGGTCAGAGCATTCATTCAGGGTATGAGAGACCTGAGCTTGAGTTCTCATTCTGCCTCATGCAGTAATGCCCTAGCTGCTGGCTCATGCATATTCTGGGACAGACCTCAAACTCCCCTGTTGAAGCTGTTCCCTAATGTCTAACAAAACATCCACCAGAGCAGGAACTGGAACCTATGTCCTCCACCTCTCAGGTCAGTGTCCATTTCCAAACTATTGGGCTACAGAGTCAGAGACCCATGCTTGCTCCCTCTCTGGTCCCCATGATGACTCTGTTTCTCCTTGAGAAACTGACAGACCTGTGTTAGATACCCTACTCCATGACAGGGCGCTCAGCTTTGAATTCCAAGCAAAGAGAAGGACTTCCATCTGGCCCAGATTTAGCCATCTAGTTCCCTCTGAGGGCAAGGATTAGGGCTCACCCCACTCAATGGCATTGACAGATAGTTCTCCACTATGCTTGCTTGCTTCTGTGAATCTCATTCTTAGGCACCTAACTCTCCCCATGCATTGTACAGAGAGCCTGGCCACCTAACTCAGAGCTGTGAATTCCATCCACTGGCAGGTCACCTAAATGTCAGGCACCACAAAGTTTAACATAGACCTCCTTTATGAATCTAGCCCCAAAGCACCTAAGTGCAACACACAACTCCCATTGAACTCAATGGACGCTGGGTGTGAATATACTTTTGAAAATTCCAGTAGGTAGCTATCTTCATCTTTAGGCACCTAACTATGTTTAAAAACCTGGCTTTGAAAACCTGTAAATTTCTTGCTTCTGTTAATATGTGCTTTGTTTTATAAATCAGTTTGAAATGCAAAACAGTTTCATAAACTTGCTTTTGTTCTTTATATATCCAACACATTTAAGATAGTTTTATTTATATAAAACAATTTATCAGGACTTGTTTTGTACACTAATTTCCAGTTTCCAGCCAAATATACCTTGGCACAAAACCTGAGTAAAACTTTATCTAGAAACCAAGAAATGCATCATTCACTATTTTTTAGCAAATTAAAAATGTGAAAAATTAGGAATCCAAACAAAATGTTGAGCTACAAAATTGCTTACTAACTATATACATAATGCTCTTGGTTAGCAAAAAGAGGCATTAAATTCACTATTGTTAGTTGCAAATCAACATGATTTAATGGCCTACCAACCAATCAGAATGAACTTTTCTTTAGGAAAACAACTAAAAATTTAAAAAAGAGTAAAATGTATTATTTAAAACAAGTTATCTTGATTATTGGTTTAAATCACTGATGAAAATGAATACACCTTGTTAAACAGCAGCAGAAATAAATGACAAGTCTGACTGAGTTCCAATGAATTTTATGTCAGTCTACTGGAAAAAACTCAGAGTTACAAAGGACATGAAGGCTGTCAAAAGTGAAAATACCCTAAGACTAAAGGATATCTACTACAATATCTACTACACTTGAAACTGTACTTCAAAAGAAAATAGAAAAGATCAAATACCTTTATCGTCACTACTTCTGAACAGCATAGAAGTGGGTAGGCCTGGACCTGTTGACACAACCAAGAAAGATCAGTGTTTTAGCTGAATGCCTTTTTAAACATGATCCTGTAATACTAATTAGGGGAGTGTCAGTCCCAAAATGTTCAGTTTGGGTAAATCCCTGAATTTTCAGATGATTATCCAACTCTGATAAGGACACAGAGAATCTCCCCAAAGGCTCTCCACAGAAGCCCCAGGCTCCCCTTTTCATGTTTGAGAGAGGTGAAGTGTGAAAGCATTGGCATAAGATTTCATCACCATAAAACAATGTGCAGTTCAAAACTCAGAGGTGTTTCAGATTCATTCCTATCACTTTCCAGCTCACGTGTAGGTCGGTGACTCAGGAGGTGAGATGAGCTCAGAGTGTCACTAAATATTTCTTGGGAGTCTTTGTAATAGGCTCACCATCTCTCCCCTAATATTACTCCCGCTAAACAAGGATTTTGCTTCCCTAAAAAGGATATCACGAGCCTTGCTGGCAAAGGAGTGTCCGAGTCCTTTGACAATATACAGCTCTTCATAGCAACATCTTCCCTCCCAGAGAATAAAAAAGTCTATGGAATCCTGCCACTGATTCCTTTTGGACCACCAATCATCAAAGAAGGCAAGAAACTATTTTCCACACTACAGCCCTGAAGTGAATGTCGCCTCTACGATGTTTTCCAGGGGGCTGGTAATAGCGCATTCTTCATGATGAGCCATCAGCACTGGCTCATGCCACTGACCCTAGTCTGTTGCCCTTCTGAGCACACAGCAAGCTGCATCTGTTTGCAGAGGCTGCTTCAGAGATGGGGACTGTTGGAAGGTAGACCTACATGGGGGAGGGGAAGTGTACGTTTTGTTAGGGAGTCAGTTCTGCTGAATGTTATGATACAAATTTGTGTGACGGGTGCTTAGAGTCTTGGGTAGTATCTGTTAAATACTGCATAAATCCAAAGAAATACCAGTGAACACATATCATTCTTTAGCATGTACCAAAGATATCACTGGTTGAATTCCTCCTAATTCAATACTGAGTCACATTCATAGCTATTAGTGTGGGTCATACTCACCATAACAATTCAGCAGATAATACTTTGCATCACTGCTGAAGGATGCAGAATAATACTGACATCTGTCCTTGTCCCAATCACAGCTCACACATTTAGGTGTAGTTGGACTGTTTCCAACTGACATTCTGCAAAGTGATGGAAAGTTTCATTTCAAAGGTAAATGACATTTTTGAAAATGTTCATTCAGTCACCACATTTGTCAGGTGACTAAACAATGCCAGATGGAATCTGTGTCTTTTACAGAGACATATCTCTGTACAAACCATGCATAAGCATTTCTGTAGAACAGAGCCCCCTAGTAACAATGCATTTCACATTAATATGAGCTTTCCTTACAAACATGCCACTGTATACAGTGCTAAGATCCAGTCATACAGCAAAAGTCCAGTTGATTTTAATGGCAGCACAAACGGAAACTAACACGTCAGAGTTCAGGCAATGCTGCAACTTACATCATAATCAAAACTCTAAAATTCTAATATTATAATGAGCATTTTCATCTTCTAAATAAATACTTCCATTTTCTGAAACGTGTCTTATTTAACAGCTTGTTTTCCTAAAATATTTTAATGAACTCTCTCACACAGGATCAACGGACTTTGAATATCTTAATCACTATTATACTTGTGTACAATTTTCATTATAGTCCCTCCATATCTAAATTAGAAAATGTAATAAGCTTCATACTTATAAAGGTTTCTTCCACCTGGCTTTCCATCAAATTCATTACTGATGTAGTATCTATAAAACAAAGAGACTGGTTGAAATACGTTATTTGTAGTGTATTTACACAAAGTAAAATGATCATTTAGATATTGCTTAATCACATTTTGCTGCATCTAATTTTTATTTAGAGACGTTAACAGAACTCTGCTTAATGTAGGTAAATATATAAGCTATCCTGTGGTGCTCATATTTATATCTAGCCAAAGTGTCCCTCCATTATTTTATGTATTTAAATCAAAGTTGCCAAACTCAAGTAATTTGTTACCTTCAATAGCATTTGCAAAGACTAATGCAAACTGAGGGGAAGCAGCAGGAAGGCAGACCCTAACTAGAGTGCAAACCCTGTCTTTGGGCACTATAGATGACAGGAGTACTATATGCCCTTGTAAGACCACACTACCCCTTTAAGCAGGTGGAAATTTGTCTGTCTGGCCAAATGAAGGGAACAGTTCTTTATGGCTGGGAGGAGGGGGAGAGAGGCAAACTGCTGATAAAAGGGACAAGGCACCAGTGTGTTAACCCTGACTCATCTGCTGGGAACCAGATCAGTGGAAAGGTTTAAAAGGGGCAGCCTTGTACATGTAGTTCCCTTTTACCTTCAGCAGGCTGAGGTGGCACCTGCCCTCCATCTCCTCTGGGTGATGAAATATCAGATTTGGTCAAGATAAGTGGAGCTGGGAAGGATTTTTTCTCTTAATACTAGATTGGCCTAGGTGGGGTTGGATTTTATTTGCCCTCCACACAGGGGATTGAGAGTGTCTTTGTTCCTGCATGGCATGAGGGCTGTATGGTAGGTTGTACATTTCAACTCTTAAGTGTGGAGCAGAAGTCCAGTTCATGGCCAGTGGCCAGATAAATGGCCTTGGAAATAATTTTAAAAAGGTGTTCATTAAAGGAATGGAGCTGGAAGGAGAGGAGGTGTTAGGGCTTCTATGATTGATACCTCAAGGTGCCAGTCCCCTTTCTTATAGCTCAACTTAACCCTCCTATGCGAGGGAGATGTGAATGGTAACATCCCAATTAATGGATTGGCTGGGGGGACCTGGATGGGAAAAAAAGGGGAACTGATGGAACCCACCTGGCTAATTATGTAATGAAGATAAGGTTTCCTGTATTGCACACTTATCTGCTGGATAGTCTCAGACATTTAATAATAAAGTTACAACCTGATTAAAACCATATCAAATATCTCCTGTCCTTCCTTCGGTATAGCTGGACAATAACCCTCCCTTCATGGTTGGTGCCAGGAAAACAATCAGGTAAGGCTGGCTTCTTTCACTGATTTTATTGAGTTCCAGGATTGCTGTTGAGGGACACATGAGAGTCCTTCACAAATGTCATTAAGTCCTGGCTTGCATTTTTCATGTTACTGTTGGTCTGACACAGAGGAGGTCACACTAAATGCTGCCACCGAGCATCTGAGTGCAAGACAGAAACACTACACAGAAATAACTAAACTGTGTCTTTATAGTTGGGATTGTGTATCAAAGGAACAAGCATAATCCCAAAAGCCAAGGGTTGTGATGTTCCAAGACGAGGTCAACCTTCTTAAATAGCAAACACCAGCAGAGCAGATTACCAACTGGGGACAACTGAAAATATGCTGACCACACTGAGACATGTCATGATAAAGCCTAAGTCAGTTCAGAAGAGTTTACATGGATGCAGAAAAAAACTCTGTATAGTTTGATTTTTTTTGCCAATATTTTAAATTATGGAACAGAATCTGGGGTGTGCTGGTGCAGGCCTTGGTACATATGATGACATGAAGCTTTCTACCCATCCTGGAGGCAGCTGGGGGACAATTTGCCCTCTGCTGCAACTTAAAGCAGCCTCAGCATTAGCCAGTCTCTATTTGTCTTTAGGAGCTGTTGGGACAGCTCTGGCCATGTCTACTCCAGCACTTCTCTTATGCTGAGGAAGTGGCAGTATATGAATTATTCTGGTTTTCACCAGCTAGGAGCTCCCTTTTGCAGGGGGACTCCCCAAATCCCCATTTAAGGCAGTCTTAAGTGATCTTTGAATCCCTGAAGTCATGAAAAGGGCATCAAACCCAGCCAAGGATCTGGCACAATGTGTATAGCACTTTGGCTAACCAAGCTACTAAAGTATCAGAGGGGTAGCCGTGTTAGTCTGACTATGAACTGTGAATGGCTAGCTAACTACAAAAGCAGCTTCTCCTCTCTTGGTATTCGCACCTCCAGATCAGCTATTGGAAGTGGGCCTCATCCTCCCTGATTGGATCCACCTCGTCATCTCTAGCCTGATTCTGGCCTGCATATTTATACCTGCCTCTGGAAATTTTCACTACATGCATCTGACGAAGTGGGACTTTGCCCACGAAAGCTTATGCTCCAACACTTCGGTTAGTCTATAAGGTGCCACAGGACTCCTCGCCGCTTAAGCTACTAAAATTACAAAAAAAAAAAAAAAGCTAGGCTGTAGGGATCACAACAGTTTGAAAAGAACAGTTTTCAAAACAACAGTAACTGTTTTATGACTCTTTTCTCATGGAAAATGTTTAATAACAGTCTTTTATTAGAACATTCTTATAACTCAAGGTAGGTAAAGAGCACTCTGGAAAGCATTCTGGATCCCACTGACTTTAAGGATAATTGTGAAGTTAGTGAGAACAGTGCATGAATGTCTTGGGACAGAATTTTGCCCTGTATAGGAATTTCATGGTATTATTCATTAGTCTTAGCAGTGCTATTCTTGTAATAACTAGAACCTCAGTACTACATTGTTATTCTAAGAGACTCAATAAAAGTGGCATCATAGTGTTCCATAGTTATTGATTCCCAATAGAGCCAGACAAATGCAGTTCAGTTTACAAGAGCTTCTACCTGTCCCACACTCCTAGATCTTCCAGTTCTCTCTATGGGTATGTCTACTCTACAGCGTTAATTCGAGTTATCTTAATTCAAAATAGTTAATTTGAATTAAGCTAATTAAAATTAACACGTCTACACACAAAATGCAGAGCGAATTAGCATTTTGCTAATTCAAAATACTGCATCCACACTGACTGGATACAGAATTGGATTTAAGGTCAGCCAGAACCAGGTCAGGTAGGGCATCAGGTCAGGAATGTCTGTGTATGGCTGCTGCCTGAGGCTATCCAATGCCTGTGCTTAAAGGGACACCCCGCACGCAGCCGGTTCTCAGGTGTCCCTGCTTGCTTGCCTGCCTCGATGAGGGACAGCTAAGCATTTGTGTCTCTGCTTGCTCAGGACACCACAGCACTTTGCAACATGGAGCGGGAGCTGCCCCTGGGCATTCTGGTGCTTCTCGTGGACATGTTGCTGCGAGCCTGGCTGCACTTTCTGCAGGCTGCCATCCCGGGGGTCCATTGGGGGGCTGTCAGTATCCAGGAGTCTCTGCGAGACAGCTTCCACCCTGAGGAGCACTAAGAGCCTCCCTGGTGTGCCCCACTGGGGGCTTGTGCTCATTCCTCCCTCCTTCCACTTACCCCTCCCTAAGCCCCCTTCCTGATGTCAAATAAAAACACATTTCTTGCCAAAAACAAACTCTCTTTATTGACCGAAGCTGGGGTGGGAATGAGGGTGTGAGAGGGGAAGGGGAAACCTGGGAGGAGGGAGCTGGAAGGGGGAGGCAAGGGGAGGAAGGGGAAGGAGAATCTCAGGGTTGGGGGTCTTTCCAGACCAACTTGATTTTCATGCAAACTTGCTCCTGGATTCGCATGTGGCCTTTGGTGGCCAGGCTGGCAGCTCTCCTGTCATAGACGGCTGCGTTCCTCTGTCTAGTGTGGAGATCATGGATGTTGGCGGCATCCCCCCAAACCTGAGTACGGTCCACCCTGATCTTCGCCCTGGACCAGGAAGGTGCCTGCCTTCTCCAGGCCCTGGCAGGCTCCTGGGAACTGGGAGACTGCTCCTGGGACGTAGTGGAGGGCTGGCTGCCAGTGGCTTGCTGGCTCATGTTTTAGGGCCATGGGGTTGGGGCAGTGACTGCTGGCTCTGGGCTGGCAGGCTTGGAGCTGGCACAGGCACTGTGGCCAGAGTCTTCCCCTTTAAGGGCTCCGGGGCTGCGGGGAGGGAGAAGAGTTTTCCTGGTTTGGCCCAGAGTGGCTACCAGGGGAAACTGGGAAGGCTGGAGGCCCCCTATTTCAGAATAAGCATCTACACAGCGCTTATTCCAAATTAGCTAATTCGAGTTAGGCATTATTCCTCGTAGAATGAGGTTTAACTAACTCGAATTAAGCACCCTGATATTTCGAATTTAATTCGAAATAGTGGTTTGCTTGTGTAAACACTATGGAAGTTAATTCGGAATAACAGTCGTGTAGACATACCCTATGGGATGTGTAGACATACCCTATGGGAACACCACTTTGGGAAAGCTTCTTTCCTACTTACTCATCTCCAGTAGGTAACTCTACAAAGATGTGCACATTAGAGGAGCTGGTATTGCACCTGAATTTATAAAAAGGCATTAGCTGCAAGAAATCAATGTGCAAAAAGTGTCACATCCTATGAAAGAAGCCATTAGCTATGACAAACAGCCATGAGCTAGAGACTATGATAAAACCATATGCAGGACTGTATGGGTTAAATTGTCCGGGACACCATCAGGGGGTTGTTAGTTGGGCTGTTATAAGTAAGAGCAATTTGAGAAGCTTCAATGTTCTTTCTCTTTATTCTGTGTAGTGGTCACAAAGCAAGTGACTGAACAGGACTCTCACCATACTCCTTTATCTCCACTGACTAAAATTTACAACATTATGAAGTAAGTGGTACTTCTTTCTTCACTGGAATTTTAACAATATTTAAGGGGACATCTGTCCTCTGAAATAAATTCTAAACATTTTTTACAGAAGGAAACATTCAAAATAAGTGGGACCTCTAAAAAGAGACATTTCTGAATTTAATGTGAGACTGAAACAAAATGAGAATTTTTCTGAAACAAAATAAGAAAATTACCCCTGGCATAACTTCTCTTCGAATCAGAAGGCTTAAGCTTTAAATATTTCCTAGATAGTCAAGCAGAAAAAAAACCCCCAAAAGTAGAGCAACCTCTGCATCCTCTGCCCCCATACAATTTCTGGTCTGCATCTGAAGAAAGGGCATGATGTTTCACAGACACTGTAATATCTTTTAACAATACATTGTAGGAAAAGCCTACAGTCAAATATGTAGAGTAGTATACACATGTGTACATGTATCGCAAAGATAAGACAACACTACAAAGTTCAGAACTGTCTAGAATAAAAATATTTTCAAAGTGTAGACACATTTGCATCCAGAGATTTGGGTTGAGAACTGTGTTAGAGTTTGCATGTATATATGTACGCACACCTGAATCAATCCTTTATGTTCCACTAAATGTTACTGACCTCCACCCCCTCCCCCCGCCCGCCTCCATGAAGACAAGAGCCTCCCTTCCATTCACAAGGGGTAGATTTCAAAAGGACTGAGGCACATAAAGGTACTGATTGATGCCTAGCAGGTTCTCCAAAAGCCACTAACCTGTACTATGTTGTAAAGACTTACTATTAAATTGCTTTTCTTACAATACTCACATAAAGTCACTGGTTACAGCTTCTATACTGATGACTTCCCATTTTCCATTTGTAATAGGTTTTCTGCTCTAAAAACAAAGGGAGGCAAAAAGTAAAAAGGTAAATTCCATGGCAGCCTAAAGAAATGTCAATCAGCAATGACTATCCTAGGAGTTATTACTCACCCCGCTGCCATTAATATAGTGGATGTGTTTGTAGCCCTCTGTATTGCTTAGAATTTTATAGTAGCCAACATTATCAGGTGCAAAGTAAGGGTCAGAAGGCTGAAACTGGAAAAACACAACAAAACTTTTAAAGCAGATGATAGAAACCGAAGAACAAAATGTTAACCTTTTAGTTTTGGGGATTTCCTCAGCATCTGAATTCACAGTTTCTTAACATTCACGTCATGTATCTTAGTAAATATATCGCACAATGCTGTGTCAGTTCGGGGGGGGGGAATCTATTTTCATTAGGTGTGTGAAACCTATAGTAACCATCTTTAGAAGTAAATATAGCCAACATGTTGTATTTGTTTCTTCAGCAACAGAATTTCCGGTGCACTAGTAATCTGCTACCCACCAGCTTCCACCTCCCCTTCAAATGTAAGGCTTTCAGGCTTCTCTGTCACTTTATGATATCGTGGCGTACGTGTTACTGCTAATTGCTAAATGTAACATTTGAGGGGGCTTGCATGTTTATGAATTTGGGCACATTTCATTAACATGTCTCCTATCTTCTGCGAGCATTTCAATTGAAAAATGGCTTCATTTCATTTTCCAATGAAAACCAGCTATGTCCCAAGGGCAAATGGTCCAATTTTGTGTGGAAGTGGCTTTACAATTCAAAACAACCTAAAACTGGCACTTGTATTTTTATGTTGTCACTGAAGAAATAACCATTCAACAAAAACAGACCTGACCCAAAGCACATTTAAATCAACAGGAGTCGTTCTACTGACTCCTGAGGGCTTTGGGTCAGACTCTGTATGTTAAATATAGAAATAAGAAAGCAAGCAAGCAAACAAACAAACATCAAACCTGAAAAGCATGAAATTGCTCCAAGTGAAACAACAGTAAATTTCTATAGTATATTACACACTCAAAAAAATAACCAATTCTCACAATTGCCCACAACATCCTACTGTTCTTCTTTTATATATGGGGAAACAGATAGATAAAGTGACATGTCTAAGGCCATTCAGTAAGTCAGTAGTATAAACTGGGATTAGCACTCAAGGTCATTTCTCTGTACAGTACTGCCTGCTTGGCAATATTTTTATACAAAACTACATGGGCTGTATTTCACTAGTTTTTCAAAGGCCTATTTAAAACTGAAATCTTATTTCAGCTAAATGTGATTCTCCTTTATCTTATCTGGCAAGGGCTTACATTCTGAGGCTACACACTGTTGGTTCCTAGGCCATGATCAATATAAGGACCATGATGTACTGAGTGATCTTGAATTCACTACACTTTTTCCCTCTGGTTAGTAAAAATTGCAATACTGCCCAGCTCATGCAGAATGCGTTTCATCAGTACATCTCAAAGCACTTGACAAAAAGAGGTCAGTAAAAAGAGGTCACTAATCAGCCAATGTCATTTTATCCTTGGCTGGATGAGATTATAGGTAAAATCTGCCTATATGGAGATTTTGTGCATGGCAAGCCAGAGTGTCAGTCTATAGGGCTATGGCCTACCACTTACTGGTTACGTCTAGACTGCAAACCTCTTTCGAAAAAGAGCGTCTAGACTACAACCAGTACTTTCAAAAAAGCAAGCTGCTTTTTCGAAAGAGAGCACCCAGGCAGTCTGTGCATGGTAGCATCCACTTCGCTTGGCCAGTCAATGGACAGTAGAGTTCTGTAGACTGTCACTGTAGCCTGTTGTGAAATCAAAAAACCCTTTTCTCTCTCTCTCGACTCTTTTTTTAAAATCCTGCTAGTTTAACGGCACAAAGACTCATGATTTTGCCCAACAGTTTACACCAACTGTCTGATTGTAGAGCCTTCGCTGTATAGAAGCAAAATGTGTCAGCATTAAAGCTTTCCTTTTCATATCAAATCTGACAGCAGGTGGGATGATCTCTCATCATTGTACTGGGGATGATTTCATCCCTGCTGTTTCCTCCCTCACTGTGTTTAATTTTTGCTTTCTGACTTAAAAGTGAATTTGTGACTAAAACAGTCAACGTGTGGAGAGTGCGGGCGTGGAGAGCATATTCTGTGTTCTCATCAGAAATTCTGAAACACATTTCTCCCTCAAATCTGATCTTTTGGGTCTAGCCTTCACTTCCTCCAGATAGTAGTTCAACAGGTGCCTACTCGCTACCACTTGCCATTCTGTTCCCCTGCAATGTGGAAAATGGCAGTTAGATAGAGTTCTAATCAGCAGAGCTGTGAGAAAAATTTCATCTAGTTGGTTAAAACATATGTAAAAAAGTGAGCAAGACTTTGCTGTTGCTGTGGTTTGGGGGATTTTGTTTTAAGAGCAAAAAGGGATAAATGTGAATGAAGTGATATCGTATGTTGTTATGGTGAAGACCCACTTTCCAAACCAGTGCAGGGACAACAGGGGAGATTCTTTTAGTGCATTTTGGCACCTTCATGCTACACTAACAGGCTGCATCTAGACTGGCATGATTTTGTGGAAATACTTTTAACGGAAAAGTT
>JANRFK010006693.1:38905117-38930873 GCA_030068395.1 Apalone spinifera | reverse complement strand
AGCTAGTGTAGATGTACCCTCACATAGTAGTCTGTATCACACAAATATGTCTGAATAATTTTTTTCCCTCCATCCCACTCTCGACTCTTATTTTTTTAAGTCATTTTGATTATTAAGCTCCATTTTTCATACCTCTGGACATTGCCAAGTTTCACTGTCTCTCGTAAAGTCACAGACTGTGAGGACTGAAAAATTCTGAATCCTTCTGAGCCACTGCAGACAGATCCTTTCATCAGTTACCCAAGTTACAACACTCAAATAGTGATCCCTGGAAATAACAAATGCTATTAGATGCTTTAGCATCTTACATACATTACTTTTCTCTATAGGGGGGTTCAACAGTTCACTGAATTCTAGTGATTCAGCTCTTATACTTTAAGCTGCAGTAGATTTTTCAGTTGCATTCAATGCTACAGAGCTCAGTAACCTATTGTAATGCTTGATGTCTATTAAAGAATGAGCTAGAGTTTGTGTGTCCATGTCCTAAAAGAATTATAGTTAAATGTTGACAGAGACATTCATGGAGGAAATCAGAACTGCTCAACAATATATCCAAAGCCCTATACTATGGACAGATAGAGGGGACTCTAATTCAAACGGTATGAGTCTGTGATTCTGAAGTTTTATTCCACAGTCTCCATGAAGTTCTGTGGTCATGGAGTGTAGTGAAGTGACAACCTGGATTCCTTGGTTAACCAGATAAAATGAAGATTTTTGTAGATGGTCCTATGCAATTCCTAAGAGGGATCTATTAGTCTACTGTTTTGGTTTGATATCGCTAGTAGTCCTGTGCTTGCTATGAGGGGCTTGAGCATACTAACATCACATTTTGCTAGGCAAGGGCTTTGTCTTCACTGAGAGTTTTTTCAGCAGAATATATGCTAATGAGGGACTCATTAGCATAAATCACATCATTAGCATATTTGTTGACATTTCGTTTTGCGCAAGGGGTTTTTGCGCAAAAAGAAGCAGTGTGGACGGAGGTTTTTTGAGCAAGAAAAAGCCCGTTTTGCACAAGATCCTTATGCCTCTCTGGGACAGGCATAAGAAACTTGCGCAAAACAGGGGATTTGTGCAAAAAACCTCCCATCCACACTGCTTCTTTTTGTGCAAAAACCCCTTGCTTTTTGTGCAAAAACCCTAATGATATCGCGACTTATGCTACTGAGTCCCTCATTAGCATATTTTCTGTCAGAAAAACTCGCAGTGAAGATGTAGCCAAGTAGTTCCATTTCCAGAACATCATCCAGCTGATAGATAACTTTACAAGAAAGATGTAGCATCAAAAAGAAAAGCTTTCATTATTTGCACTCTATATGCATGAGCTCCTTTCTTTTTTATAACAAAAGGCAGCACCCGCAGAATGCAGTGGTTCTCATTCCCAACTATGGTCTGTTACTCTTGTGTGCAAAAGGAGAACAGAAGGTTATGCCCTCCCATGCTCCCATTATGACAGGAGTAATTACTGCAGGCTTTGCAAACTGATCTCATGAAATATCTTCACAAGACTTTGCTCTTAGCTCTACAACTGACATGTTTGTCAAAGTTCATGTTTCCTCTCTCTCCTTCCCTTACCAATCAGCTAACAAAGGTGGGAGGTTTTGAGGTGAAATTAATTGTTTATGAGACTATAAACATGCCCTCAATGCAAAAAAAAAAACCAAAAAAAAACCCAAGAAAAAAAAAAAAAAAAACAAAAACCTTGCCTTTATTGTTTACTTCAACTACAACAGCTGTATTGTATCAGATATGCCGCCTAGTTTCGTGGTTTGATTTTTTTTGGTGAATTTCTGGTTACAATATAGGGTTTTTTCCATGCACACACAAGCTATGTCTATGCAGCATTACTATTTTGGAATAACTAACATTACTCAGAAACAACAAAGTGCACATCTATACTACAAGTCTTTATTTTGAAATAATGTCGAGCTGGAGGACTTCTTACTCCAATGCATGGTAACCCCCATTTCACGAGGAGTAAGGGAAGGTGAAGGAAGAGTGTTCTTCCTTCGACTTCCTGCTGCGTAGACAGCGCCAAAAGCTGAATGAAGCTATTTCAACTTCAGCTACATAACTGACATAGCTCAAGTTGCATATCTTAATTTGACTTTAGCCCTGCTGTGTATATGTTTTGTTTTTTTAAACTGAGAAAGTCAACAATTCTGCAGAAAAATTTGAATGACAAATAAGGCAATTAAAAAAATTAAAAACCAATCATAATTTTTTTCAGAGACTTTTTGCAGCTTTTTTAAGATTTTACAAACAATAGGAAGGCTGGAGTGTACCTCTTCAGGAATTTTTACATTTGAGGAGTACATTTTGATGTGATTAATTCAAACTATAGGGATTCCAGGCAGTGCAAAAATGTGGCATTTAACTTCCTTGTTTTCTCCCTGGAAAGAATACTCCTGCAGTCCTGTGCCACAGTGCATTCCCCACTCGGCAAATTTCTCATTTCCAACACTGATAGTCTCACAGGGCAAAATCCATCCCTGTGCACGGGCCTGGGCATTAGTTGCTTCTCAGTTAACCATCGCACATGAACACTCAGGACTACATGGATTTAAGTAGGATTTGAATGATACATGTGCTTTATGCTGGCCTTCAGCAAATTCACAAATTTCACCAGAATTTTAAATAGAAAAAAAAGTTGCCATTTCAAGCATTTTGGCAGCTGACTTAGAAATGGTTGGAGTGCCTCTCAGGATAAACACTACAATTAACGAGAAATTCCTAAATCATGGGGGCGAGACCCATTCAAGACATGAAAAGGAGACATTGTTTTCTTTGGGCACAACAGGCATACTCATAGAGGACAAGGACCCCCACAATATGTGTGTAGGGCTAATGCAGTAGCTTCTGAAAAGGGGCATAGGTCTCCTGATAGTGCTTGGGGTCCAGATATCAGAATCAGATATCAGTGGACATATACATATGTAACACCAGCTTCAAGCATGGTGATGTGGCTGTGCTTCTTGGGAGTGCTCAGTAGCACTGCATATGCAAATGAGTGCAGACATTATGTCTCCTAGAACTCCCCCTAAGCGTCCCCCAATCTTGCCAGCCCTCTATATAGGGTTGTACTTAATGCCAGAATTTAGCCATAAGATGGTAATGTGTTACCTCTCTTTTGACAACAATGCCAAACAACCTGCCTGCATCCCCTTCTCTAGCCCCAGCTGACAGTCAATTTACAATGGGAACAAATGTATCTTTTTAAATCAGGGAAAACTTGAGAGAAAGCCACACAATATCATGTGGTTACTTTTTCCGCAGCAGTGAGAATGTTTTCGATGCAGTCCCCAGCATGAATACTCGCTTTGCCTTACATTACATCACCTCCACCACAGATCATCTTCTGCTTATTAAAGTTTACTATCATGTAATTCTTTCAGGTAAGTTGGAGTTGATCATGAGGAAAAATGTTTATAACAGCATCAAGTGCTTCCTACATCTTTACTTACAAATGATGGTTGAATATAAGTGTTACATGTATCATATTTGATCCTAAGCAGAATCAGACATTTGTATTTTTGAAAATTCTGGGCCTGATCTACTAGGCTATGTCTAGACTACATGGCTTCGTCGACGGAGCCATGTAAAATAGTTTATTCGGCATAGTCAAAGAAGCGGGGATTTAAATAATCACCACTTCATTGAAATAAACATGGGCACCGTGCTGTGCCGACGATCAGCTGACCGCTCCTGTATGCCTTGAGAAACAAGGTTTACCGGAGCGGTCGACAAACGCTTCCCTTGTCAACCGCACCGCATCTAGACTGCTGCGCTATGCCGGATCAACTAATCGTCAACACAGTGTGGCGGCCATGTTTATTTTAATGAAGCAGGGATTATTTAAATCCCCGCTTCTTTGACTATCCAAATAAACTATTTTACATGGCTGCGTCGACAGAGCCATGTAGGCCCAGATTTGTATAATGTCATACCAAAATAAAACTACAGAAATTCCAGCAGGAAAATCAGACCCTGTATTAAGCTGGGAAGTTGTGTTGATGTTATTGTTCTGAGCCAAGCATGGTATTGCTCTGCTTGTTGCTAGTGAAATAAAAGAAGATTTTGCTAAAGCAGAAATCTATTAAAAACTAAATTGAAAACAGATGTTTATCTACACTTCTGTCTCGAAAACTTCAAGATCTGGCTAGCATCATCAATACTTTGTGGAATTATAGGGCTATGATAGAATATATGGACAATATATTAATGCAAACAAATATATGAGGTTGGATATATCCTTCAATCGCTGATACACTGTGGACTGGACTGGGATGGAATGAGATATTCTCTGTATTCTGGCTATAGAGAATTGATAACATGGCAGAGATGCTGTCTTATTTCCTAATAGCCCCAGGGCTTTGCTTTTTCTAAAGATTATCACATTTTTCTGTGTGATACAGTACGTGCTGTATCTCATTGTCTCTAAATTCTCATTGCAAACATAAGACACATACACTTAGTAAGTCTGCAGTATTGGGGAAACAGGAGACTTCAGACACACAAATTGTGCATGTAAAAATACATTTGGTTGCTCTTTTCAGAATACTCAAATTTATGTCAAGTAGCACTCTGTCAGCGGTGTTTTGAGAAATAAAACTTTTCATTTACTTTCTGAATTACTGGTTTCCATAATAATATTACCAAGAAAAAGACACATTTTAAGTTTAATCAAAGAAATTTTGCTGTTACCTCACAATCTGAGTATTGCTTTAAAATGAGCCAATGAAAACACAGAGGAATCTTTTCCCAGTGAAATCAGATACAGTGAATCTTCATTTGCAGTGCAACATAGCTACAATTCTGAATTATTTATCAATGCATTGTAATGTGCAAATTCAATTCCACGTATAGTCAATTGCTGCTCAAAGTAAAGCTGTTCTGTGAAATGATTTCACTGTAAGTAGGATCCACTATACATGATGAGCCAATAACATGTCATATTCTGAGCACAAGAAATCTGGAATATGCCACCACCTTTAAATGATTTTTAGAAGGAATAATCTCTACATGGGGTTTACACAGTAAATCCTGTTCCTCTCTGAGCAGTGATAATATAACCCAGTGATATATGATAGTAATCTAGGGAATTCACAGAGAAAACCATCGTATTATTAAAACTACTTACCCTGATATTATGCTAGCTGGTGCAATAATTTCATTGGTATTTACAGTGGAAAGATTTTGGGTATTCACAACAAATAATTTTACAGTAGGATTTGTAGCTCCCGCCTAAAGAAAGAAGTAAACGTTTCACATTATTTCTGAAGATAGTAAATACTTTCAAAGTGAAAACAACTCTTGAAATTAGACAAGATAGAAAAGAAACTGTAAAGTGCAGCAGCAATGAGACACCATGTAGGTTAGACTGTATGAAGAAACACAATTCTGTTCAGATGGTGGGCACATACACTTATGTTTTTTTATGAAGAAATTAGTCACATAATTCTAGTAAAAACATACCTCTTCATTTATAAAAACAAACATCCATCATCACATTTGATACACTGTAACTTCATTTACTATATTTGCTAATATAGCCAGATGGTAGGGCTTATTGCTCTCCAGCAATGGGTTACCTTCAACCCACTACTACGGGGGAGGGAAGATCTTTTTTGAGTCGGGGGTCGCTGACCCACAAAATAATCAGTTGGGGGCCACACACAGGTGAGAAGCAAGAAACAAACACTCCTCACTGATGTGGCCCCCTGAAACTGAGAAAGACACTCTCCACATTCACCTCACACATCAGAGTCTAGGGGGGCCCAGACTAATAGCTTTTGTGTGCTCCAGCTCTGCAGGGGGACAGCGGGGGATGGAGCACCAGTGCATGCTCCCCAGTGCTTGCGGGGAGCCCTGAGCCATTAAGCCAGATCCAGGCAAGGTTCTCCACCTCTGCACTAGCCAAAGGGGCAGCAAACTACCCTTTGCCATGGATTCAGGAAACTGTGATGTCCCACAGTAATATATTTCCAGAGCAGGTGCCGTCTTCTCTGACCAGTGTCGCATCCTTCCAGGTCATCGATTCATCTACAGAATTTCAGAAATTCCAGTAATTGGAATTAAAAGCTTGCAGTTGATCCCTCCTATAACCAGCCAAAAGTAACACATATTTCTGAGGAGGTCAGTGAAGAAGCAAACAAACTTACTACTTTATGTCCCTAAGGCTATGTCTACACTGTAGCCTTCTTGCGGAAAAGCTTACGCAAATGAAGCTTGTCATGGAATATCGCTGTACTTCATTTCTATAATTAATAAATAGCTGTTTTTGCACAAGAGGTTTTTGTGCAAAAAAGAGCGGTGTAGACGGCTCTGTTTTGCGCAAAAGAGTTTGGGCTTTTTTGCAAAACGGAGCCATCTACACTGCTCTTTTTTGCACAAAAGCCTCTTGCGCAAAAACGGCTGCGCAATTATGCAAATGAAGTGCGGCGATATTCCACACTGAGCTTCATTTGCATAAGCTTTTCCACAAGACGACTACAGTGTAGACATAGCCTTACTGAGATCCTTGTCTAGCAAAGACATCGCCAATATCTCATTGCTAACTTGATCACAAATGCCACAACAAATGAGAAATTAAAAATAAACAATGGAGCCCTGCGTGGATATAAAATCTGTATCTGCATCCACATTCGCAAAAATCATCAACAGTTATCCACCTCCATATATGCCAATGTAGAGACCCACGGCTATCAAGTGTATATAGGGTGCGTCTACACTGCACTTAGCTCACAATAAGATATGCAATTCACGTATCTTATTCGAAATAGGCTATTTCAAAATGTGACACCCCTACACAGCACCAAATTTTGAAATAAAACACTATTTAGACAAATCCATTATCCCTCATGCAACAAGGTTGACAGGGATGCTGAAATAGTGCATCCACTATATTTTGCAAAAGTGGATGTGTTCAAAAGACATGGGGTAGCTATTTTGGGATTCTTCTGGTGTCCTTAAGACATACCCTTAATCTGCATATTTTGAAGGTTCTTTATACAAAATTTGTATCTGTATCTGCAAAAATGAGCTATGGATATCCACATCCACATCTGCAGATGTGAATACCTGCAGCTATAAAGCAGATATCCATAGATTTGCAGGGCTCAAATAATCACCTGGGAGCCATTAACTGAAACGTCCCAAAACTGCCACACTGATTTCACTGAGGGTGGTGCTTTTTATGATATTACTAAATGTTTCTGATTCTCACACACCTTTCTTCCTTTCTTGCCTCTCAGTCAGAAGCATTTCTTTTGAGATTTATGGACAGAAAGGGCTATGAAAATGCAAAACTTATTCCACCCCTGCTGAGTTTAGTTTATTAACTGCCATACTCAAGTTAGGATCAATAATGCTATTAGTCAATTATCCTGCTGTCAAGGCTGTTCCCATACTGGCACTTCAAGTATGGATGGTGGGAATCCACAAGGGACTTTAAAATACCCTGCTACTAAAGCCTTCTATTTAAAAACTCCTATAGCCTTGAATACAAAAAGCGCTTTGAAAACCCAAGATGATGCATTTGATAATTTCTTCTACGGGATACCCTTTAGCTCTTTAACCCTCCTTCTGGAGAGAGCTTGAAAAAACCCTGTATATTTTTCTTAATAGCTGCCATTGCATTCTTAGGCATGTACACACAGAACCACCTGCCTTCTAGGACACAGGAATCGCATCATAGTCTTAAAAAAGTGATATTTATTAACAAAAACAAAGAAAACACAGTTGGGGGTGTGTCTAGATTATATGGCTCCGTCGACGGACACATATAAAGTAGTTTACTAGACATAGTCAATGAAGCGGGGATTTAAATAATCTCCGCTCATTAAAATAAAAATGGCTGCCACGCTGTGCCGACAATCAGCTGATCCACTTCATTGACTACGTTGAGTAAACTACTTTACATGGCTCCGTCGACGGAGCCATGTAGTCTAGACATACCTTTGGTGAGTACTGCTTGGCTGCTAGGTGTTACAGAGCAACCCCTCCAAAAAAAGGAAGATTAAAACATGAAGGCTATGTCTACACTATAGGGTTTTTGCGCAAAACCCCATGAAGCATCCACATCTCAAGCGCATTTTTGCGCAAAAAAATTAAAGTAAATCAACAGGACAGAGGGCTTTTGCTGGGACAGTTATTCCTCTCCCCATGAGGAACAACTCCTTTTTGCTCAAGAGTTCTTGCACAGAAAGGTGTGTGTGGACGATCAACAGGGGTTTCTTGCACAAAAAGAGCCTATCACAAAAAGCACAGGTGCTCTGATAGCTATTCACAGAATGGCCATCAGAGCTTTCTTGCGCAAGTGTGTCCATGCAGTGTGGACGCTTTCTTGCCACATCACGTTTTGTAATGCGTTTTTGAGGTGTAGATGTGCTTTTGCACAAGAAGTTTTTGCAGAAGATCTCTTTCGCAAAAAGCTTTTTGCGCAAAAACCCTGCAGTGTAGACAAAGCCAGAGAATTACTTCTCTGGGATTCAGTTTGAAGAGTTACACTGTAATGGGGAAGTGGGGAGTTTACATGTGCTCAGCACAGAGAAATCCAACAAACCCCAAAATAAAGAAAATAACCTGATTGTATCTGACCAAATATCAGGTTATCTGTTCTACTCCTATATCTGTTGTTCCAAGATTTAGTTCTTTCCACGGCATGGATGTTGCTTGATATTCCATGCCTTGCTCCCTAGAAATTAATGTCTCCCAGCTCTGCTCTGGTCACACAGACTGGAATGGGAAGGTCACTGCTTTCAGTTCAAAAACTCACACCCTGTTTTCATTGTCTCTCCTGGCTTCCTGCCAACTCACTTCCTGCTTCCTTAGCATTCGTGGAAACTCTCTAGGATCCACTGTCTACGATTTTAATCCTTACAGACAATTTAGTTAGCAGAATGGCTGAAATGTCCAAAAAAGGATAGAACAGCCCCATTCATCATACGCCCTCCCAAATCACAGATAGTATTGGGCAGCCTGGCCTAGGCTGAGTCCACATAGTCAGTGATTTCTTCCTGGAGATCTAGGAGAAAACATAGTTAATAGGATACATGCACATACTAAACTCATTAACTGATAACATAAAGAACTAAGCAAGATCCCCCCCACATTCATGGAATACGATGATGGTGAAAATGCCATCCCCAAATATATGGATGTAGCTTCTCCAGAGCATATACAATGGTAACATTCCTCCTCTGAGACAGACCAGTGGCTTTCCCTTTCAGAGAGCTTCTTACAGAGAAACAAGATACTGTTAATCTGGCTCTGTCTGTATCAAAAATGATCCCACGCCACGCTGATACATATATGGTGACAAAGAAAGGTTTGTCATAGTCTGGGGGTCCTTAATACTAGGTCACACATAAGGGCAGCCTTAAGCTGCTTAAAGCTTCCTGACATTCCTCAGTCCATTTAACTGCATTTGGCTGCTCTTTCCTTGTCAGGTCTGTCAGTGGAGCAGCAATCTGACTGCAGTGTGGTATAAAGTGCTTGTAATATCCTGCTAAGGCTAGGAATGATTGGACCTGTGGTGTTTTTTTGTGGTTTTTTTTTAAGGGACAGGCCAATTCTGGATAGCCTCTACTTCAAGCCTATAGAGGGTTGATAGTTCCCTGACCCACCTGATGTTCAAGGTAAGTAACCCTGTTTAGGCCTATTTGACAACTTTTTAGCCTTGACTGTCAGCCCTGCCTCCCTTATGTGCTGGAAAATAACTTGGAGGTGCTCTAGGTGTTCTGCCCATGAATCAGAGAGTATGTCCTCATCATCCAGATTAGGCAACTGAAAATTCTCAAAATCCAGCTTGCAGATAATCTACTACAAGTTTTAGGAAGGTGGCAGGTGCATTGTGCAGCCTGAAAGCAAGAACATTAAATTCATACAGCCCTACATGTGTAATGAAAGCTGACCTTTCCTTAGTGGATTCATCCAGAAAAGGGTAGTACCCCGCCCATTCATCACATCTGCTCTTACTAGCTGGATCAGTGTCAACATAGTCAAATGAAGATCAACTTTATCAATTATGCCAATTTTATTTCTGTGCATGTGCCTCTCTAATTCATTACACTTTGCTAACCTTCATTTAGTTTCCTCCATTCACTCTACTACCTAAGAGATGAATTCTCCTTAGATTAATTCTCCTTACATTATGGGGATATAGTAGCCATTTGGCAGTGGAACTGGTAGAAGGAAGTTGTGTGCTCCGAGATTTTTACAGATGGTATCAAGGAAAGATAGAAGGGCATAGCTGTGGACAATGAATCTGTAACTATGAAACACTGGCCAATATTATCCCTCCTTTTTCTACGGAAGGCACGCATCAATCCATGGGCTATGGCTATGGCTTTGGAGAGGTTCTGCAGCTTGCAGGAGAGAATTCTATGAATTAAAGCCCATGCAACACCCATATGCCTAGTGCCTAACAGTATGCCTCATCATCTCCGTCACTGCTTGTCATCCCTTCAACGGCTTTGGAGAAATAACAAAACCTTAAATCATATTTTTCCCCCCCTGAAGATAATAAAAATACGTTAACATTGCCAGATGCTGTTGACTTCAGTAAGAGTAATCACTGCAAGCTGTTGAGGAGAGACAGACAATATTTTCATTAGCAGGAACTGATTAAATGATTAAGAGAATAGTACCAAACTGCTGAACAACCATGTTTAATAAATAACACAGACCTTGGGATATGGGAGTCTAATGGTCTTTGGATACTGCAGCGTGTCTTCTGCATAAAAGGAATACTCCATAACAGGAACTTCTGTGTCATTAAACTCTGCATATGCTAGAAAACTGGCATTTGGAGACCACCACAGAGCAGAGTGGGTGCCAAACATTTCCTCTGAAAGAGATGCAAAGGCGTTCTTTTGAAGTAATAGCTGCTAAATTGGCTTCTGCAACGGAATTATTGTTCTAATTTGTGTTGCACAGATTTATGCTGAAGTTTAGCTACTAAAGTACAGACTATTTGCCTGTGTTCTAGAATGACGCAGTAAAAGAATGCTTACAACAGATAGACTTTTATAGTTATTCTTCCTGAATCTGGTTGCAATAATGAAAAAAAATCTGTACTGGGTGCTAGTCCTGTAATTTTTCATACACTCCAATTAAAAATAAAATTCATTTTCAATAACATAAAGCCTTGACCACTTTATGATTAATAAAGTCCCCAAATAAGCTTTCAAACTTATAACCAAGTTATCTGGAAGTAAAGCAGATCTACTTCCAAATACGAGGGTATGTGTACACTACAGAGTTTTTTTGGAAAAGCAACCGTTTTTCTGAAAAAACTTGAATTACGTCCACACCGCAATCACATTCTTTTGAAAGAAACTAAAGAACAGAGGGGTTTTTCCGACACTGGTAAACCTCTTTCTATGAGGAAGAAGCCTTTTTCCGAAATAGCTCTTTCGGAAAAAGGCGTGTGTGGATTGGGAAGAGGGAGATCTTTCGAAAGAAGAGGAAAGAGGCAAAAGCATAGGTGCCCTGGTGGCCACTCCATCCATAGTAATCACAGCTTAAATGTGAGATAGTGTCCATTCAGTGTGGATGCTATCTTTTGAAAAAGCAGATAGCTTTTATGATTCGCTTTGGCAGTGCGGACGCTTTCTTTCAGAAGAAATTTTTTCAGAATATCTCTTCCGGAAAAGCTTCTTCTGAAAGAAATCTGAAGTCTAGACATAGCCAAAGAGTGGAAGGTAAAGCCAGACATTTAAAATGTTAGTATATGTTCCTGTTTTAACCAGTGCACTCAGAAAACAAATATGAATTCTGCAGAGATTTATGAGCATGGAACCCACTGATCTCTCTGGTTTGACTTTAATGGCATTGCACTGGGTAGAATTTGGCAAGTATATCTGGACAGCCAGTGAATGGAATGGACATAATTAAAACCAAACGCATGTGGCCTCACTAAATGTTAAACCATTAATGCAGTATTTCTAAAACTTTTGAAAGCTGAGCACCACTTAAGGAAAATGAAGCCAGCTGTGCTCCCACGTAACCTCATGAGGCGTGAAAGATCTAAACATCTTAATTTATAAATCTTCCATGATTTCCCAGCTCATCTTTCACACCCATTCCACCTACATTTTGCAGAACACTGGAGTAAATTATAACAGACTTCCTCTTCTTTCCAGCACTCCGATGAACAGCAAAATAGTAAACAATGCTGACATTTTAAGTATCCTCGGCATGCAGATGAGTCAGTACTCATTGTTATGAACGGGAAGTTCACATTTTACAGCTATTGCTTCAGACCTGCTACAAATTCAGGCAGTTGTCACTGCATTGATTACACTCACATTTTGAAAATTCTCTTCATAAGGATAATGGATAGAAACTTAAAAAATCCCCCAAAAGCTGAGACTCTGGGAACAATTTAGACTTCTAGCTCCATTCCTGTGCCACACATGGGGTAAGGAAGAGCAAGCAAAATCTTTTAGAAAACACTGCATTAATGAAATTTCCATATTTTAAAAAGTAGGGTTTTCATTTATAATAATACCAAGGTTTTTTATAGAATTTCCATCTATTACTGTCAATGTGCTTTGCCTCCATTCTGCATACAGAGAAGCTGAAGCATAGAACTAGGAAGTGACTTGACCAAGGTCACCCAGCAGCATAAAAGTGGCAGAGCTGGAAACAGAATTCATAAAGTTCTTGTCACAATCCTATGCACTATCCATTAGGAAACACTGCCTTCATGCAAGCCTAGTCCAAAGGATAATGCAGTGGCCTAGAAAGCAGGGAGACCAGAATGTTATGTTAGTACTACGGACCTACCATGGGAAATTAATCAAGTCATTTCACATCTTTGTACCTCTGTTTCTCCATTTGCAAAATGAGTATCATACCCACTTTCCTTTTTAAAGCATTTTGATTTCTGTGGCTAAAATTCTAGATGGTGATACCATTTAAGATGCTCTCTTTTCTCTGTGTATTTACTTTTACATATTTTAATCAGACTAACAAATAAGTTTCTGTATTTTCTTGTAAGATAAAATATGCATGTAATTACCTTCATATACCCAGTCAGCTATTCCATTAAAAATTTTATTTTCTTCTCCATTTGTGGTGATTGGCACACTTGCCGCACCTGGTGATTCTTTTATGTAAACATTATTATTCCAAACGTACACCTGTAAAAAACCTCAACAACTTAATTATCACAATAGTCACTATTAAAATGCAGTGCTAGAACAAATCATAGTCCCCTCCCACGGTCATATTTGTCACTCTTTTAGAAGGCAGGCTCTGTCTTTGACAGTTATGTTACATTAAACCTGATGCAGGCAATTAACAAATAAAAACATTATTTATTAGTATTAAAGTAATTTGTAACAGAAAACATTGAAGTAGTGAGTGATCTGGCCTGTGGTCAAAAATAGAGAGCTAAAGAAAAAATCATCAGGTGTTGTTAAAATAAAGAGATATATGTATCTGTAGCACTTTCCATTTGTTGATCTAAAAGTGCTTTACAAAGGAAGTTGGTATAGCAGGCCACACCAGGAGTAGAATGCAGGTCTCCCAAATTGCAGTCCAGTATTGTATTCACTCAGCTACACTGCCTCCCCTGTATTGATCTGTATTGTGTCTTTAAAGCCCTATTAATATTTTCTTTAGATACAGATTTCTTTCTTTCTTTAGTAACTGTGTTTTATTTTGCCTGTCTCACAATGGAAGCTGTAAGCTCTTTCATAAAACATCTGCAAGGGTCTTAAGCTGTCACAGGCATCAACGTCCCTTCTAGCTAGGGGATGCCTGACTACCTCCTCCACCCCCAAGCTTCACCCCGACTCTTCCACCCCACTCTCTCCCTCAAGTCCCCACTTCTCTGCCTCTTTGTCTTCTCCCCATCCCGTCTCCCAAATGCATCTCATCCCTGCTCCATCCCCTCCCTCCCAAAGCATCCTGCATGCTGCAAAACATCTATTTGAGGTGAGGGAAGGGCAGGAGTTGATCAGTAGGGCCATCAGTGGGCGAGGGACACTACAGTGAGTTGGGAAGAGGGGAAAGTTTGGCTGCTGGTGGATGTTGACTATTCACTAATTTATCTCAGTTAATGCTTAAAAGGGTTAAATGATATGATTTTAAACATTTAAATGGTTAACTTTTAAAATCAATATTTATATTCCTCACTCTCTAACATCAAAGAGAAAACTCACATGGGTAGTGACCCTGTCCCTTTGTTTTTTGTGGGAAGAAGCTATAAGTATGGACACAGAAAAATTTTTCGCCTCTGGACTGTTTGGAGCCGAACAGGGCAGGAAAACTGAAAAGGAAGACAGATCCACAGAGCTACAATGGATAACCCTGAGAGCCTTTAGGAAATCTCTTCTAACATTGGAATTATAGCAACTCACCTGAATATTTAGTTTGCCTGCTTATCCTCTCAATAACTCTCATTTCTTTATCCTAGCTTATAAACATTTAGTTCGTATACAACAGTGTTGTCCTTGGTGTGAGATCTAGGATACAAACTGACCTGTGTGAATGACTGGGGACTGGGTATAATCTATGTTGTCGTTTATGATATAAGTAACAATCCATCATATAGTCTAGTTTGGCTAGGTGACAAAACAGACTAGCGTGTCCATGAGAACAGTCTTGACACCATTATCAAACTATTGTAATGCTTTAGGAGTTCACATTTGTTACTGGGCTGTTGAAATTTAATTATACAGCATACCACAAGTTTGGGGTGTCTGCCCTGCTTTTGACAATCTGTCCTATAATAGGCACTCATGGTCCTGAGCAACTCCAGTCAATGTGACAATGCATTGGAAATGCACTGCAAACATTTCAATACACTTATATTTACTGACCAGTTTGTGACCAACAGGTGACCAGGATATGTACTGTGTATCATTAGGTAGTAGATTCTCAGTTACTAAGGATCTAGGGAAAAACAAAACAAAAAGTATATAAGACAGATAAATCAGTGAAGTGTCATTTCATTGCAAAGTGGCTTTATTGTATATGCATTGTCCGTAATAGCTACTGACCTGTTTTGTATATCATAGATGTGGTATGAAGCTGTGTATGAATGCCTCCAGAGCTGCAAGAGAACCAATTTTATTTTGAGGAACTCTCACCATGATTGACTTAGGAGCCCTGTGAATGTGTTATAAGTTCCTGGCAATAATATTGGACACCTCCTCAGACTCCCATTGGAAGAGGTGAACACAACCACCAGGCATTGACAATTACCAATGGGCTAGACCAGTGGCCTCCAACCTTTTTAAGCACAAGATCATTTTTTGAATTTAAGTGCAATGTAAGATCTACCTCAAATATAAATACCCTTTTCCCGCCTCCTTCATTCCCCTTCTCCGAGGCCCTGCCCCTGCTCACTCCGTCCTCCCTTCCTCCCACCCCCATTCTCCCTCCCTTTCACCAGACAGGGGCAACGGGTTGGGACACAGGCTCCGGACTTGGGCTAAGGGGTTTGGAGTGTGAGGGTGCTTTGAACTGAGCCTGGGGCATGGAGTTGGAGTGTAGGAGGGGGTTCAGGGTACAGGCACTATTTCAAGACATCCCTTATTCCTTGTTGAATGAGGTTTACAGGGATGCCAAAATAGCATGTCCGTTATTTTGAACATACTTGCAGTCTAGACATACCCTTCGATAATGGATCTCTGTGATCCATTTGAAGTGATTAACTTCTACAGTGATAGGCATTATAAATATGATGATTAAATTGATGGAGAAATGATCAGATTATCAGACTTAACCAACAGAGCTATAATCAAATGAACACTGACAAGATATTATTAAAACATACTAATTAGAGATGGGTCCTTAACAAAAACCCTGTATCCAAAGACCACTGGGGTTTGGAGTGAGGAGAGGTGGTTTGCCACCTTAATTTTGGCATTTTCTAACTTCTGAGAGCTTGATTATGAAATCTTAACACTGTTCTTTTAACAGCTTCATTGGGGGTAATATACTTTTTTTTTTTAACTGAAGCAACAAAATTCTGTTATGTGGCATCACACTGACATCCCTGTGGGCCATAAGCAGAGTGGTAACCTTTAGATAACCACACAGAGCTCTGCCACTAAAGATAACAGAGTAACTGATAGTAGTAGTATGTTGTAATCCTTAACATGGTCTAGCACGAGATGAGGATGAGTTACTTTCCCAGTGTGTTTCACAATATTTGCTCACAAGAGAGGAATGGTGACACTTAGAAAGTTTGGGTTCCATTCCAGGCTCTGGAGACATGTGTGCTCTAGTGGATACAGACTAAATTTGACCAACTTCTGTCTCCTCTCATCCAACCTGTCCCCACTCTGACTCTTCTTCACTGCTGGCTCCCAGTCCCTAACTCCACTGCTCAGGCTATACATTTTAGTTCAAGTCACCAAACCTAGTTAGCTTTGGCCTCCCTATCTGGACTCACTGTTAGTATGGAGGAGACTGTCACTAAAAGACACAGTTTCTTATCCATCCTACCTCCCACTTCCCCACCTCCATGCCCAACCAGCTCCAGTGTGACAAGACTCCTTGTTCCACTATGCTCCTTTCCCTCCTCCCTGGTCCAGCTCTTCTCCCCCCGCCCTGCATTCAAGTCAAGCAGCTTCCTCTTCCATGCTGCTTTGAGATCATCAATAGGTGCACTGAAAGCATGGACAGCCAGGTTCCCTTGATCTGATTTCTACAGCCTGGCCCCAGCCCTGCCTGGAGCAACCATTCAATTAAAAGTCCAGCGTTACCTCTGGTATCCTGGGCTGGAGATGGCATGTTCAGTTAGTTGTTCTGTGGGGATTGCGCATGTGTAGTCTGATCAGCACTAAGAGCTCTGAGAGGCTCAAGAATTCTCCATGAAAGGAAGGAATCTTCAGAGATTCTAACCACTAAAACCTAAGTGGTTTCTTAAGCGTATGCAACCTGCAATTTTTCAAAGGCCCTATAACGTGACCAAATTTGGATGCAATTTCACAGCAAGAGACAAAGGTACATCCCTGACACAAAGGCACCACATGCCAAATACCAAATCTGTGCTTAAAAGCTCAGGAGCAATAGTATTTCTCAGAGAAAAGGTCACCAGAATATTTTTTAACATGGACAAAACAATATATTTCTCTGATTGTATTTTGAGAAATGGGTGCACTTAGCTGAAATTTTTCAGACTTTAAACTGAAGCAGACAATTGGCATAAAAAAATTCAGCTAAAACCGTAAAGTTTGGCAAAGTTATCAGCAACTTTAAAATTAGGTCTTATTGTGGGAAGTATTGGGCAACTTTAAAAGGTAGTACTGCCGGCCAGCCCTGCCTATCGGACCTGTCTGCACCAACCAAAAGATTAAAATGAATTCAAATTTTGGTAAATGAGAGTTCTCATTCTCCCCTTTTTCTGTGTTTCTCTTAGTGCTTCTATATAACATAAGAGGCATACAAAAGAAGAAGAAACAAAAATGCACTAATACCTTTACATAGTTGTATTGAAGAAGAGCAAATTTTTGGTCAGGAGCTAAGATAGCCGTGGTTGCTCCATACGTGGCCTATCAACAAAAGGATGGAGAAAAAAAAACACACATGCACTGATTACATAGGTAAAAACAAGGAGCAATGCTTTCCCCAAAGTCTGAGATGTACTCTATGAGAGCAAACATACTAATGTGGTATTTTTCAGAACTTCTGAGAGTGTTTGATCATCAGCATTTATGAGCACGATGTCATTGTCAGCAGTTTTGTGCAGGTATTCATTTCCTAATGGGACAAGAAAAATGTCATTGAGTAACAAAAAAATGAAAATGTTTCTAAACATTTATTATTTTCCATCTAATATCACAGAGTAGGAGGTCTATATAAAACAAAACAATTCAAATTCTGGGCCTTTATATAGTGGGAAGAGGGACAAGTTGCAGAAGCCAATAGGAATCGCAGTCCCCATTTTTAGAGGAGCACAAGTTCCTCTAAAACGTCAGCTCCTACCTTAGTCCCCTAGGGAACCGAGCACAGAAAAAGGGAAAGGAGCCTCGCTCTATCTCCTTCTGTTCCCCAAACTGACCCAAGAAGTAAAATGGATGCACAGTGAGGAGTATGTTGTCCCCTATAGAAGGGTACAGCAGCAGATCTCCTCTTCCGGCATCCAGGAGGAGATGTGCCTCCCCATCATAAGCTACACAGGGATGTGCCTGAAGGGTGCAATTAAGTCCTCTGTTTTCCATTATTTTAATTGTTTTGGGTCTTACTGATGTCATTCTACAACAGTAACCTAAAAACCATTCACACTTCACCACCACATAGCAGCTACCTCTGAGCATTTAAGTAAGTACAGCCTGTCCCCAACATGAACATCACATAACAGGTAAAAGACAGGACTATGCAGCAATTTAAAGACTAACAAGATGGTTTATTAGGTGATAAGCTTTTGTGGGTCAGACTCACTTCCTCAGATCAAATTGTGGAAGAAAATTGGCATAACCATATATACCTTTTGGTCATGCCAATTTTCTTCCACAATTTGATCTGAGAAAGTGGGTCTGGCCCATGAAAGCTCATCACCTAATAAACCATCTTGTTAGTCTTTAAAGTGCTGCATAGTCCTGTCTTTTGTTTCAGCAAGACCAGACTAACATGGCTACATCTCTAATACTATATCAGAGGTAGGCAGAGATAACATTCTATCAGGACAGACTGATTTACCTGAAATCCATTGTAAATTATATGTTTTGTATTTAATTTCACCATTTAAATAATCCTCTAAGGTAAACGTTCTACGTGAGTCAGACGTGGCACCTGCATCTGGAAGAAATGAAAGAAAGATGTGGATAATGCTGTGACTTACTCAGCCAAACCTAAAAATTGGTGTGTCTTTGTGGCAGGTATACTAACACTAACTATCCTAGTGTAAAATCCTAGTGGAGATAAGGCACTGTAGCTTTACTGTGAAGAAAGTCATCAACAGGGACTAACATTCTGACCTTGCCAAGCCACCCTGTGGCAAAGGCTCCCAGTGCCTTGTCTCCAAAAGGATTTTACAGTGAAATAACAATGTGCAATAGTGATGTCCCTGTAAAAACACCCATGTCTGTTGCAGAGAAAACATAACCTGAATTTCTCTACTCTGCCTAGCTTATAAAAAGTGAAGCCACTTATTAAAAAGAGAAAGAGCCAATCTTAGTTCTCCTCCCTTTTGTGCCTACTCTTGGAATTCATCATTAACTGTTTGCTTTAGACACCTGTTATGGGCTTGATCCTGTACAGCACAGGTGCACAAGCACAAGGTAAAAAGTGATGGGCAGATCAGGACGCAAGATGAGTCTAAAAACCCGGTTAATTAGGTAACCAGTTAAAAATTAGATTCACCTAACATTTAACGTGTTAACTGACTAAGCGGGAACCAGGCTGTGGACCACTTCAGCCCCCAAGGCTCCTGCCCGCAGCCCCTTTTATAACCCTGCTCAGTAGCCCATTTGTATGCTGAGTATCACACTCAAACCCATGTCTCCTGAGACTCACCCCCACTTAGGCCACTATTTTTATTCCCCATTCTTTTGAGGGTAAAGGAGAAGGCACACAAAGCTTGAGAACTATTACCACTTAGACCTGGAATATCAGGTTAAGGTATGTAATTCTAGCTACATAGTTTGTAGCTGGAGTCAGCCTGCCTTAACCCGAGCTTGGTGCTGTCTTTACAGAGGGAGGGCGATGAGAGCAAATGCTCCTGTTGGCTTCCTTTACTCCTTGCAACTGAGAGCAGTATAGGCACCGGCCAGAGATGCCCTCAGTGTTTGATTTATGGGGCTTAACTAGACCTACTAAATCAAACACCAGAAGATTAACCTCCAGTGCGGCAAGTGAAGATGTGCCCATATTGCAGGGCTGGGCAAAATATGCCCGTGGGCTGGACCTGGCCTGCAGACACAGCAGGGAGCCCTAGGCAGGATCTCTACCCCTCCCTCCCCTCCCCTTCCCCTCCCCTCACGCATGCAGCTTAGAAAAGCAGCTGCCAGGCTGTTTCTCTTTCATCACTGTGAGCCTAGACGGAAAGGGGAGAAAGCTTCATGAGCTGACCCTGCTCCCAGCAAAATCCCATGGGTTAGTTTCTGGCCAATGGGAGCTGTCTGTTTGAAAGACAGTCAGCACATGAAGCACCAGGCAGCACATGCAGCACCGTCTGCATGTGTGAATAACTATTAGATGGAGGGGAGGGAAGGCTGTTTCAACAGAGGTAACCCCTCCCCTCCGGCTAGTAGTTATTCACACACACAGATGGTCCTTGCAGCCTATGCAAGGGCGGGGCAGGCAGGGAGACTGCCTCAGAAATGTCTGGGCTGCTGGTAGGGAGTCTCCCAGTCAGAGTCTTCCTCTGGAACTCCATCCCCTTCCTCCCCCCCAACCCTCTGTCCCCCGTCTCCTGCCTCCCTCCCCCACATAACCCAAACCCTCTGCCCCCCTCCGAGAACCTGCCCCCCAATCTTCTGCCCTAGGTCACAACCCAAACCCCTGCATCTCAGTCCAGTGCCCCAGGTCACAACTGCCTCCTTCACCCAAACTCCCTCCCAAATCCCACACTCCTTCCTGCACCCTAATCCTTTACCCCAAGCTCTCTTCTGCACCCAACCTCCACCCTAGACATGCATCTCCTCCATTAATATCATGGAAGAGTGAGGCCCTTGACCAATTTCCAAAATCTTGGAGAGCCCCCCATCAAAAATTATTGTCGACCCCTGCCTTAGAGTATGTCTATATTGGCAATAAGGGTATAACTTCTGATGGAGCTAGCACATGAAAAATAGAAGTATAGTCACAGCGGAGGCAAGTGGTAGTATGTACATACAAAATTACATATCTAGGGTTCCAAACGGGACCCTATTTAAAGATGTTAGGCCCTTCCACTTCCTACACTGCTATTTTTAGCATTTTAACTGTATGAAATTATACCTCCAGCTCCAGTGCAGACATACCCTCATTGCTGAGGACTATTATTAGTGCTTAACCTTATTTGTGTCTTTATGCAGCATACACTCACCTTATGTTTCCTACTTCACATCATGAAAGGATTTCCCAGCCCATGCATTTTTCCAAGTCAAAATATTCCCAGATATAATATGAAAAACAGGACCATTCAATCTGAACGTCAGCTTTTTCATTCATTCATGCACAGTGTTAGTCTGCACTTTCTGTCCCCACTGCTTCAGGATGAAAAGGCCTAAGGCTATATCTACATGGCCCTGCAGTTTAGACTATGTGGGTGTGAACAACAGCGCATCATAGCATATTGCATTATAACTTTCCTGTATGGAAGTCATAAGCATGAACTAAAAAGTAACATGGACAAGGCATCTTTTAATTCATACTTGCAGTGTTCACAAACGAGAGTTACAGTGCAGCATGCTAGTGCACACTGCAATCACACCCCAGTCCAAATTGAGAGGGCCATATAGCCAAGCCCTAAGTTTGGAATTCAAATCCTCCTGCATAGTGGTGAACAACTCTGTCTCAGAGTCACTGAGCTGGTCCCAAGGTACTTTAGCTCCTGTATATCTTAACATCTGGACTTCAGTATAGATCATAACAGATTACGTTACTGAATTAAGAGTCATCCAATCAAGAACGCCCCCTGCTGGAATGGTCATTCACCACCCAACTACACTGTAGTCTTTCCATTAGTTTTAGCGGGGATCAAGCCCTCACCGCTGAGCCTTCATGAGTGGATGCAGAGTTGTCTCACTTGGAAAATTACTTTAATGTAAATTGTTTCTGTATGCAATATGAAACCACACATTATAATGGCAAATGCAATTAAAGTTCATATATATATATGTAGAATATATCATTTACTTTTGGCTAAATCATTAACAAACACAACTCTCATAAATGGTTCAAATGAAACACAGCAGTTCTGCACTGGAGTTTATTGCTCCTGGTTTTGAAAAATGTAATTAAGTCATAAACACTTACTGAGCAGATTACTGATTAATATTTATACTCTTCAATAAAGGCTGGATGTATATAGCTTATACAAGGATACTGTGGTTTGAACAAAGTGCCCTAACAATTGCAACTGCAGAAATAGGCTGCAATATTAAAGCTGAATAGCAGAGTAAATTTTTTGTCATTGACTTTGATTGGGCAAGGATTTCACCTTTCATGTAAAGTACTTTTCTTTCCTTTCCTTCAAAATCTGTATTTTCTATAGGTTTCAGAGCCCCTGCCACCCTGTGCTGCTGCCTCTGATACAGCCTGCCACACTGCACTGCTGCTTTGCAGCAGCAACCCCTGTCTGTGATGGGTCCAAGCTCCCCATTGACAGAGGCCAGAGGAGCCTCTATCTGTGGGGAGCTCAGACCCCCACAGACAGGGGTTGCTGCCACAGAGCAGCCTCTGTCCATGGGGGGCCCAGGCTTGCTGCAGACAGGGGCTGCACTGTAGGATGTCAGAGCAGCCACTGCAGAAGCAGGGGTGAGGCGGAGGAGGCAGGTCTACAGAGTTAGCATGCATGGAGGATGAGGGGGAGCAGGTGGGAGGAGGGGGGGCAGGCAGGTCTGCAGAGCTGGCATGCACGGAGAGTCACTTAAAAGCTGGCTCTCCACGTGTATCAGCTCCCACCTGCCCTCCTCACCCTGTGTGCTGCTGTACCAGCAGGTTTAAAGTCTACTCTGCACAGGCACCAGCTCCAGCTACTTCCCCACTTGCTACAAGGGTGGAGGGAAATGCTTTTAGCCTAGGTTTATCTGTTAATCATGTAGTCACCTCCATGTTGACATCCCTATTTCAGAGTACCAGCCACTAACTAATTTTTGCAAACGCTTAAAGGCGACTGAAAAGAAAAAAAAAAAACACACTAATTGGTTTGTGCCTTTCCTTGCTTCTTATTGCTTTATGAAGGGGGGCTAAAACTTTGGAAGTCATGACTATCTCACCTGCTTTTCCTGAAAGTAGGGTTGCCAGATGGTTTCAACAACAATACCAGACACACTTGACATTACATCACAATCTACATGATATCATATTTAGAAAATACCGGACATTTATATTATCTCATTTATAATTTCTCAATTTGTTTCCCAAACAGAAAGCTCAAATACTGGACTGTCCGGTTCAAAACCGGACACCTGGCAAACCCCACCTGGAAGGCTCTAAGGATGACTGGAGACTTAAGGGTTGAAACCACATAATCTGAGAAGGAAGTGATTTTTATTTTAAAAAAGCTTATTATTAATATCAGTTTAAATACAAAAATTTAAACACTTGGGAAAAAAGTCTTTAATAAAAGATTCAAAACTCTTAACTGAGAGCTAATTAAAACCCCACCATTAATTCTAAGATGTTCTCATCCAGGTCAGGCAGAGAAGGCTAGATTTGCCATTTCAGATATTTTTAAGAGACAAATACCTCTCTGGCCCTTCTTTACATAAAATAAAGAAGCAAAAAAGAACACACACACCTTTTTTAAAAAAAATCTACATAGGTCATTTTTAAATACATGCAAGAAGGTAGAATATGGAAGATGAGTGTAAGAGATTTAATGATTCTGTAATCAAGTTTAATCTACTTGATTATTTTCAAACAATAAGCATATGCATTATTATAATCAAAGCCAAATTAATAGATCGTAACATAATTTATTCTATGAATTTAGTTGAGGATTTTCAATTATGCTAAAGAGAACCGTGTTACACAAGAGTAAAGATCAGATTATCACAACAGTCCCTTTGCCACTGGAATTTATCAATTAAGTATTCAACTCCCACTGAAATTCAGTTCTTTGCAAAATCCTACTCCTAGTCTCTCTTACTTTATGGAGAGTCCGTGAACAGAACACGATTTCCTTAGATTAAATTATTCCCAATTAACAGAATAATACTTTTGAAAATGATTTTATTTTACAGATCGGTTGGGAACAGCTATCTGAACTGTAATATTCAAGCTTTGTTAGTTAGTTCTAAATGGTCACATGCTATTCTTTCCCTCACCTGACTTCAGGAACATAATCCTTAAAGCAGTGAGGTTTTGAGGTAGCACCTAGATTAACTTATCTTGGAAAGGGGAGCAATTTAAGGGCAGATAACAGATAAACAGGTTGAAAGATTTTTCAGAAGCTTTACATTATCCTTTCTGCGACACAGGTCTTGGCTGAAGCATTATTGCTAAAAATAGTAAAAATAACAATGGCCTACTTTAAGAGTTGTTGGTTAGACAGAATTTATGGTTAATATTTATCTCTACCCATTTAGCAAAGTAACTGCATGTGCACTCTAAAATGAAAGTAAAGTGCGTAGTAAGATCTTTTTTCTGGCTTATTTGATTGCTTCTATTCTGGGCCTCTGACAAATGGTGTAGAAAACTCCCTCGCTTCTCTGTCAAACAATGGCCCACGAAAAACATACTAACAGCTTTTACTGATCATTAGTGTAGAATACCAGAAAGAAATGGAATAATCTGTATCAGACCCATTTAGGTGCCAGACAGTCCTAAGAGGAAAGTCTTAACATTAATACCATCACAGCCCTAACATGGCATATTTTCCATATATGAATAGTCAAGTAGCACTCCTAAAATCTTCCTTTCACAAGTATCCATGAGTTCATTAAAGGCTCATGGATAGTGAATGCAAAAATGGAGCAAACATGGCTAAGGTCAATTCATTCTTGACTTTAAAACATATACAAAAATAGAGAATATCAATTCAACATTACCTATGACAAACTGGAAGTGCGTGTGCATACATATGTATGGAAAATATACACCATAAACTCAACTTTATGAATGTTCTAGCAAAAATACTTATTTACTTTTTAAAATAACTCACTGGAAAGATATGTTTAATCATCTATAGAAATGTAGCTGTTCCATTGACTTTTAGGACTTTAGTATCTGAGTGTATGACAAAAAAGCAGAATTCCAAGAAACCTAGTTTAATGATGGGTAGATTACAAAACACTGGGATTTGACTCAATTCTGACCCTCTAGAAATTGGTCTGGAAATTTCAAAATGGCAACCTTTTCTATGTTATTTCTACTTTTGAGGGAAGTGTGTGTTGTGTTTGGGGCTTTCTAGTTGTGTGCTGAGCTTGTGTTTGTGAGTAAGGGTTGGTGTGTGGTGGTGGCTTTTTTTTTCCCCCACTTCCCCTTTCCCCTCCCACTCCCCTTCATGGAGTGTGCTGTGACTAGCAGGTGGAAACTGTTGGCTTCTAATTAAAGTTTGAATTCTAGAAGCCTCTGCCAATTGGCTGAGCCTTGGTAGGAGGAGGGACTTTCAGGCAGTCCAGGGCTTTATAAAGCAGTGAGCAAGCAACAGGTGAGTGCTAACAGGGAATTTAGAGAGGGAGTTGGGAAGGGGGCGAGGTTCTCTTGCTTTTCTTTTTAAATCCTTTCTCCAGGACATCAGGGATGGACGGTGATAGGTCTGCTGTTGTTACCTGCACAGCATGTGCCATGTTTGTCTCTCTCCCAGAAGAAAGAACAGATTTCATCTGCATGAAGTGCAAGCTGGTCGCCATTTTGGAAGAAAAAATTAGAGGACTGAGGCCCAAGTGTTGACCCTACGCTCGATCAGAGAGGATGAAGACTTCCTCGATAGAAGGCAGCGTTTAATCTTGCAAGCACAGCAGGTGGAAGAGCCAGAGAGGGCAGTACGGGACCAGGAAGAGAACTGGCAGCATGTAACATCTAGAAGGGGGAAAAGACCAGTATAGGAATCCCCCAATGCTATAGAGGTAAGTAATCGCTTTCAGGTTCTCTCCACAGGTTCTGCAGTGGTGAATGCTTTGGAAGGGACCTCACAAGGAAG
>JANRFK010006693.1:38834746-38886129 GCA_030068395.1 Apalone spinifera | reverse complement strand
CCCGCACCCTCTTTGCTACGCCTCTGGTGAAGTGCCAGCTGTTCTGAACAGTAGAAGGTTCCCTCCTAGGCACCCATGCCCTTGGTGGCAGGAGGAGACTTTGCACACTCAATCAGGATCTGGGGATGGAGGAAGCACAGGAAGTCTCTCACTCTCTGCCCCCCGCCCTGCAAGGGCCACAAGGTACTTAGAGTGAAAGTGCTGTGCGCCCCTTGCAGGACAGGAGGATACTTTGCTTGCTCCCTCTGCCCCCAGCTCCACTCTAAGTGCCGTGCACCCCTTGCAAGGTGGGACTGAGAGACTTCGTGGACTTCTCCCGCCCCAGATCCTGATTGGCCTGGGAACAGGAGAGTGGCAGGGCATCCGTGGGCTGGATCCACCCACTTGGTGGGCCAGATCCAACCTGTGGAAACCCCTTTGACCACCCCTGACTTAATAGGATAAATTGATCACTTCAGGGAGTCTGTTGAAGATAAAGCCCAACCCAGGATCCAGCTATGCCACACTGCCATAAACAATTGGACTTTTACAGGAAACTCAGCTTGAATTTCTTCTTACATGAAAGACATCATGCTTGAGAATCCAGAAATGCTAGAGTAAGGTTCCAAAGTGGTGAAAAGACTCGGAAGGGGAAGATAGATTCTGAAACTACCTAAATATGACGGTAGCCAGAAGAAGGCCCTGCCTATAAGGCACCCATAGAAAGTACTACCCTCAGGAGTTTAAGTTCTTTAGAATGTATTCCTATGTCTTCTGTCCGAAAGTTACAGCCAGGAAGGACATTTCTAACCTCCTCCTTTCATGTATTATGTAGATGTGTTGCTACACTTGGAATGATGAATGTACAAAAAGGGGCTATTTGTAAGAAAGAAGTGAAATCAAGTTCTCAGTTTGATCTTCGGATAATGCTTGCTCAGATATGTAATGTGATTGTAAGATGTGTTGTCTCCTTTATACTTTTTCAGCAAAGATAGAGAACAGATTACTGTATAGTTAACTGTTTAGTTCTTCTAGACATGCTTGGATACATTAATCGGAGGGAAAAGCTACATTATGGAAGTATTGATATGCAGAACTAGAAATTATTGTTTGAGAAATATATATTGTGGCAAAGTCTGGGCTAAGCCCTGTGGGTCTGGTGCTTCCTGGCGGGTTCTTGTGGGCCTCAGAGGCTTGCAGTGTCCCTAATTACTGCCAAGAAGGCAAGGGGGTACCCTGCTTCCAGAGCCTCTTTCATCATTGGCCAGTCCAGTGGCCTTCCTTTTTCCAGTCACTGCTGGTCCTTCCAGCCAGAGGGGAGAGTTGGGGGGAACCTAGTCCCACCCACTTGCTCTGAGTTCTGGCCCAGGGCCCTATAGTAGGGGGCAGCCCCGAGCAGGCCATGTAGCTTGCAGCAGCCCCTCCCTGAGCCACTTCCCCAATCCCTCCTGCAATACCTTGTTCCTGATATCTCAGAGCAAACCTTCACATCAGCTCACTCCAGTGTGTTTTCTTGCTCTGGTTGCTCCCTTCTCCTCGAGTTCTCCTCTAATCCATCCCTTTTCTCCTTCCCCGTAACCTTGCCTGGGGAAATGTTTTTATAGTGCACACATCCACCTTAAGTGGCTGCAGGTGTTCCAGTTAGTCCTCCCTTCAGGCTGATGCCAGATAAGCTTCAGGTGTGGCTGGCTGGCCATAGTCTTTAACAGCCTACTCAGGGAACATAAAGACACAAATCCAGCTCCCCGCATATCTGCCCTCCCTGAGGCTTGGGCAGCTCCCTGTTCTCAGGTTGTCACAATATTATGACCTATGTTTCAAATATTGTGATGTGTCCAAGACTGTCTGGCCATGTAAGAAACAATATGTGCCAAAACGTATGCTGATAACATGGCACGTGTCAGATGTATTCCAAGGCTGAAGACAAAGGTCTTACATCACTTGAGTAGTGCCACTACAGAAAAACATGTCCTGAAATGCCATATTTCTGAATGAAATAAAGGAACAAAGACCAGAGTAATAGCTAGCAAGGGTCAAAAAATAATCTAGTTGTCAGAAATGTGAGAAATTCAGAAAAACTTATGAGAAAATAGGCATTGGTCCTGTTACATTATGGCTCACTGGCCAGCTGTCTGCATCAGTATAGGTGAATGGAAGCAAGCTCATCTTTACCTTTCACATCTGGTCACTGGTTCCACTATTGCTCATATTTATTACAGGCAGTCCCCAACTTACGAACGCGTTATGTTCCGAACATCTGTTCATAACTCGATTTGGTTGTAAGTTGGAAATACCCTTAAATGTGCTGCTTGCGCTGTTTGAAAAACTTGACGTACGTGGTTCTCAACTCGAAAATATTATAATGGGGTTAATGGGAGGTTGATTATAAGTTGGTGTGTTCGTAAGTTGAGGAGTGGCTGTACTTTAATTCAGGGCCAGCTTGTTGGCTGTTGTGATGGCTCATGGGAAGTGCATTGGTAGTTTATTTCCAGTTCCTACTGAACATGTGTTCACCCCACAGTCAGAACTCTTCTTGGCACTTAGTAGACCCAGGAAAGAATAGCTGTGGGGGTCAAACTATCCCCTCCCCCTTGATATGATGTGGCTTCCTCCAGGGCAAAGTTGATGAGTCAGACAAATCTGTTAACTTATTCTCATCCTCCTGTCCTATTGTAAAGGGGGAGTGCCAACTCCATGTAACCTGGTACAATCAGGCACAACGTTGCAGGTGTAACCTTAACTTCTCCAGTTGGGTTATCAATAAGTTCATCAATGCCTCTACATCTCAAAAAGAGGCCTCCTTCCCAGGGTCTGAAACACATGAAAGAGCTTCACGCACAAGAAAGTAGCCCTGATCTCCTTAATGGGGCCAGCTTCCATGTGACACATCTCTATCTTCTTCCTGTTATCCTGGATGTCCTTCCAAATATATAGTATGCTCTTTGAATGAAGTAAAACCTAAATATAATTAAGGAATCAGAGATGTAAAATATCTCTCCTAAGAATAGTACCTGTTCCAATTTACAATTAGTTCTTCTTACTGGGTTAACCGTTGTAACATGAGTAGCAGTCAATGTCAGTTCTTTCAACTTATGTATCTCATTTTGGACATTTAATTTCTTATATGCAGCATTCTTCCATCCTCACAACACACCTGTGGTGCCCAACTAGAACAGCATCTCTGGTTTCCTTACTTATAAAATGTAGTAGTGGAACCCAAATGGGCAATAGTGAACAACATGTTGATATTCCTGGATGGTGTTTAAGAGGGTCTAATCTACACTCTGATATATTTGTTTGTTTATTGTGGACAGAGGAAAAACAGTCTGATCTACTTACAGGAAATTCAATGTTATAATAGAACTAGAAGATTTACCCGGCCTTGCTCAGGTTTTAACTCAAATAAGTTTAGTTTTTCTTCATTTAAATCATTATTCTTGAGTGGGGCTGGGGATGAGGGGTTCAGTATGCAGGCTGACCTGGGAAGAGAGGACAACACCATCCTCCTCTCACTGCAGCAGCTTGGGGCCAGGTGAGAAGCATCTGTTATGTCCGCTGCAGGTTGAGAGGGGTGCATGTCCCCCAGCCAAGAGAGGGGTGCATGTCCCCCAGATGTGGGACAGACACAGATAAACAAACACACAAACAGACAAATTCTCTGAAATATATAGTAGATAGCTGTCCCTTTCTCCATCCCTGCTGGCCCAATGGGGTTATAGCAGTCCTGGTCACCATCTCTGACCTCTTGCTGCCTCCCTGTGATCATTCTACAGGATAACTGTCCCTCCTACGAGACCCTTCCCTTTCCATTTTATGAGATACTATCAAATTCTATGCATACCCCATTCTCCTGACACAACCAAAAGTCTTTCTTTGCTTTAAGTTATGATAAGAGGAAGCTGCATACCAAATTTGGTGGTCCTAGCTCTTATCACTTAGGAGGAGTTCTTCAACAAAAAGACAGGCTGACAGACACACACATTTCTAAAATATATAGATAGATGAACTGTGAAATAAGAAATGAATTACAGTTTTTTAATGACAGAAAAAGGAAAACAAATCTTACACTAAAAAGCAACTGAGGCTAATCTCAGCACCCATTGTGAGGAGGCTCTGTCTCTCAAATATAATTAGATGGGGATGCAGATTAGGACACACTTCTTTATGAGACTTATTGATGGATGGTGGGAACCCCTGTTTTCTGGTAGGAATGGATAGCTTCAGGACACCAAAAGGAATAAATCCAATTTAAATCTGTGTGGCATTACTATTTTTCAGTGCCCCAAACTACACAGCCAGAAGATAAAGTATCCACTCTATTGAATACAAGACAAACACCATGGAGTGACTCTACTGAGGCTGTAGAACTGGCAGTGGGTATAGCGGGACAGCACTCAGTGAGAGTTCCTATAGGCATTTTGTCTTCAGAGCACAGAGGCATGAAGAATGTCTCTGAGAGTACCAGGGAATAGGTACCGACTTCCCCTCTAGCCAGGGGAATATACATTGTTATGATGCCTCCCTTAGAGCTGCTCAGCCCACACATGCAATTAGCCATAACCTGGTACAAATACTATTCTTTATAAACCAGTGTAACATAGCACTGAGGATACTCAGAATTGTCTCTGCAATGCACAATCATTACCCTATGCAGTCGCAGAAGATAAGTTTGCTGCTCTGTTATAGAGTCAGTATATCCTCTTATGAGTTTGACTAGAGTGAATAACCCTTCCCTTTAAAAATTGAAAGTTTGCTTACTGTTAATATATAAATTGAGGTAACCCAGTATTCCTGCCTATTGTCCTTACCTAGGTTAGTCCTTCTGGTCTTAAGCATGTTCTAGTAACGTCATACAGAGGACTTCATAACTTCACATATGATGTTAACACATGCCTTTGAGAATGATCATAATAACCAGAATGTTACTTTCATATGATTCCGAACAAGGCATATTTTGTATAAAAATTATTGCAGTAGAGCATAAGGTCTGAATATCAAGGTGCCTAAAGATACACTCAGTGAAGCATTATTTTTCCTCAGACATAGGATATCTATCATTCATGAAATTACATTTGACATGTATAAGAAACACTCATCAGCTTCTTTCACCCCAGATGACTAATCCTGTGATTTCAAAAATTTGTCAAGAAGCATGTGAAATAGGAGAAATATTCATTCTCCCAGCCCTCCTTGCTCTAGCTTATCTCCAAGTTATATCTTCTTGGTCTACTATTGGGAAGAGTCACAGTTATAAAATGTATATTCTTCCTAATAATGTTGGGCAAAAAATACCCATAGAACTGCTAGACACCAAAATTCACATATTCCCAATTTTGGAAATCATCAGAACCATTTAATGAAAGCAATTCACAAGAGGAAATAATTTATCATGAAAATGTCAGGAAACAAGTGCTAAATTTATGCACAGCATTACAAATGAATCACTTTGAAGCTCTGTGACACTTGAATTCCTTAGATTTAAACAATCTTGTTTTCTTCAAAGTCACAAGGACACACACATGCACAAAGACAACAAAAAAAGAAGCTTGAAAAAATTTATTTAAGGCTATCATTTAATATCCTGAAAGCTTAGCCTTTTTATAACAAAGGTTTCAAGAGGGAAGTTCACTTCTCAGACATTTGTGACTGCCAGTCCCTTTCTTATAATGCAGATATTTGGTGTTTCAAATCAATCCTATGTACAAGTTGACTTCATAGAAAAATAATTTCATTGCTAAATGTAAATAGAGATATTTTGGCCCTAAAATAAATGGAAAATATGAAGATGAGGCATTTTTGTATTCTTAAAGCTGTTATTTTCTGTGTCTTTTTTACAACATCTTGTTCATATATAATCCTTTGGCAATACTACACTATAGTAAAATTCATTTCTTAGCATGCAAAGCAATATGGCTTTAGGTTACACTCCATATAGTTTATAGAACACAAATTTCAAAATTCCCTGGTGACCAGCAGCTGATGCAGTGAAGATCTTGACTTGTCCCATAATTGTTTTATATTTTTACTGGTATTCCCCCAAAAGGTCCCTGGAAAAACAAAAGGGCATAATTAGGAACAGTTACAGTATTCAGAAGATTAAACATATGGGGAAGACATTTTTCCTGGTTAAGATTTAACAAATATTAGTTCCACATATCCTTTAATGACTCCCTCTAACTTGAGATTAAAATCACAATAATTTCTAAGGTAAAGCGCTTACAAATATTTTTAGTGGATATTCTTGTCATGAGATTTTTCATGTTGTACACATTTACTAAATGCAAACAAATGCCAATGAAATGTATATTTTAACAATTATTTTGAAACTTTAAAAATAAGAGTTAGTATTTGTTGGCCTACATGTTCAAAAGCGACTAATGATTTTGGATATTTCCATTTTTGTTTGGTATGCATGGAAGAAGCCCAATTTTCACAGGGAAGGCACTTAGCATCTTTGGAAATCAAACATCTCACATAAGTCTGAATTTGAGCAGTACTGTCTTCAAAATTATTTACAAACTTCAACCCATAATTCCTAAAATGCCCAACAGCTGGCTTAGAAAATTGTATTTTCACATTTTACAAACCAGAAAATTTAGGCAGGAAGCTTAAATTACATGCCTTGCCCACAGTGGTTGTATCAGGGAAGGGATATTAGAGCTCAGGAGGTCCTGGCTCCCACACCTGGCTCAGACCACTATTTTAGATTATATTCTTTTTCAAAAAATCTCTTTGATACATTTTAATAATATTTTGGAGGTTATGATTGCTATACACATGCCAGTTTCTTTTATCAACAACTTATTTTGGGCCAAATACTTGTTGAAGTCAAATCAATGTCAAAACTCCCATTAACTTAAACAAGGACATGATTTGGCTCTTGATACAAAACATGGACTATGTTTGGAATGGTTTTGTTTACAGTAAATGGCATGGTCTATAGTACAACATTTTTAATACATGAATGATATGATAAATAGTGACAGCTAAGTAAAATGAGCTGTCTTTCCTCAGTGTGCTGGAAGTATACTAAAAATCTAAATATAGTAAGGTTTAAGATGATCAAAATTCAATCACCTCTGGGTAACTTTTGTGTTAATCAGCCATTTTAAGAACTCTTTGGTAGCCATGTCATCAAGGATTTTGTTGATATCACTGGTGAAAGTGCCATCAGCATGTCTTCTGCCCACTTCTTCAACTGCATTAGTGTCTTCTGAGAAACTTTAAAAGGGAGAAATTGTCAAATAATAGCTGTACAGACCAAAATAAACAAACTTCTTCAAGGGCCTCATCCTGAAGTCTTTACACACTCCGAGCTCCCAGTGATTTCAAGGAATGCAAGACTAGCCCAGTATTAGAATGTTCTATGTTAAAACAACATTTGGAGCACTTTTACTGTGATAGAAGACAATTTGGATGTCTTCCTTTCTCAGTTAGGGCACTGTTTCTCAAAGACTTTGTAAGTGAGCCTTAATTCCTCAATTAGAATTAAAAAAATAAAAGCCAGAAACACCAGACATAGTACATCAAACTGCAGTTTCCTAAGCCAATGTTACTCACAGCTGAGACTAAAACACAATAAAACCCACTGTAAACATAATAAGCTTCACTGCTTAAGAATGAAGTACTATTATATTGTAGCCAACTGTTCCATTCAGCTGATTAATACTTTTATTGGATTTATGAAATCCTAGATTTAGAATTCCTAAAATGTTTAGTGCATGACTATTTCCCCTTTTAGCAAAATCAATTGGAAGTGATAGCTTTGTGAATTAGCAAATGCCAATTATGTATTTTCCTAAATTCTGCAAGTTTGTGTGTTGTACACAAACATATGGCACCGGGGTGCTGGCACAATGTTTATAATGGGGTGCTGTGAGCCATTTAATCGCACTATAAACCCTTTATATAATGGAAACCCTAGTACCTTGAATTCCAGCACCTATATATGGGGCTAGATCCTGGCTCCTCCTTGAGCCCTCTAGAGATCTATTCTACAAAAGTGGTCAGAGATTACCCTGACAAACACTTTGCACCCTTTTGCTCCCTCCGATCAGGCAAAGGATATTTTTTAAAGGACAGAGGCCAAGTTGATTAGAGCTGGAGCACATCATGCTCTGGTGATTACTGGAAAGCAGAAAGGTCCCTCTAAGGGTATGTCTACACAGCACCCTAAATTCAAAATAAGATACACAATTTGCATTATGCAGATTGTGTATTTTATTTTGATTCTATTTTGAAATCGCTTACTTTGACATTTGGGACGTCTACACAAAGCCAAAATGCTAAATAACGCACTCTTTCAAGACGTTCCTTAACCCTCATGGAACAAGAGTACAGGGACACCACAATAGCATGTCCATTATTTTGAAAAATATTTTGAAATAACTGGCGTCTTGTTAAGATGTGGAGTAGCTATTTTGGGATACCTCTGGTATCCCGAAATAGCCGTGCTGTGTAGATGTACCTTTACTGGAATAATTTAGAATGGTCTTTAGGTTGTTCCCTGATGCTTTAGAGGCTAGTTTGACTAAGACTAAGGTCAAGGATCAAGTATGCAGAATGATGACTTGCACTTGTCCCTTTCCCATCCAGCATTCTGGGCTGAACAGGGCTCAACCAGAACTCAGAACAGGGTTCCTAATTTTTAACTTCAATATCTACAGACACATGGATACCATTCTGCTGCTCCTGAATGCTATTCATTACCCATGACAACAAGAATACTGGAAATCAGAATGTCAGTATCATCACTTGCCACCATTCTTTTTTCAACAGCTGATCTCACTCATTTAATTCTACCATTTCAAGGGATAGTTAGTCATTTCAGAATTACTTTGTGTGTTGGAGTCTAGGAGTAGCCAACATGCAATCTTGTCATATAGATTAGATTTTATTATTATTACTTAGTATATAGCACCAGAGATATACATAGTGCTTTACAGCTGGTAAAATTTATTTTTTCAAAGAACAGCAGGTGAAATGAAGTCCCTGCCCTGAAGAGCTTACAGTCTAAGGGCTCAAATAGGTACAGAACTAATAACAGATGGAAGTGTCATGAGAACATTGTAGCTACTAAGCCATGAAGAGCAGGTGGAAATCTGAAATAGGAAGAGATAGAGGGAGCTTGGAAACAATTACATGGGAGGCTGTTCCAAGTGTAAGGTTGTAGTGAAAGAAAGATTTACAGTCAGGAAGGACTGAAGCTGGGATGAGGGTATGGATATGAGAGGATGGAGAAGCAAAGAGGTCAGAAATGTAAGTGGGGGCAGAGCTATGAGAGGATGGGAAGCTGAATCTTGAATTTATTGCAGAAGAAGAGGAGAAGCCAGTAAACAAATCATAGAAAGGGGAAAAGGGAATTTTAGAGGAAAAACTGGTTCACTTTTAGACATTTTGACCTTGAATCTAACTTGACCTTTTACAGAGTAACAATACATGAAACTTGTCAACATCTTCATCTTCATCTGAAGTAGGACTGAATCATTCAAAATGATTATCTTACACCCACAATGTATCTTGAGATACAGAGGAAAATATGAAATACAGCAAGAATAAAACAAAAATACATTATAGTTCCATTAGGCATGATTTTTAACCAGAAAAGCCAAACATTTAATGATAGGAATGGAGGGATTCTTACTCTCTTCTTCCTCGTCCATTCACTAACCAAGCAATGAACTCTTTGGCAGCTTGACCTTCCAAATAAGAGGTGATGTCACTGGTGTAGGTGCCCTCAGCATGCCTCTCAAATTCAGCATGACGCCTTGAGAGTCCGTTGCTGCAAGAAAAGCAGTTCTCTTAGAACCAGGACCATGTTATCACTTTATCTATCTGTGTCCCTTCCTTGCATCTATTGGCTTCTTTTCCTGCCAGCCCAGCATTTCTCATCAGTAGGAAGTTTTCCCCCAGACTAACCTTCATATTGTCACCCTATGACTTAGTTATGTGTCTTTGCTCAGCTCTAAATAAGTTTATCACACCTCCCCTTTCTCTCTTAGCCAAACTGTACAGATTTAACTCCTTTCTGCCTTTATTTTCTTTATTGATCATTTTTGGTTACTCTTCTCTGAATAACCACCAGTATTTCACTCTCCATTTTATTACATGTTTTCCAGAACTATTTTAGGTGTGGTCACATTAAGAGCGCATAGAAATTCACTGTTTCCATCTTCTCCCTTGACATACTGCCTTTGCGTATTCAGACCAAAATTGATCATTACGGGTCTTTTCTGAAGCCAAATTGCATAGCAAAATTATGTCTAATTTGCTGCTCACTATAAGTGCTTGGATCATCCATTCCCTGCTGCCCAAGAAAGTAGACATATTTTGGAGCATTTTGGTCCAGATGTATTAGTTTGCATTTATTTCTAGCATTTGTTATTTTCTGTCCAAGTTTCAAATTTTTCTAGGGCCCTTTTGCTTTATTTTTCGGTCTGCTTGGGATTTTGACATTCCTCCCAATTAGTACCATCTGCACTTTTCATTTACATGCCATCTATTCCCCCTTCTAGAATGAATAAGATACATAAAAATGAACCTAACACTGATCTCTGTGCTACTCAGTTAAAATCTCTTGTTTCCTCCTCACGTATCATTTCCCTTTCATTAGTCTTGCATGCAGTATTGATCCCCCAGATCTGTATTTATTAGGATTCCTCTGCCTTCTCTCATACCTGTGGGAATTTATTACTTCTTCCTTTGTACCTTACTCATTCGTTTTTTTTTATTCCCTAAAATTTTCTTTCCTTCAGGCTAATACTCTTATACTGCTACATTTTTGAAGCCATTCCTAAATTCAGTTAGATCACATACTGGTTCCAAGTTTCCCTATCATAATGAAAGTCTCAATAATTTCTTCCCTAAGTGTATGTGTTTACTACGAATTAAGATACTCAACTTCAGCGATGTCAATTTTGTAGCTGAAGTTGAATTAGGTTAACTCAACTTTTGGCGCTGTCCACACCTTAGGAAGTTGAAGGGAGAACACTCTTCCTTTGACTTCCCTTACGCCTTGTGGAAGCACTTTTACCAGCATCAGCCAGAGTGCCCCTCTCAGTTCAAATTAGCTGTGTTAACTAGACTCGCTAATTTGAACCCTGGAAGATTGACAGCAGCAGCTTCAATCTTTTCTGTAGTGTAGACATACCCTCTGATTGTACACCTTAAGCCCGGAATGCCTTGTTCTATGCCTGGAATGTCTAATTTGGATTATAAATATGAAGCTGGAAGTAAGTCTCTGTATCATTGGCTGTGTTTCTGACCCAACAGGAATGTCAATTGTTTCAATTCCTTCTGAGTAACATATCCAGCATTTTAAAGTACCTTGCAAGTTCATCCAGGAATTTTTCATTCTCTCTCTCCTTCAGTGGTGGTTGTCTGTAGCAAAAGCCCAGAGTCATTAGATCACTGATATTATATTAGTACATTGTAGAGCAGATAATATGCATTAATGCATAATATACTATTGAACATTATTTAAATATCACTAAAAATCTATTAATGTTAAACTACCCATTTGAGTTCTCTGATATTTTCAGGTGATGTGAATGTAATTAAATATCAGCTCTTGAAACTATTAATTCTATACCTCTGTCTTTAAGGACCACCTTCGCGCAGGAAGTTAAAATGTTAACTGCATTATGGCCAGAAGGGATCATTCGATTCCCCTTGTTTATAACAGGCTATAGAATTTCATCTAGCTGTTTATATGCTGAGCCCAGAAACTCATATTACACCAAAACCATATCTTCCATAAAAGCATGCAGTACCAGCACTAGCAGTGCCTGAATTTCTATGGCACAATCGAGGTATCCAGTACCAGGCAACGCTTAATCCTTGATAAGTGTTCTATAAGGAAACCACAGGATCCAATAGTTGCAGCTGGAAAAGACCTATTAGGTCACTGAGTCCATCTTCCTGTAAAGGCTTCTTACAACAGTTTCCTTAAAAATAACATATCAGATAACATACTGATACCATGCTAGAACTTAGCCAAAAGACTGATGATTATTTTCAACTAAACATTTCTGCTATTTCAAAAAATGATTGAACTAATATGTAAAAATGATCATCCATAGTTGACTCATTCTTGCTAACAACATATCAATGGTATGTTTCAATGATCCTTAAGGTCTTCTTTGGTTCATATTCTATGCATTTAAAAAGGAAAACAGAGCATATTCTGGGAGGGAACACTGAATAGTGAACTGATTCCTGGCATGCACTAGATTATGGATATATCTGTGCCTGGAGATTTATAGTGGTTTTCCCAGTATGCTTACCCGCTTCTTTTAGTGCTCATTAACCATTGCACAAAATCCTGAGCTCGTCTAGTGTCCAAGTACTTGCTGTAATCACTGGTGAATGTGCCTTGTGAATGACGTTTTACTTCATTCATCTGTCTAGATTCATCTAATGGTTCAGTCTGGGAAGCTTTGAATGATCTATGAATAGTTTGTAATACATTAATCAGCATTGATGATAGCACTTTCTACAGGTGCCATACCTACATTGACTTCTTAAAAAAATCTATATTTTAACAGAATAAGAACAAAAAAGTGGAAACAAAAATTACTTGCTGCTGATATGATTGTTAACTGGCTAACAGAGCCAATCAGTATAGCAGCCTGATAACTGCATAACTAGGTCTATTAGGGTAACAATAAAAAGGCACTGTGTGAAACACCAACGAAATGGCATGCTGAACTTTGCAATATAGATATCCTTCTCTCATCTGAGGTGAATTAAAAACATGGCATATTTTAAGAAACTTTTCCTCAAGTCAAATATTTTGCTTTGAGTTGTGGGAAAAGAATAGTGGAGTTTGTTTGAATTATTCTGAGATGCTTGATTTGTAGTGTTTACCTGGATTTTTCTTCTGTGTCTTGGAGAGGATTTTGCCAGCTGCCTTGAATGATCATTAAAAGCAATCCAGCCACAAAATAAATGCTTTTCATTTTCATTGCCTGTCAGAACACAGAGGAGGACAGGAATAAATATAGTCCTCTTTACATACTTCAGAGTCAATATACAGTGAGGGAAACCCATTGCTCTAAAACAGAATGAAACTATATATATAAGATTGAAAATCCTATATCGTTTCAATGTATTGCAATTTTCATACTATAACACCATTGAAGTTTTAATTTTCTGAATTTATTGATGAAAAGAATAAAAGCAGAGTCTGAGTGCAGTGTCCTATCCAGCCACTTTTCTTGCTCTAACTGAGCATTTTTCTTCATCCTCTCACTCCTAAATTCTTTCATTTTGCATGTTTTTGTGTTTATCCTTTAAAGCAATGAATACTGATAGAATTGGGCTCCTTGGGTAAAGTAGTCAAGTTTCAATTTTGAGTGTGACTTTTAAGATAAATAAATACAATTACATTTAGAAATTTGTAATACAGAAGGCAACTCAACATCTGTTGCATTTATAATACCCTGGCTATTTCTAGTACAGTGTTAGATTTTCCATTTTAGTTCATCATGAAGTTTATACCTTGCTTCAGCCATTAAGAGTCTAATCCTGGTATGCTGTAAAGTGTAATATATATTGCTGTGTGTAGTTCCATTCATTATATAAAATTAATAATAATGGCCTAGATTGTGGTTGCTATCCTACTCCATGTGTAGTCTCATGAGTAAAATTATTCATTGCGAGTAAGAGAAGCACAGGGTGGCCCACAGTATATGTATTCTGGTGTTTCAGAGCTACATTGCGAATCCCTTATTCAGACTGATGAACACTTTCTCATACAAGTAGACTCATTATCTTCAATTATATATTTCAGTGAGCAATAACCATGTGGGTAAGGTGTTTGCCATCTGTTCCTGAGTATGTAAACATTATCATTATTCAATGCACTATTATTAGTTTGATTTTTAGCTTAAGGACCCAGTGCTGATGATGAACAAATAATGGATTTTTTTTGTTTATTGGCAGAACTAAAAAATGGTTTTAAATTTGAATGATCCATTTTTCATTTCATTTGTTATATTTTGGGGTGTTTTATACCTTAACTTAAAAAACTAGCTAAATTTAGCACAAAATGTCATTTTGGAATTAAAAGTCAAAATAGTTCATTTTGAAGATGTCAAACACTTTGATTATTTCCTATTTTATTTTTCATTTTTTATTTTTTCTGAAATTGTTCTCCAAAACCAATGTGAATTTATAGTTTTGGCTGCCTTGAAACAGCCTTTTTAATTGAATAAAAATGTTTGATCAAAATAATGTTGACCAGCTCTACCCAGTACTGCAGATGCTGACTGCTGTACTCATATTACTGCAAGTAGCCCTGTTGACTTCAGTCAGTCATACAAGTTAGCACATCAATGAGCAGCAGTACGTATTTGCTGGGTCTGGCTCATAGACTAAAGCATTTTGTAACAAAAGCATATATGCAAATTGAAGCAAACTATTATGAAATAGCTAGTAGATTTTAAAGTACTAGCTCTGAGTCAGTCCTTAACTTTATGAAATGATTGGTTAGTAAAATAAATTAATATTCATTTGGGCTCATGCATTTGGCTATTAAAATAAATTACAAAACCCAAGATATTTATCTCAAAAAGTAGCTTATCTTCATCAATTCGTGCTTTGAAATCTGCATGGATAACTAAGTTAATTCACTATAAAGCAACTGAAATTGTAATAAGTTCATGGAAATTGAATGTCATCAGAAGTGTTTCATCGTGCATCTGAACTAATAATCAGTTGTCTGCTTGAAAGAGTCACTTTCCCATCCATGAAAATGTTTCAGAGAAGTTTATACTACAGTCTGCAAAACAAAGGAAGATAAGAAAAATAAGCCAGTTGAAATAAAATGCTAAGTGGCTAACTAAATTCCTGAAGCCAATAAAAACCTAAACTTAATCTTCTACATAATTTGTAATCCTTCCCATTGCTCCAAGTTTCAGAATAAAGGACCCTTGTGCACAACTAAAGCTAAATTGTGCACTGATTTATACCCATAAAATCCCAGTGATATTGTTTATTTGAATTCAGTGAGTCTCACAGAGAGTCAGTCATAGAAGAAATGAATCCATTCTATACTGCAATACTTCGGCACCATGGGCTAAGATATCAATAGATCAGGAACCTTGCTTTTGCAAGCTTATGCTGTGACATATTTCAGAGTAGGCTTCCACACATAATTGAGCATGACAACTTGTATCTTCCATGAATTATGAAATGATGCACAACTGGACATGAAACATAACAGAGAAGAGGACTCAATGGATTCCTAATGGCCAATAATTTGGCTGAAACCTACGAGTAGAAAATATAATAAGACAAGTATTGGTGGATAGCAACTGATGGATAGCAAGCACTTACCAGTAATCTGTGACTAAAGTTCATTGGTTATTGTCCTTAAGTTCAGAACATCATACTGAGGTTTTCTTCCTCAGAGCTAAATACATATAACTTATATGAAGAGCAATGATGCCAGACAGGAAGTACTATACAAGATCTGCATGTAATGAACAGTCAAATTGGAATATAAGAAGCCAAACATTCAAGAAACTGGATTTCTAAGTTTCTAGGAGTAGATCTGCAAATTGTCGTAACTCAATTGACTTTCAGGGAGCTATGACAATTTATACTATCTGATGATCTGCTCCCAGTATTAACTACTTTACTGCTGCCAGACATTTCAGCTCTGCTCAAGGAGAACATACCTGCTGTTACTAGGTAAGTCCCTAGTTTCAGTGGATTGTTAATAGCCAATATCAAAACAATAATTCTGTGTTGCAATATACGGCAATACAGTTAAGTGGCATCTTAGTCACAGCTAGAAAAATGATTTGAAGACTATGAGATTTGCCATACTGGCTTAACCTTTGAGCCATGAAATCCATTATCCTCTCTTTAGCAGTGGCCAACACCAAATATGCTAAAGGCAGGTAATTGCCTTCATAATTGCATCTGGCCAATCATGCAAAGGTATACATGGAGAAGAATTCCATTCTCACCTCTGTAGTGATTATACCCTGAAGCATAAGGTTTAATTTCTCCATTTCAACATACCATTCGTATTGTACCTAGAAGTTCCATATTGGTCTTAAAACTATTAGAAACCAGCTTCACTATTTAACTGTCCACTTGGAGCTGTACTTCAGTGGTACAACACTGACATCCAATGTTGAGCCTAAAGAATACATCAGTTTTACATTTCATGTGTTGAAAGACTAGAGGAGAAATCCTGAACACTTATTTCTCCATCAAAAGTTTCTAGTACTGGCAGGATAAGGCATGAAGTATTTTGGTCATTAAATACTGTTTATGTTGTATACACTGATATTCAGCAAATAATTTAAAAGCATAAAGTGTGTGATTCAAAGTCTATTGAAATCAGTGGAAAGAATCTCATTGATTTCTGTGGGTTTGTGGAACAGATCCTTAAGCCCCAATCCTGCAAGACCTACACAAAATGCTTAATGTGATATATGAATAGTAATAGAGAACTAGCCATGTTAGTCTGATCTTGGTAAAACAAAAGGAAAAAATATGTAGCACTTGAAAGACTAACAAGATGGTTTATTAGGTGATGAGCTTTAGTGGGCCAGACCCACTTCTTCAGATCATATTCTGAAAGAGAATTGGCATGACGATATATAACAAAGGAATACAATGAAAAAAGTGAACACATTGTGTTCACTTTATAATTTTATAATGTGTTCATTTTCTTCTGGTCCACAAAAGTTCATCGCCTAATAAACTATCTTGTTAGTCTTTAAAGTGCTAAATATTTTTTCCTTTTGTGATATATGAAAACACTCTCGCTTGCTTTGATATCATTTCAATTTAAATAAGTGCTTGAGTTCTTCTCAATAGGAATGTTTTTTTCAGAATCAAGACCTTAGATTGTATCAGCAGGTAGCATTTGATGAGATCAGAAAAAAAAAGATTACGTCTACAAACTAGTTGCCAGATTTGAAAATATTTAAGTTAATGGAACCTGCCTTTTAACCAGAAAGATATTTTGAAAACAGCTGCGCTTTTATTAAATATTTTTCAAACATTTTATTTTTAAATTTAAGCTGCATTTTGTACATTTATTCTTCAATATTTAGCATTGGTAATCACTGTCAGTAATATTTATTTTCAGTAAGTCAAAGAAACAAAAATAGTACCTACAAATGTGTTCTTAATCTTGTTACTGCTTCATTCCAGAAAACACAGGTGTGCCATATAGACAAAGATAAATTATTTTCTGTAGGGCTTTTAGGATGTTTCTACAAAGGCTGATGATGTTTAAAGTCAAAATGGCTCAGTATCTGTGAAGGAATCATGTCTAATAAATGGTATTTGAAAATGGGAATGTAAAACAAACAAGAAGTCAATATTTATGTGTATATGTATAAAATTTAAATTCTCACTGTAATGCAGTTCTATGATTTTTGTTTAATTGTCCTTCTTTCTATCATTTCTGTCAGTCTTAGAAGTTGATTTTGCATCTTTGGATCATTCTATCTTAAATAAGTTGCCTTCTATTGCATTACCTAAATCTGATTTAAAATTTAACAATATAGACTATGTATTCTTCCAAATATAAAAAGATAATAAATAAAATAATAATAATAGTAAACTAATAATATTAAAATAAAAGGTTAAATAGATTTGTATTTGCTTTACAAACCTTGGTCAGAAGAATTGCACTCAAACCATTGAACAAATCTTACAGGTAGTTAGTAAGAAACTTACCTTCTGATACTTTGAAATAATGTGCAGCAACTGGAACTTTGGGAAGCCTTCAGGATCCTGAGATCTGCCTATCTGCCTCTGTTGTTCAGCCTTATATATGTACTGTTCAGCTCTAGTAAGCATTATGAGCGTGCATCATTGCTGACTGTTTCTTTATTCAACTTAAAAAAATCATATTTGCCATTCTTCACTTTACATTTGACAATTTTTACAAGCAATTTCACATATTGATTCTGCTTACTGTATGACATCACTGCTGAGATGGGTCCTTAATGGAGACGCAAAAGGAATGAGGTGTCAATGTCACAAGAAGTAAATATCAATCAGGAGGACATTAGGGTTATAAAGAATTAAATAAAGATATTAGGAATCAATGCAACATTTCATTCAAATTCATCTTTGCATTTAATTTCAGATTGACGGAACTTCACAGACTTTGCTGTGCCAATACAATAAAGCCAAGAAAAGCTGAGATACGACTGTGATGGGCACCCGTACAAAACCCTAAAACAGACAATTGAACATAACAGAAACATTTGGTTTCAATTCAAATTATCTCCAGGTGTATCAATTTTGCAAATTCCTACATATCAGACTATATGGTGCATATGTGGCCTGTAGGTGAAATATTTGTTACATAACTGAGGTCTACATCATGCCCTGTAGATCAGCTCATATAACCCAGTGCCCTGAGAATAAGCTTAGAAGTCTAATACAGGCCCAGGCTGTATTATATTATGTAGAGAGTTACCCTTCAGAGTGAGTCCTTGGGGCATTAGGGTCTGAGTCAGAAGCCCAGCTCTGATGAAGCAGCATTGCCAAGGAGATAGAAGGGAAGGACACTAATAACCACAGTGGACTGAAGAGATCCCAGAGGATCTGCCAGTGTTGGGAGGTAGGTCCTTCATCCTCTAATATGTGAGGCAACAATGTGAGGTCTTTAAGATGGGATTTTAATCAAGAATTCCTCTAGTGTTTTTTTTATGGGTATGGGCAATCTCAGTTTGGAACCACCTGCTAAACCTGAACATGAAGGCTGTGTCTACACTGGGCCACTTATTCTGGAAAATCAGCCGCTCTTCCGGAATAAGCTGCGAGCTGTCTACACTGGCCCCTTGAATTTCCGGAAAAGCACTGACGATCTACTGTAAGAAATCAGCTGCTTTTCCAGAAAAATTATGCTGCTCCCGCTCAGGCAAAAGTCCTTTTTCTGGAAAACTGTTCCGGAAAAGGGCCAGTGTAGACAGACAGTAGTGTTTTCCGCAAAAAAGCCCCGATCGCGAAAATGATGATCGGGGCTTTTTTCCGGAAAAGCGCGTCTACGTTGGCCACTGACCCTTTTCTGGAAAAAGGGCTTTTCCGGAAAAGCATCCTGCCTATGTAGACGCTCTATTTCCGGAAATACTTTTATGGAAAACTGTTCTGTTTTAAGCATTTCCGGAAAATCATGCCAGTGTAGACGTAGCCACAAACTGTAATCATGCATGTGCAACTGAAAGTGCTTATTAGATTTGTAAGCAATCAGATGGTTCAGGTAAGAGGTTTGAGATTAAGGGCTAAACAGGCTCCTGAGTCTAGAGTTCTGGTTGGTGGAGGGAAGCCTGTGGGGGCCAATAAGGAAATACTTATAGGTCAGTGAACTACACACCAGCCATGGCTCAGCATGAACTAAAGCACTGTAGGAGTTAACTTATGCTACTGGAGTAGAGCCCTTAAGGATACATCATCTCTTTCTCCTCACCTGATCCCTCACACCAGCAGAGTTCATCTTCACTAGAAGAATTCTTTACTGGCCAACTGTAGCTAAATTTCAGCCACACATACTGTCTGAGCAGCACAAAAGAGTCAGAATATAAACCAGAAGCTAACCTTATGCATCTCGAGCATATATGTAATATAACAACAAACACAAATTGTAACATATGCCCACCAACTCCCCCCATAGTTAACTATGTAACTAATACTATATTACTATATGTATATAGGGAACAGCACATCTCATCATACCATTCTACTTTACATTGGCCACATGGTATATTTTAAATTCTAACACTGTAAAGTTATTGCTTTGCTCCACTCACAGGATCCATGTATTGAGACCCATGTTCCCTGTAAGTTTTCTTTATGTGAAGAAGAAATGACTCCTGTGCTGAAGTTTAAAATTTAAGTGCACAGCCTCTCCCAATCCCATTTCCTTCATTCCTCTACTTTTCACTCACTTTTCCTTCTTCCTACATCAACTCATTCTCCCTCCTCAGTCATTTCCTATCTCATCACTTTCTCTCATCTTCCATCTCCTTTCTACTCTCCCTCCTTTTCTCTCTTTCCCCTCACCTTTCTATTCTGGTTTCCACCAATACAAAATGTTTTCAAATCTTGATTCAATGCATGGATTAGGATTGTGTGCTTTCATATATTAACACATGGCTCCACATAGTGCATGTATAGAACACATATGCTGGTTTTTCAGACTTTTGTCTGAAAGATGTGTTCATAGTATCTGTATAATTCCTCAAACTCCCCTGCAGCACACACATGCAAAACTAATTCAAAACCCCAATCCTCTCTAGCACTGATAGAATAAAGCAGGTCTGCAGTGTCCATGCCAACATGTTTGGGAGCCAATTTAAGTATTCATACAACTTGCAGTACCCAAATCCATTTGTTTTATAGAACACCACTATCAATAAAGTGACTTGCCTACTTTGCCACAATTTTTTAAAAATCTACTTTTAAAGATGTTATGATCATTAGGTATGGGGGGGGGGAAATCAGATTTTTCATAGGAAGCTAGGTCTAGCCCTTACATATTGCAAGATACTGTATCTCTCCATCATGTTGGTGAAATGTCCTATCCTTCTATGAACATGCACCAGACAGCATTTCTGCAGTTCCCAGGCAGGACAGCAGATGGTGTTCAGTAGGCCTTTTATCGGTCTCTTGCACAAGCCTGGTATATTGATGGTTACATTACACTACACATTACACTACTGCGTGTTGAGTTATATTTATTGTTAGTTGAAAGATACTCAGAGCTCTTAAATCAGTTTTGCAGAAAGTAATACAATATTGCCTCTCCCAGAATCCTGGCAGCTCTTTTCTTCTTGTTTGTTTAGTTCTATTTATTCTTGGGTGTAAAATTAAAGTTTTCTATTTACAGTACAGTAATTTCAAATGAGTATGAAACAGAGCAGCTGAATGCACCTGGGTAGGGAACTTGCTACATAAATTATTTAGTTCATCACAGCCTAGCTGTGATCATCTAATTACAAGTATGTCTGGAATCATACACAATAAGAAATAAAAACTTCACAGGAAAGAAGTAAAACCATGCAGCTTTTAGTTAATGCTGTATATTTGTGTATGAGTGCAACTGTATGCAATATGTGAGCTATATCCAAACAAAATTACAAAACTGTATCGAGTATGTGGCCAGTGCATTTATTAGAGGTGGTTGAAATTTTCTGAATTTCAGACTTTGAAGGAAATTTCACATCAAATTTGTTTTCTGATGGAAAAACAAACTTTTTATTTCAAAATGTTGTTTGTCAATCAAGTTAGCACAGTCCAATGACATTTTTAATTACTGTTTTGATACCACTTTTGTTATTAAATACACAGCATATGAATATTGGTGGTATTTATATCTTGGGGAATGGGTTGTAAATATTTCCCCCTTCTCTTCATGACAATTATCTGTCCAATGACTTGTCAGCCAGGCCTTGAGCTACGTGACCAGTTAAGAGTCCTCACTGTTGACTGTCAGAGGGAATCTGAACTCCCACTGTGCGTTTCAGAGGGTATGTCTACACAGCAAAGTTATTTCGAAATAACAGCCGTTATTTCAAAATAACTTTCCTAACGTCTACACAAGCCAACTGCTATTTCGAAATTAATTTTAAATAGCGGAGGGCTTATTTCGAAATTGGTAACCTCATTCCACAAGGAATAGTGCCAATTTCGAAATTGCTATTTCGAAATAAGCGCTGTGCAGATGCTTATCCTGCCAGAACCAGTTCTGGCTGGCCTTAAATGCGATTCAGTGTCCAATTAGTGTGGACGTGCTATTTCAAAATAAGATATTTTGAAATAACTATTTCGAAATTAGATATTTCGAAATAAAGCTGTAGTGTGGACATACCCAGAGAGACATAGCAAATGCTCATAACCTGTCTGACATTGTTCCTCAGTCATGACTACACCTCGCAGACCAGCAATGACTTTCAGTGAAGGAGAATTTTTTCCCTCTTAGGCTACATATAAGACTCTAGTGCTCCAGAACTTGTCTACACCATGCAGCTCCAGATAGGCTCCAGGCCATGGATACATCAAGTCTGGGGTTTGGCCCTCAATGAGTAGATGAGCACTGCTCAATACAAATAAAATAGTTTCAGAGGGGTAGCCATGTTAGTCTGTAATTGTAAAACATTAAAAAACAGTAAATAGCCCTGCAGCACCTTAGAGACTAACAAAAATATAAATACTGTAGTATCATGGGCTTTCGTGGGCACAACCCACTTCTTCAGATGAATGGAGTAAAGGGGTCCAGATTGCAAATCTGATTGCAAAGAGAAAGAGAGGAGGTGGGGAGGGAAAGAGAAGGGGAAAATGGAGAAAAAATGTCAACTAGCGTGTCCATGCTAAATGAGGCTAATAGAGTGGGCTATATGTATTTTAAGTACCCAGTGTTTAGCATTTTATGTCATTAGGGTGTGTAAAGTAGTGACCTATACAGGTCAGGTCTTTGTTTAAACCTCTATTCAACCTCTATTTAAACCTCTATTTTTATTTTGGGTCTGCACATCCTAAACTCAAAACTCCAGTCATCTGTTTGATTATTCGCTATGTCCACAAAAGTTCATGATACCATCTACATGTTTTGTTAGTCTATAAAGTGCTACCAGACCATTTGAGGGTTTTTTTTTTACTTTTTAAGTTTATCTATTCAAGGTGTCAAACTTGTAAATGAAACCCAGTTCTTTAGTTGCTCTCTCCAGGGGACTTTTGAAATTGCTTTGAAATAATACAAACACTTTTAGATCCATTAGTGACTGCACAGGCAAGCTGAAAAGTTCCCTAACAGGTTTCTATGTGTTACCATTTTGAATATCTGATTTATGTTCATTAATTCTTTGTCGTAAAGACTGTCCAGTTTGGCCAATATATGTGGCAGAGGGATATTGCTGGCATTTGATGGGGTAGATTACATTGGTGGATGTACAGTTATATGAGCCTTTGATGTGGTGGTTTATGTGGTTAGGTCCTGTGATGATGTCGCTTGTGTAGATGTGTGGACAGAGTTGGCACCAGGATTGATTGCAGGGAGGGTTCCTGGATGAGTATGATGGAGGTGTACTGCACGGTTGCTGGAAAAAATTTGTTTGAGGTTAGCGGGTTGTCTATAAGCAAGGATTAGCCTGAACCCCAGGGCCTGTGAGAGTGAGGGATAGTTTTACAGGAAAGGTTGTAGGTTGTTAATCGTGTGCTAACAGGGTTTAAACAATTGACTGTGAAATATGTCTTGGATGGAAGCCAAAGACATGTAATAAGTGCAACAGTTGATAGCGACAAATAAAATAGTACAGGTTGAACCTCTCTAATCTGGCACTCACTGGTCTGGCAACATCTGTGGTCCAGCATGATTCAGTTATCTGGGGCTATGTCTAGACTGCATCCCTCTGTCGACAGAGGGATGCAAATCAAGCACATTGAAATTGCTAATGAAGCAGTGATTTAAATATCCTGTACCTCATTAGCATAAACATGGCCACTGCTTTTTTCAAAATGGAGTTTTTTCGGAAAAAAAGGCAGTCTAGGCACGGATCTGTCGGAAATAAAGCCTTTTTCGACAGGTCCTGTAAACCTCATTTTTTGAGGAATACAGGATCTGTCGAAAAAGGCTTTATTTTCGACAGATCCGCACCTAGACTGCTGGTTTTTTTCGAAAAAAACTCCATTTAGAAAAAAAGCTGCAGCCATGTTTATGCTCATGTGGCTCAGGATATTTAAATCCCTGCTTCATTAGCAATTTCGATGTGCCTAATCTACATCTCTCTGTCGACAGAGAGGTGTAGTCTAGACAAACCCTGGATGTCCATTTATCAGTAAGACAGGGCAGAAATTATTTCAGTGGTGCTGTATAGTTGTCACTAGATATAGTCCTGCTTTTTCCTGATAAACAGTGTACAGCGTGCATAGTGCTGATATAGAAAAAATATTAAGTAGAATTAACAGAACAGTGTGCTTCTTTTCCCATCGTCCATCTCCACAGCTTTCTCCCTCACACCAGATGCCAAGTTTAAGAATGAACAGATCAGAGGATTTGTCTGCTGTATTTTCCCAGACAATGAACAGTCACTAGAACAAATTAACAATGATGTCCAGGCAACTTAACCCATTTGTAAAGGCTATTTCATATATCTGTCTACACATACCTTTTAAACTCTCCAGATATGCCCATCTCTGCACGTGCTTCTGGCTTCCTACCTTACATAGCTTATGAATCAGTGATTAAATCAGACTAATTTCATTGGTTATACTTCCAATAGTAGACAGTAAGGACTGATTTCCAAAGATGTTTAGATGCCTAAAGATATAGATAGGTGCTATGCAAAATTTTAAAGGTACCTGAGTGTCTAACTCTCATTTCAATCAATGGGGCTTAGGTGCTTTTGAAAATTGAAGTAGGTGTCTATATCCGTAAGCACCTAAATGCTGATTCTCCACTCAGTCATGCCCATTTTACAGAGGTTTCTTTGGAGTTACGCCACAGTAAGAGAGCTGAGAATTAAGCCCTAATAAATTCAGCTGACTTATATTCCTCATTTGTAAAATCACCCCATTATTGAAAATACTGTTGTCAGTAGAACACTCACAAAGGCTCATATAATCACCATTTAATTAGCCCCGCTTCATGTTATATTTGCTTATTTTACTGTTAACTTTCTCAGAGCTATAATTTTTTCCCCTTTTACAATTAGAACAGCTGAATTTTAATTACATTACCAACAAAAAGCTCATTAACATCACTTAATTGGTAGTGTTTCCAAAAAAACCTTAACTGAACTGAATATTTTCTCAAGAGTTCCCATCAAAGTATAATTTAACCATTACAAACAGCTTGGCAACAACATTTACATAAAGATTTATCTGTCTCTGAAGAATGTTTTTAAATGAGGAAGATCAGATATGTTGTCGCCATCTACAGAACAAAGGGGGTTGTTATACAGCAGGTTATTTCCACCTTTTAACTCCATTGAACAAATCATGTATTTTTGTCATTTTGGTCAAATTAAGGCCTTTGATTTCCCACAAAGAAATTTAAAGCAATAGTAGATGGTACTAGAAAAAAGCTTTACTTATGGGCAGGTTATTCCATAACTGCCTACTTCAGGATTTTTTGCACTTCTTCTCTAAAGCATCATGCACTGGCTAGTGTCAAAGACAAGAAAAGCTGTATACAATGGAGCCTGCATCTGAAACAGTATGGTAACTTCTGTGCAAGAATGATCACAGAATCATTTTGTTTGCACTGGACCTCTAGTAAGATATCTTGTCCATTTGCCTTCATCATGGCAGGATTGATTTAATTCACAAATCCTCCCAGTTAGATGAATGCTTAGCCTAGGGCTCAAATGTCCCCTCTGGCAGCAGTGCCTTGTATTGTTATTGCTGTTTGTTATTCACATTGTGGAAGTTCTGGAGGACCCCAAAGATAAACAATGAAGCCACTGAGCTAGGCTATGTAAAAACTCATAACAGAAAGACCTGCCAAATGGGTAATATGGTACTGACCTCACCCTTGCCAGGAAGCATGAATGTAGTTTCCTTCTTTATCTTCTGTCCATTATTCCATATTCTGTACTCATGAACAAGCAATGACTATCATCTTTATAACATCATTTTGTGTATCTGTAGATAAATGTGTTATTCTTCTAGCTTCCCTTTGCCAAGTTCACTCTACTTTTCCTCTCACAGTCCATTTTTCATATCTTTATTTAGCTGATTTCTGAAAATCCTCTAGAACTTGACTAAACCTGTTTTGAAGGGTGACATGATGCTTTCCACATCTGCATTTTGCACCTTGTAAAATGACTCTTCCCAAGCAGCATCCCCCAAAACATTGGAGAGTGAATCAGGGCCCAAAATGTTTAGGGTCACTACAAGGCAATATCAATTATACTGACTTAGTGGAGTTGCACCAGTGACCTTGGAAACTCCCTGCTGCAGTTCCCCATCTGTAAAATGGGAGCCCCAGAGAAGTGTTGGGTATTACCAGGACAGAACTGTCCTTTGAAATTTCATGAAAGGATGCCTTTGCCTCCAATTTCATCACTGAATATATGCAATATGACTTAGCAAGTTCTGGATAAAAACAGAAACAATTGTTGGGATTCAATAACTGTGCTGACTACATCTTCTACCCCTTAACATACACCCAAACTAAAAGTTGGTTTGAGAGTCAAAAGGTTTGATACACTTAAAAATTCAAGCATCTGTGGATATTTTCATATCAGCCTATTCAAAGACCAGAAACACCAAGCTACTTATCTTGCTCATGCTAGGGAGCAGTGGAAATCTCAGGAAAAGACTCTCCCTTGGACCTCTGCATTTCAAACCCACCAGCATTGACTAAACTTTGGACAAGCATTTAAGTTTCAGGATAATTATACCAATTGCAATTCCAAACCTTGTATGAGTCACTTAGCACTAGGTTTTGCCCCTACTTACTGTGGTTTGGACATTAATTTGCAAACCACATTGCTCTCTCAACTGTTAATATAACTAAGCAAGCATGTTCACTTGACTTTATGTCTTCTTTCCAAATGAGAATCTATCTCTGGAAGATGAACCAAAATCCAAAACATGAGTTTTATGCAAAATGACAGTAACCATAAGTTCCATTTTAAGTTTCAGTTTTATTTTATTTTTTTAACAAGCAGGTGTTAAATGTGCCAAAATGTGTAGTGGTATGGTAGCTGCTAATATACAGCATGAATAACAGATGTAAACTCCACATTAAAAGTATCATAATCTTTAATTCTTAATCCACCTGCAGAACGTACTTAACCTGTGCACAGTTACAACCACATAATATCAAGGCACATCTAGCTCTCAGGGAGGAATAAGATGCTTCATCGTGATGAGAATACCCTTTGTTATTCTGACAGGAAAAAACATTGTTTGAGGAAGTGGGTCATATGGGTATAAAGATGTTTACTTGAAAGGCCTGGAATTCCATGATTCTGATCAGTGTACCACTGAAAAAGAAGAAAAAAAACCCAAACATACTTTATTCCTCTATCCTACAGTAAGTAAGCAATTAGAAGCTTAATCTTTATTATTATTACAGCCCCATAAATGGTGAAAGGTGCCTCACAAAGACAAATGGTTAGTGGCTTGTTAGCTCACTTGTTCTTTGTGTGATAATTATTTTTTATTAGTTTTCATTATATTCATATTCTTATTGAACAACATTTCTAAATAATCTGTGATTTGGGAGTCAGAGTGCCTTCCTGGTGAGTTAGTTGCATCAAGCCAGACCAAAAAAACTCTAAGATGCCCTCAAGGACAAGAGTCCCTGACATGTGCTGCATGTCCTTAGCATTAGAATTATTGGCTTAGTCTACACTGCAGGTTTTTTGAGCAAGAAGCCTTTTGCAGAAGAGTTCTTGAGCAAAAACTTCTTGCCCAAAAGTGTGTCCAGACCTCAAAGTGCATCGCAAAAGCGATGTGCTTTTCCACAAGAGAGCATCCACACTGCGTGATGGACACTCTTGCACAAGAAAGCTCTGATGGCCATTCACAGAATGGCCATCAGAGCACCTGTGCTTTTTCCGATAGGGATTTCTTGCGCAAAGTTCCTTCTGAAGCGTCCACAGGTGTCTTTTAGCGCAAGAGCTGTAGTGGGTTATTCCTTGCAGTGAGAGGAATAACTCTACCGGCAAAAGCCCTCTGTTCTGTATATTTTCTTGTGCAAAAACACGCTTGAGATGTGGACGCTCTGCGAGTTTTTGCGCAAAAATGGCTGTTTTTGCCCAAAAATGGCTGTTTTTGCACAAAAATCTTGTCGTGTAGACATAGCCATTCCGAAGACGGACTTGGCTGGCAATATTATGTTTTCATTAAACTGCCCTCCCCGTGGAGCTCTGTCCAAATCATTCAGCATTACATCAGTTCCTTAGGCATTATATACAGCATCTTGAGAACAGTAACTAGCCTGTCAACACTGGCACATTTTGTTGTCAAAAATTGCCTTTCGGTGACAAACAGTGAGAGAGTTTACACTACAATGCACTTTTTGTCTGGAAAAACACCCAGTTTTGGTGACAAAAAACTTCTAGTCCTGCAAGAGACTTTTGACTTTTCCCCTCCCTTTATTATCGACAAAAAGTCAGAGTGGACTTTGTTGTTTGTTTTGTCGAGAGAACTGGCTTCATCCAGTATCCCACGATGCCTGCCCTGATGGCTGTGCTCAGTGTTTTGTGATCTCTGCTGTCCTGAAGGCATATGCTCCTCCCCTTTCAAAGTTTCAGGAAGTATCTGATAGCTGAATGAGCTGCTATGTTTGTGGAATAAACAAAGAGAAAATCACTGGAATGCTTCTATTCTGCTTTGCTAGGAACACAGTGGCAGGCTGTTGCAGGGGGAAGGCTGGAGAGACTGCTGGACTGCTTTCACATTCTTCAGCGCAGAAAGCGCACAGAACTATTCATGACACCACTTCCAGAAGTTGAGAATGCTGTGGGAGAACTTGGAGGGTTCAGCTCTGCCTTCCCACAACAATGCACTGTGGGATGCATCTTACCAACATTGCTTTGCCTTATCTGTCAACAGAGTGCTAGCAATGTGACCGTGAAATGTCGACAATGGGAGGCAGAAAACAGGTTTGACCAGTTTTCACGTTTGGCAACTGTTGCATATCAGCAGCACTTTTGTCGCCAAACCTTCCCAGTGTGGACAAAGCCGGAGATGGATTATGTTACACCTTGGAACAGTAGCAATTATTTTAACAGGACAATTTGCCTTAAGTTATTTATAGCCAAGTGTCATAAAGACATACTGAAATCCATTTTTTTAGGCTAGGTGTTTCTCTTCTCTGCAGATGAAGCACTGTTTTGCTTTAAATCAGTGGGAATGCAGGACATCTGGAGTCCACGCACTTATGGAGTGCCACAAACCCCTGTGCCTTGGGAATTGCATGTGCACTCATGTCTGTGAGAGTTCATGGACAGAGGTAGGACAGGAACAAGACTAGTACATCTGACATTAGCCCATGTATAGGAGGTAAAGATGGATGCAATAGACGTTTTGTCCATTTGGCCTCCTTTTGCTCTTCATTCATCCCTTCCACCCTCCTGTCTGTCCCTGTTACCCTTTCTGTCCCTGACAATTTTGTCTCATCTCCCTCTGGACCTATTTTCCAGATTCCTTCTTCCCTTCTCTGAGATCCTTCATATTTGTTTGTGGCTGGCAGGTCCCTGAAGGAAGCTCCTAATTCCTCTTCCTGTTTCATTAGGTAGCAACAGCCTCAAGAAGAGACATCTAGGCTGGCTGCTCATTCTTTTTCCACATGCCTTTTCCAGGCTTAAAAGCTACTATTTACAAAGAAGAACCTGACACTCTGCTGAAGCAGCTGGAAACAAGGAGCAAAGAGCCAATTTCATTTGGTCAACCAGTTTTCTGTGGCTACCAGCAAGTCCACAGACCAATGCAAGTCCACAAGCTATTCTATGGGACTCACTGGGCTAAAATGAGCTTCTTAAAAATGCCCCCAGGTGCAAGAGGAACTTGTTAATAGAATTATAAGCCCATGTTTAAAAAGACAAATAGTCTGATGTTATCTACCATTGCCTGGAAATCCACCTGTGCATTAACAAGAGCTTTAGCAATCTGTGCTGAGTTCTGGAAATGTACATTATCTAGAAAAAGAAACAGAATAAAAAGAGGAAGAGTGGTTATTAAAATGTGGTAAATACCAGATAGAGTAAAGCTACAGTGCATTAAGTTCAGTCCATCAATTATCGAGTGTACAGTTGACATTCCTAACAATGAGTAAGTGACACTTTATACACCTTGTGGAAATGGACTAAACATCTAAGTACTGACCCTAATCAAAGTCAAAGCAAGATGTTTAATGTTTCTCAAACAAAGAGGATGTGGTGCAGTATTTGAACTGCCTTTTGCAAACCTCACCATCTGCTGTTCCGTGGATGAGAAGATATTCCACATTTCGGAAGTTCTCTGCTCTCACCATCACAGTTGAATTCTGTTCAGGGAGAAAATGGACACTTCAGCAGCTGCAATTTAGACCACTTAGTCACGTAGGTAAAAGGCTCTGATTGCATAGTATAAAACTGACTGAATCATCATATACACTGGCACTACAATAACAAGAGTGATTATTTATTACCCTCTGTGCTTGGAATGGAAGTTAGTATGTTCCCTAGGCTCTTCTCAGAGCCATTTGACACAAATCTCAGGCCCATCCCACACTCGAGCTGCAATGCCACCCATCTATGCCAAAATGCTCTGCCCGAGGAGTTTGAGATGAGGAGTTTCTGCCATTTGGGTAGGGCTGAGAAATGAATATTAAGGGCCTGATCCAAAGCCTAATGAAGCCAGTGAGAGGCATTCCACTGACATTAGTGGGACTTAGACCAGGCCCTAAATCTGTTCAGAACCGGTATGTATGTTTGTGGAGGGAATTAGGGAAATAAAGGCTGGAAATGTTCTGTTAAACACTTAGGAACTAGCTATGCCTCTATTTAGTGGCAATAATCTGATTACCTAGTGGGTTAGTGTCATTTCACCACAGAGCTCAGTCAGCATTAAGCCGCTTTCACTCCACACCAAGTGGACCTAGCAATGGCCAGGAATCATCATCATTTAAACACACCCTGGTGGGGTCCCCATCCCCAATGCTGAAGGAAAGCAAGCATTATCTGAACTGACCCTATCTGTTCCAGTGGGACAACAAAGACACTTAAACACAGAATAGTTAAGGATAGAAACTTATTTCTCTTTCCCACCACACCCTTTTTCCCTTCCCACCACACCCTTCTTCCCTTCTAACGTGATTCTAAGTTTGAGGAAAACAAACACAATGAAGAGAATTCTTACTTGGTAGTGTTTGAGATTATCTGACTCAGTTGGAAGACCCATAAATCGCTCTGTGTAGATAGATGCTATCATATAAAAAAAGAGAACTGTAGACAGAATATATTCACATCTAATGGTTGTAAACTACAGGTATATGTTTAAACTACATTAAACTTCCATTAATACACCCTAATATACTACTTTTTTTAAAACTAATTCTGTAGCTTCCTTCACTGTAGCTCCTGACTGCCTCATAAACATGACAACCTACATACAAAAATAATTTATGAAGATGAATTGATAAATATGCTGCCACTTTATCTTCCTCTGCAGAAATACCCAATGCAACGTGACCTAAGAAAAGGTCTGAGCAAACAGGTGAGTCATGTTCCATGATCTGAGAGCTATCAAATGTAAGCTTTGACAGTCAATCTGGAGGACCCAGTGCCATATAGACAAAGGCTGAGACTGCTTTATTTAGTAGGATACATTCCAGGAACCAATCGCAAGAGTAACCCAGTATATATCAACCGCTACAAGGGGAGACACAAGAGAGATTATAAAGAACTTTACTATAACCAAGAAATGACTATAGAGTCAGAAGTAGGGATGAGTGCCTTGGGATTCCATCCTGGTGACCCTTCCTGTTCAATGGATACATACAGCCACTGTGGGAGGAGACTAAGGCTATAGCTTAAAACCCTATGCACAGGCTATTAGGTCTTTGTCCATTTTTCACTGACACCAGATGCTGTGGTTTCTTTGCATCCTTCGTCTTTGACTGAGGTAGGGATAGGTGAGAGCAGAGTTTTCTGCATGTGAGACTTTCACACAGCACACTTTCCTGCTTAATGGCTCACCCAGGTCACTTTAATAAGTGATCTGTGGCTGCTAGGATGGTTCTTTTGTGATGGAGCTCCCTATTGTAATGTGCACTTCACAGTTCAGGAGACCGGAGATCCGAGAGCCAGAAGAGGGTAGCACTATGGCATTAACTGATTAACTGTGAATGGCACATGAATTTGGAGAAAAGATACATTTTACTGCCTCCTTTGGCTCACTGGGGCAGGGTCCCATGTTTCCCAGTGGCAGAACCACCATTAAATAAAAGTTTCTGAAGCTCAATCCAGGTAAAAGGGAAGAGCAATAACACAATTACTATGCTTTTGGGAAGATAGGGTAGAAATTACTATGCAGCCATGCCAACTGCTTCTGCAAAGGCTCACAGTATGGTCAATGAAACAAAAGACAGGATTATGCAGCACTTTAAAGACTAACAAGATGGTTTATTAGGTGATGAGCTTTCTGGGCCAGACCCACTTCCTCAGATCAAATTGTGGAAGAAAATAGGCATGACCATATATACCAAAGGGATACAATCAAAAAAAGTGAACACATATAAAAAGGACAAATCAAATTTCAGAGGGAGAATGGAGGGGAGGTTAATGTCTGTGAGCTAATGATATTAAAGGTGATAATTGGGGAAGCTATCTTTATAATGGGTAAGATAATTAGCATCTTTGTTGAGGCCCAGTCGTAAAGTATCAAATTTAAGCATAAATGATGGTCAATGACTGCTTATGGTCGGTGTTATCGGAGACTGCTGACAGAGCTAACACAATCAGTACACACATCTAACTGAGTCCAGGCAGAAATAAACTGTCAATGTCCTGTGGAAATGCCATCTGTGTGCCACATGCACATTTGTAGCTGATCTTGGGGACAGAGGTCGTGGAAATCTGTGGAGTCACAATACAATTGCAGTTGCTGCCACACCACATTTTTAATAACTTTACCCAGAGAGGGAAGGTGGAGCCTACTGGGCAATACTTGCTCAAGCTGAGATGTCCCAACATGAGGCATTACACTCAGTGTGAGTCCAGTTAAATGTAATTTACACCATTACACTGTCAGCATGGTGTGAAGGATGCTTCTTGGAGTAAATGAGAACCCAACTTATATAACAAATGTGTCAAAGGAGTCAACTTGTGTGGCAGGAAACAAGAGGAGTGGTTGAAAATCTTCAAGGGAGGTTCTGCTAGGAAAAGTGTTTAAAAATGCCAGAGATTTGGTACAAACAATTCCATCGCCAAGGCAAAAAAAAAGTCCTTTGGAAATATTTTTATGAACTACAAGGATAACTGATTTCTGGAGGGGTTAATGTAATCAGAGAGGGGTGATCCATCAAAGGGAAGGAAATCACCTCAAAGTTGTTCCCTCAGTTTGGTGGCAGACTTAACAAGAAGCCCCATCTCGCACATCATTGAAGGCACATGGTTTGCCAAGAGGGCTTTAGAGATGCACAATTAAGATTAGCAAACCTTCTCCCAGAGCACTGTATTTGTTCCAAAAGGCTTGGAACAGCTACTGCCAGCAGAGAAAGGGTTAAATATAAGCTTTGAAGAATGTTATTTTGGTAATGACCATTTTTATAAGGATTCAGATTGTCAAGCTTTTGCAATAACGTCATGCTTTCTGAGTCAGTGTTTATGAAATGTTTCTATACCGTAATATTCCCAGCTGGAGACAGGAGCCACTGCCATGCCACATTTAAATACTCCACTGCCAGATCCAAGTGCCAGAGAAGTTACATATCCACCATAAGACTAGAGAGAAATCACAGGCAGGTTAATACTGTGCAGTTAGCTATCACTTTGTTCTCTGAGAATCCAAGTCACAAAACATTACAATCAAAGGAAACATTTGCTTTAATAACATTGGGGCAAAGCAGCTATAGACTTTACCTTCACCAGCATGAACTGAGTCTCGCTGACTCTTTATGAGGAACAAAAGGAAAGACAATTCTATCTAATCACTTCACCTCTTCTCTGCTATCTATGTTACTGCTTCATCTGGGACTGTGCCTTTGGACAAATCCCAGTATTCCTCACTTACTGAATTACCTAGCCAAAAATGAAATTTTTCAGCCAAAAATTACTATAATGAATCAGCCCGATAAGTGAGGTCATGGACAGCAAGTTGTGGAAGGCTATGGGTGTTGGCTTTAAAGCAGACCACAATACTCCAAGGAAAGGTCAGGCTTTAGTTAAATGCCTTAACAATATCCATGTGCTGCATGATTGCTTGGTAGAGCTGGTTGGAACAATTCTTTCCTAGCAGAAAAGGTTGATAGAAATAGAAAAAAATACTGTAGTCAAAATTTTCCATGGGAAAGTTAGACTTCTCAGCAAAAAAAGACTTCCATTGATTTGGAAATGCTGCTGCAGTACCTCATGGGAACCACATGCTCATAGCCGTATGATCCTCTCTGGCCAGACTACATCTCCCATAATGTACCAGTGCCTCTCTTCTTGCTGAGTCACTATTGTGCATTCTGATGGTAGGGCATCAGAGCAGATATAGTCTAACTAAGGAAGCCAATCCACAGAATATTACTCCAAAATATTTTCAACATTTTTTAAAATAGGTTTTTTTTTCTGGTTGTGTTTGTTTTTCCAATAAAAAGTGGAAATTTTTCATGGAAGAAAATATTTTACCAAAAATATCAGTCAAAACCCAATTTCCCATAAAAAACAATTTAGACTGAAAAATTTAAACAAGTTGTACTAACTAGAAAACCTGACTGAATTGAAATTTATGGTTTTTTGGCCGTAAAGAGAAAACACTACCTTTGGCTATCCCTATATATAATTCTGATATGTTTTCTTCAATATTTTTGGATTCTTTCTGCAAGGGTGAGGAAAATATTCTTGCAAGTCATTAAAAAAACTAACAATCAGAGGAAGAAAATAGAAAGCTTTTAATTTATCAGGATGTTACTATGTGATTTGTTTTGCATTGTGTTAACCACTTTAAGTGTTTAATCATGAGGTATTTAGCACCTTTCAGATTCAGACGCTCTGATGGGAATTTTGAGGATGGGAAGGTAAATAATCAGTGAGTATTTTTACTTCACTCAAGATTGGAAAAAAGAGACCTTCATTTGGGCCAGGATCTGACCCCATATCATTCAGATTCCATTTCATTCAGCCTCAAGTTTCATTCAGCCTCAAGGCTTCTAAAAAACAGAATGATTCCAATCTCTGGATGTTAAAGACTGGAAAAGTCAGAAAGCTGAGTTCTGCTTGGCATCCTATCATAAGAACATAGGAACGGCCATACTGGGTCAGACCAAACGTCCATCTAGCCCGGTGTCCTGTCTGCCGACATTGGCCAATATCAGATGCCCAAGAGGGAGGGATCACAATAGGTAATCCTCACATGATCCCTCCCCTATCACTCACCTCCAGAGAAACAGAGGCTAGGGACACCATTCCTACCTATTCTGGCTAATAGCCATATAAAACTGCTTGGAGTCTGATGCCTTAGTACTGACTACCTTTACTCATTGAACTGCAGCACATAATTGAACACATGATGGTCAGTCCACATGATTTCATAGCTTTCTGTTCCAGAAACCCACCCATGCTTCAGGATCAGCTGCCAAAATTGTTGGATGGAGTAAGGAATTTCTCAGCCTCCCTCCTGGGGATGATTCCTGGCCTGACTCTCAGTTCATATTTTTAGAGGAGGCAAGGGGAAGAATTAGCCTGGTTCTATGCAAAGAGGTGGGGCTGGCCTCTGAGATTCTAGGTGTGCCACATTTGGTCTGCTTGGTAAGGAAGTGTGTGACTGAGGGTACCTCTAGATGGTGTGTGTGGGGGGGAGGTTTCGGGATACTGGAGGTATCCTGGAAAAACTATGTTGTGTCCAGGGAACGTGTTTGCTCTTCCGCTTTATTTTGCAGAAGAGCAGATGTGCTCTTTTGGAAGCCCTGTCTTCCTTGTTCCACAAGGAAGAAGGGATCTTCCAAAAGGGGAGGTTTTTCCAAATTTCAGAAAAGCCTCTTCCAACAAAAGTATCGTAAAAAGGTACGCAAATTGCGAAGCGCAATTTGCGTACCTTTTTCCAAAAAAACATTTTAGTGTAGACATTGCCTGAGAGCATGAGTGCTTGCATGAATGACTTGTGAAGATAAAAGAGGATTTTCATTCTTTTTGGAGGAGGAGGTGGAAGAGGAGTGACAAAAGCCGGGAAAGGGGAGAAGGAGGCTTGTTGAGAATCTGGCAAATGAGCATTTTCATCCTCTTTGTTCAAAATATAAAGGGAAGCTTAGAGATGAATGGGTTTAATCATATTGTGTGCCAAAATAAAGCAACTCTCCATCCCCTTCTAAGTAGTATCCAATTTTAAATGACAGTGAGAGATAACTAGAAGCAACAGATAAAGCAATAGCAAAGAACTTATGCAATCATTTTCCAACTAACTTGAGAAGAATTTATCCATATCAGAAATCAGCATAGCAGGGTCAGAAAATAAGGAACCAGCTGTAGAAAGATTATTGTGCTATTGTGAGCCTGAAAAAGTGAACAGCTTACAGCATACCTGCCAACACAAACAGACTATGAATAGGACTATTAGGCACAAAAGAGGAATGCATTTTCAACTCTACTGAAATATTTTGGACCACTATCACCTTTTTGGGTGTCCTAAGTGGGAAAATGACAGATTCCTGCCTAAAATATAAAGACTGACAGCTTGTGCAATGGTTCCATTATTTGAAGAATACATCTAATGATGGTTGATGACATATTAGACCAGTCAAATATAATCATTTTTATGGCTGCAGTGTTGTTATAACTTTGTTGGTCTGAGAATACAGTATTAGAGAAACAAGGTAGAAGAGCTAATATCTTATTGGGCCAACTTTTGTTGATGAAAGAAATAATTTTTGAGCTTACAGAAGAGCGCTCTGAAAATGTAAATGCTCGTCTCATTTCACCAACAGAAAGTGGTCCAATAAAAGGTATGTCTCCCTGCATTTTGTCTCAATCAGTATATGAGAAATTTGTCATTTTATTTATTTAAATAAAATGCATCTTGATTAAAAAAAACAAATGTTTTCAGTTCAGGAACTTAAGGATTTGTCCCTTTCCCAAAATTAAGTGTATATCAGAATTACCTACTCATAAAAAGAGGTATCATTTACTTACTTTTACTGTGCTGAATTGTATCCAGGTATTTTATATTGGTGCTTGATCGCAGTAGGTAAAATATTAGATAATACAAACTTCATACAAAGCTGTTAGCAACTTCGTTCACATGTCATCTAATATCAGCCATTTTAATTTGCTACTGTTCAACTGAATCTGCAAGTTATCTGCAGTACGTAACATGGTTCTGGGTAAGCTGCTGATGAGACAGCAGGGCCGGGGGGGGGGGGGGGCAGAATTAAATAATGACAGACTGGAAGAATTCTGGCAGAAAGACAATCTGTTTAAAGAGCATGAAATTGTAGCCCTTTTTGAAAGTTAATCAGAGAACAATGGGCATCTATAAACAGCAAAACATTGGAAAGAATCAATTAATTGGTAGCTAACATCCCAGTTTAGTCTGTAAGCTGTTCTAGTTACTGCAATCTCTTTAGTGTTGGGCAACTTCTCATTCTTTACTCTTAAGCACTACTTTCAATACCAGGCTCTTATCTTGAAGACTGAATGGTAACCAGAGGAAAGATAATAATTATACCTGTTTCCTTCTCTTCTGTTAAAACAAGATTCTGCTCCAGAAGTCTGATTCTCACCTAAGACACTACTCAGTGTAAGTAAGGATGACCAATAGGAGGTTGGTTTAAAGGGAGGTATGAACCTTTAATGTTGAAGCATAATATAACAAGCAGCTATGCAGAACCCTCAGTGAGTCCCGGTTTCAACAGCCATAGAAATGCGGTGAGAATGACTTTCCATGTGTATTTCACTGGTCCCAAGCCCAATCAGGAAAAGCAAAGAACAAAGGAGAAGTCAAATGAATCTAAAGAACCTTTTCCAAACCTCAAAAGGCTTGAGTTTGATTCAAGTTCAGGCTGATGGTCTGGCCTGATACTTATCTCCTCCAAAGCAGTTTGCTCATCTCTGCTTGGAACCCCCTGGGCCTCAGAATGTACAGTTCAGTAAAAGAACACATTCTAGTTTGGGAAAGAGGTTTGGATCACTTTATTTTCTCTGAAGTACAACTCCATGAACAATTGCAAGGCCAGAGAAAAATCAGAAAGTACAGGAATTCAGGATGATGCCAAAGTCAATGGTTCACACTTGTTGAATTTTGATGTGAATATCATATTCAAACAAACCTCATTATTAACAGTGAATCCAACTGAATTTTCTGAATTTTGCCTGGTTTCAATCTAAAACCATATGTACATCTGAAAGCTACCCAAAATTCAGCTCATGCCTTCCTGAAAATCAGTATAGGCATCTCAAAGGATTTTAATTTTTACTATGACAAAAGTTTAGAGAAGCATCTTTAAAGCAAACAAGGAAGAAGTTTAGAAAACACTGGCTGCAGTAAGATTAAGAAAGGTAAATATGGAAATACTCAAAACAGCAAGTACTTACCCAGCCCCAAATTGCTATTCTTTTTTCATCAACAAAACCCATGTCTATAAATTTTCTGTTTAAATGAAAAATCACAATTATGAAGCCATTCTTATCATCCAATAGGATTATTTACATTACATTCAGTTAATAAAAAAGAGTTCAAGCTTCCTTCACTCTTTCCAGACAGACTAGGGTACCATCAGCACAGAAAGCATATCAGATTTCTATGAAGGACCAAGTAACAGCTTCATGGATTATAAGATCCAATGGGACCATTATGTCATCTGTCTGACCAACTGAAACAATGAAACACCTTTTCATTTACTTTTTACTCCCAATATTTAAACACAAATTTATTTTCATCTATGTAGAGAGACCGTGGCAGAACTGAAAGCAATTCATAGGAGCCCAGTGGGAGTACTGATCACAGTGTAGAAGAGCATCTAAAGAAGATAGTCTCAGAAATCATGGATACAAACTTTGGCCTTCATTCCTGTGTCCTCAGTTTATATCTATATTTAAAAGGAATTAATTAATTGCATGCCAGTAAATATATCTTCAGACCTTCCATTTACTCCCCTTCTCCCATTGTTCCATTCATTCTTTTCTTAATGCCTCTACTGGAGGAAATGAAAAGTCCCCAATATGGATTTTCATTCTTAGCAGTTACCAGCCAAGTACTGCTCCGAACACCTTGAACTGTATCTAGTAATCTGTCTCCTAGACCACTGCTTCAATATTGCTTAACATGTGGCAGGGATTCTGTTGGTACTCACTTTGCTGCGGAAATTTGGTCCTCAACTTCATAGACTCCGAGTTTTCGATATACTGCATGCAGCATCTTGTCACCTTGAAAAGCTGTTCCTCTGCCATCCACAAGAGCAACAATAATTTCCTCTCTGCTTGAAAGATAGGTTATCCAGCTAATCTCAAACGTGTGCTTTACATTCTGACTGCAAGGTCCTCCATACCTGAAAGAAATATTTGCAGAATCTCAGAGTTAGATTTGGATGATTTTAAACAAAACATATACTAAAGACAGGACATGAATAATGGAATAACTAAGGCTCAAACTTCAGGTCTTATTTAATATAAAAGAAACTTCTTGAGTGCATTCTGTTGGGCAGCCTATAAGAACCTTAGTTCTGGAAAGGGGACATTTCTGGAGGTGACTTTAGTGATACAGCCGTCCAGTGCTTTTTTTTGCTGTTAAAAATAAAAGGTGCCAATACTCCAGGGGAAAAGTTCTTGAGCTCTGACTGGAGGTGCCAGTACTGCATACTGGGCAGTACCATCACAAAAAAAGCACTGCAGACGTCTCATATTTTCCCTGAAAATATTCTCAAATAAGCAAAACAGGCTCATGATATTCAGTAGGCAGAAACAGTCAGACTTTCGCTGACTTTGCCAGCTGTGAACCATTTCAGTTCTTGTAGGACAAGGCCAATGGTTCTCAAAGTGTGGCCCCTGGCTCATTAGTGGTCTGCGACCATCTTGCAGATAGGCCCCGGGCTCACGGCTCACCCCTCTGCTCCTGCAGCAGGGAGCATATACAGGTGCTGTAGCCCCACATGTGCACCCCTTAGTGAGGTTGGCTTCCTGCTGCAGGAGGGAGACCCGAGCCTCACAGGCCAGATACAGCTTGTGGCAGGATGAAGCAGCTCTGCACACTGTCTCTCCCCTCTCCCCCAGCTGGGGAAATGGCAGCACAGGAAATTGCTCACCTGGAGGGTTTTCCCACTGTTCTAATTGGCGGAATTCCAGCCAGACCCTGCCACAGCCCACTCCTGTGCCCTACCTCCCTCCCAGACCCTCCACCCTCAGCCTACACCTGTACCCTACCTCTCTCCCGGACCCTCCACCCTCAGTCCACACCTGTACCTACCTCCCTCCCAGACCTCCACCCTCAGGCCACTCCTGTGCCCTACCTCCCTCCCAGACCCTCTACCCTCAGCCTCGCTCCTGTGCCCTACCTCCCAGTCCCTCCATGCTCAGCCCACACCTGTGTCCTCCCTTCCTCCCAGACCCCCCACCTTCAGCCCTGCTTTTGCACCCTATCTCCCTCCCTCAGCAATAGGAAGGGCTTAACTCCTTATACACTTAATTGAAAACTGGGGATAATCAAGTCCACAATGTTAACATTTTTTTCTTGCCACTTTCAGTAGACTCATGTCATACTTTCCAAAGTTAACCATAGTGAAACCAATAATGTGCTGTCTTAGGCAGTCTCATGGTACAAGGAAGTAGCAATGGAACTAATGATTCCAAGTCATAGTCTACAAATTCCTACTCTTCTTATGAAGGACTAATCTTAGTCTCATTGAAATCAACAACAAAGCTTTCAGGATTTTATTTCAAAAATATAGCCTAAAACCAAAGAATTGGTGTCTTTGCATTTTATATATACCTATGCACTTATCCTGCACTACATATGACATATCAGAACCAATTCCCTTTCTGATAAAGCAGACTCTGTAAAAAATTAAAATAAAATCTTACATACACTTGAATAAGCAGAGGATACTTCTTGGATCTATCAAACTGTGGAGGTAGAAGCATCTTGTACCACAAGGCTAAAAATAGATATATTACAAAATTACAATGTTTAAGATTATTCTTCAATGTATGAGCCATTATTTGTTGGAATAGCATAGGAAAATGAATAAGCAATGAAACACTGGATTCATGAATTGTGACTCATGATTTGATTTAAGTCTTGAAATTTCCTATTTGACTGTTTTAAAACAACTTTGAAGAAATAAAGTGTTGGAATGTTTGGGGTTTTGTTTTGTTTTTAATTAAGCTGCATAAAATAATATTAGGATTTAATTTCTGCAGGCATTTAGAAAAAATGAAATTGAAATGACAAATACTATCTCAGGGCAGGTCTACATAGCAGAGCTAAAGCCCAAATAAGCTACGCACTTCAGCTAGATCAATAGTATAGCTTAAGTCGAAATAGCTTAATTCGGCTTTTGGCGCTGTCTACACAGCAGGAAGTCCTAGGAAGAGCACTCTTCCTTCCCTTACTCCTCGTAAAATGAGAGTTACAGGAGTCGGAGTAAGAAGTCTCCAGTCAACATTATTGAGACATTATGTTGAAATAACTGCTTGTAGTGTAGACGCGGACTATGTTATTTCAGAATAACATTAGTTATTCCAAAATAACGCTGCTGTACCCTCACTGGTGAGCTATATGAGTACAGGATACATTCTATACATCAATTCATTACTATATTATAAAACAATGTTGTAAAATCACTAATGATAATACCTTCACATTTCAGACTATGCCCTCAAGTCATTATAATGCATGCATACCAGTTTATATATTATCTTTTTCTGACTGCCACAATGATTTTTATATTTCTCTTTCTTGTGAGAGAAAAATTAATTAATTTACCAATATTAATGAATGAAGTCTCTTAACATCGTCACCTCTGTGTGGTAGGGATCTGTTTCACCGATGGCAAACTGAGCCATAGCAACATTGAGATGGTCAAAGTTAAAGATAGAATCCATGGCAAAACCAGAAACAAAATCCTCAAAGTGTCACTCAAAATCCCTTTTTAGAAAAACTGCTGGAGCATGCTGCCTATGATAGAATAAGTGTAAAACTGATAGAAAAATAAATAGTGTAATAGAAGTTGTATAAGTCTTACTAATTCCATTCACTGCAAGTTTCTTAATTTCCATTTTAGGCATTTTGATGTTTTTCAACGCAGATTCTAATTCCCAGTTGTCTTCCAGGATTTTAATCTCTAGGTAAAAGAAGTTTCCACATTAACAATCAATTTGTTTTTCAACTCATCTCAGTTAATTGAGACTCCTTTGTTTTATTTATGGCTAGAATGGAATAGAACGTTTACAAAAACAATAAGGAGGCCAGTGTTGTAAACTTAATTTGGTTTTAATTATTCAACTAACAAAATTAATGGTCCATCTATTCCCCAGATCCCCTGAACTGAACATTCTGTAACTCTAACTCAGGTTAAATTTCTGTCAATTTGAATGGATGTTTTGCTTAAGGATCTCAAGGTTTGGATGAAAGTGGAGATGCCATTCACATAGGGAAAGCTTGAATGGCCAGGCTTCTAGCAGGTGTTATGATGAGAAGAAGGGAAAGAAAACACCCTTCGGTCAGAATGCAGGGCTGCAGAACAGCATCCTGACAGCTGCCATGGAAGTCTTTGGCCTACCATAATGGCTGCAGTCCATCTGTGCCATCTGTGCAGTTTGGTATGGTCATTGTATATTCTGACACCTCCTAAGCCAAGCTGGCATGGAGGGCCCCAATCCCTTTAGAGGGGAAGTTGCAACCCCTCCTTCGGGTGCTCTGCAGCACTCCCTTACATGGTGCTTCTCTCACTCAGGTACTGGAAAAGCTAGAACATAGCGTTATCTGCATTTCATGTGGAAGATAGAGAGCTAGGTTATCTGCAAGATTTAATATAGACAGTAATTGACAAGTTCCTCTATGCTGACTCATAATACTTTGAGCACTGTCTGGACACTGTGTTTCAAGGTAACTCACAGGTCTGCTCTCATTAAAGGAGCAGTTTGTTACCAAAAGATTAATGGTCATCTTATTGCTTTTTACCAGCAACAAGGAGAAAAGGTCAGTTGCATATGGTGGTCCTACCTTCCCACAGTGATTTCCTAACTGCTGGTGTCAGGAATGGTCTCAGTTCTGTCTGCAATCCAGTGAACAACCTCCAGTCCCTAATATCTAAATACCCCGGCTTGTATCTGAGTGGATTTATTTCTGAAGTAGGCAAGGAGCCACCGGCAGCATGAGTGAAGGTAGTCTGCATTGATAAATAGGATTAGAATCTGGAAAAGTTCTATCTGTTGTGACTTTGCAGACTCCACAGTAGAGCAGGAAAGAATTCAGCTTTCCTTATGGCAGGACACCGGAATGCAAGAAACCCTTACCCTCTAAACTAAACTATCAAATTGGTCTCCCTTTTTTCCATTGCTATTTTAATATTGATTACTCTGCCTTTGACTATCTTCCAATTCTTTTTATGGAACTCTCTCCTATTAATCTAAAAAAAAATCTATCTTTGGGCTCCAACATCATGTTCCTTTATGACGGGTCAATATCCCTTAATTGATTAGAAATTCATGCACTTCGTTTCACGTATAAACTGGAACACTCACATACCCTGTATAGTATAGAAATTAATTGATTTTTCTTCTCTCTTCATCCACTCACACCTCACTCTTCCTACCTTTTAGTTAGTTAATTGTTCAGGATACACTCCCGTCTGCAACGTGCTTTGCCAAATATTGACCCTAGTTACATCCCTTGTCCTGAACAATGGATTACTAAACACGCTCTCTATCCTACCTCATATTAACAAAATACAGTGTGATTCTCGGCATCTGAATTAATTCTTTAATCTTGTCCTCTGTACCTTTATTGAATTGTAACTTGCAAACAAATTTCTAATCAAACCTCAACATAACCATGTTTATTTATTGGAAAGCTTTACTAGATGATTAATCATCAAAGATACCGACATGCATATTTAAAAAGTTATATTTTCCATATAATTAATACCCAGCACAAATTGTAGTACTGGCACATTAGGAAAGATGCTTTGTATATCAACAAGCTTTCCTATCACCAAGATGAACATAGTATATTGGACCTAGTGGAAATCTGTGTCCTGAATCTTGACCTCAAACTGAAACAGAACCTTACCTGATTTTTTAAACAACTTTAGTTAAACTTTGTCAGTATTTTACATATTTGGAAAACACTTTCTGCTTCTGTGACTGCAATAATACCAGAAGAATATAGCCTGACCATGCTCAGGAAATACCAGAATTTTTTTCAAGGAAGTCAGTGACTGTGAAATGTCCAGGCTACTTTTGCAGATCCAGTCATTTTGGATAGCTTGGGTAAAGGCTGAAAAAACATCTTGATGTCAGATCCAAACCAAATTGGAGCTCCAAATCTTTTGGAGTTTGCTCATTTCTGTAGACAGCTCAAGGCATGCTTCCAGACTGGTGTATGTGAATTTAGCTGCAATTTGAGTTAATGGGTGGTATGTGGTCAAATCCCTGCTAATCACAATAAAAATGGACTCCCTGTTCCTCTTATGTAATTGCGGTCTAGTCCAAGACAACACTGTCATAGTAACTTAACAAGAAAACAATTAGCACAAGTGGCACAAGCCTGATTAAAACAAGAGGATACACAATCACTCTTACAAAGACAAAAAAAGGCAGCTTAAACATGTTGTTTTTGCAGTGAAGCAATCTAGCTGAGCAAGGCACAGGGAAAGCAAAGGTGAAAATCCATTACATTAAACATTTGTTTCCGAGGCACAAGGAAATACTAGAGTGCCAGACTGGTAATTTAATACTTTGTGCACCATTTCATACAGATTGTGTTCTTCTGCTGGAGAAATTAGAAGAGAACCTTAATGTGGAGCAATTCATGCACAGATATTGCAGAACGGGAAGATGAAAGAACATAGCTAGAGAACAAAAGCTCACATTGTGGGATGGAACAATCTTTCCCTGCTCCAGACATTTCTTTTTGATTCCTCACAAAATTTATAGTCAACTCTTGTTCAAGTAAAATGCAGGTCAATGGCAGTGTGCATGATCAAGGGTCTAATAGAAACTTTGTATTGATCTCAGGATGTGGCTCACTGGGAGTTACCAATGCTCAGTATGCCCACTCTTTCTAGCAATGTAAAATTCAGGTCTGGATTCAACAATAACAATACAGGACATTCACATTTTACAATTTAATAAGAAAGAATCTGGGTATTGAATCTAGCCTCAAAAAGGGTTACACAATTTTCAATATAAGTCTAAGCAGTGATTTATGACATTTAGTTTGCAAATATTCAGGATAAAAACAGTGCACAGAAATATGCAGAATATTTGCAGTACCTCTGTCATTGCTGCTGTCAAAAAGAGTGGAAATAGGAATGCCTGGACCTGCAATGAGAATTAAAAGAGAAAAAAAAGTTGTATATAATTGAAACATAACTTGATTTGAAAAGCAGAGATACTATTAAAACATCAGAGGTAAGATATGTCAGATTACTTGAATTTTCCTGATTGAATGTTTGCATATAATTTCCTTTATATAGAATCATAGAAATGGAGGGCTGGCAGGGACTCCAAGAGGTCTTCTAGACTATCCCCCTGTACCTACATCATAAAGCAGTAAACACTCTGAAAATGTATTATTCTAACAAGTATAATGATACCTATTAACAAGGCCCAGGCATAATGTAACTGCCAGCCACATCAAATAATTATATATTTGCTCTTCTTTAGGAAATCACTGCATAATTATGCTTCAGAATCCAAGCTTTCATTTTAAAATAAATCTTATGGTTCCACAGAATATTAACTGAACTTCCATGTAGTAGATAATGCTCTAGGAAAAGGTGTGCACTATCCCAAGCCATCTCAATAATATGTAAACTCAGAAGCCTAAGGATGTCCATTTAAATATTATTATTGCTAACCATCTGTGATGAAATCACTGTACACTCAATAGGTCATTGCTGTTTCATGTCAAAAGCATCCAGCTGGCACATTTGCATCTCAGTAGTGACCCAGGTCCATAGAGAAAGACAGAAGCCAGTACTGCTTGATGGGTTTGCTTTGTAGTTTAAGTTGATACGTGGTATTGACACCACAGAAGGTTTTAAAAACCATGTAGCCTTGTGGAGTCAAGGTTTCATGTCACCATGGCAGCTTCCTTCCATAACAGTGGAGCCAAGATACTCATCATACAAACAAGAATGTCAAGAATCATACTAACCAACCTCCAGTGTCTTCCCAAGTGACTCAATGCCCAGGTGCCTTAGTTATCTGTTCTGTATACAACAGTCCATAGCAAGTCCTGGACCGTGGTATACAGAGCAGATGCCTGTATCATAGGCCCACTGATGGATTCTTGATCTACTCCAGTCTATGACAAAGCTTCATGCATTTGACCCAACAGAAGTTGGATGGAGAAGACCCCATGGGCAGCCTTATACATGCTGGAAGATGTTGTGGTTTCCAAATGCAACTGCTTCAATCTTAATAAAGAGTAGCCCAAAACACTAGCGGGAGACTGGATTCTCTGGAAATGGGTGATCTAAAGTGTGTATTCTATGCTCCATGAGCAACAGAATGACTGACTGACTGACAGAATGAATGGTTAACCAAACTAGCTTCCCTTCTAGTTATAATACCAAAAAGCCCCAAATCTCTCCAACCAATCTGTTTAAACCTCCAGCATATCTTGATATCACCTATAATGCCGTGAGGTATTTTTAATAGAAATATCTGTGTCACAATTAAAATTGGTGGAAAATTTAAATTCAATTTAGTAACAAAATATAAAACTACAAAGGTTTCTGTATTAACTGTACTGTACTGAGCTGGGAGCTGGGAGGGATACAGGGCCTGAAGGGGGAGGCCACATTGCATAATTCTGGGGTTCCTACTGAAGAACACAGGAGTCACTGTCACACATTGTCAAAAGCACTGCTAAGGAAATGGGGTCTTGGCCCCCAAAGCTGTAAGGAGGAAGATAACCTTTAAAACCCTCAAGAGCTCTTCTTTTCTGTAGATAAGGTGACATCCAGCTAATAACTAAGGTGCCGTTACATAAAGTGAACTCAAAATTAACAATGTGAAATGGGCTTCTGAGAACATGTCACATCACATTTGCTAAGGTGAGCAGATTTCATGTGGTGATGACAACATCAAATATTCTGGGCAAGGATGATTGAGAGGTGTTATCATTCTTTTATGCTTGCTCCAGTAGCTGGGGGTTTTATTATTTGTACAGCTGAACATTTAATTCAAATTCTGAAAAATGATAGCAAAAGATCTATGCTACATACTGGATAGTGAAAGATGAAATGTAGATTATTTTGTCTTTGAATTTTTATAGTAAATAGATTTAGTGACCATTATTTACAGTGCCCTGATAATGGTCCACTGAGGTCTATGGCAAAATCCCTATTGATCTGAATAGGATCAAGATTTTATCAATTTCTGGCTGGAGAGCAATTTCAAAGGTTTCATACTCACTCATATACATATCTCTCTGTATTTATTTTCAGAACATTTATGATTATTGTGAAAAACAACATCACTTAGAAAACTGTCAACACTTTCTGGGTCAAAATCAGGCCAGGTTTAGGCAGGCTCAGGTCTTACTAACTTCAGTGGGAGTGGCATTTGCTTATATCACTGCTGAATTTGGCCTTTTATGTAAGAATCAAAGTACAGATTAGTGGAAAGGAAACCCAAAGAAAGAAACAGTAATGGGTTCCTAGAACCAGTCTTAGTAGCCCATGGTAGTATGTGATTTTGGCTGATGTTTGTCAGGAAATTAATTTTGGGGATTTCTGTTTTTGTTTTTTGCTTTTTTACAAAAACCTATATAAAAATTGACTAAAACAAATTTGTTAAAATATTTCACAGGAAAAAATAATAAGCAACTGAAAATATTTTCCCCAGTTATTGGTAACCAACATTTTACAGTTTAAAACCTCTTCTGAAAACTATTACGACTGAATAAATACTGCTTGGAACAAATATCATCATCTATCTCATATTCCCTTGAAAATACAATTTATAATTTGCTTGGTCACATGCTATACTTACCATAGCAGACTAGGGCATAATACTTTGCATTTTCACTAAATCTCGCTGTATAAAACTGACACCTTTCTTTCCTTAGATTACAAGTAATGCATTGTTTCCTTAGAGGATTGCTTCCAATGCTAATTCTAGGAATAAATGAAAACGAAACAATATATTATTGCTTTGAAGAACATTTTCCAAATAATGCTACCAAATCATCTATATTGTAAAGTTAGTCAATTTAAATGTCACTTTCTAATCAATGGTTTACCGTTTTTCTGTATTTTTAAACAGTTCTATAAGTCAGAAAATATTTCTCTTCCCTTACCCCTTCCATCTCAGACTTTCAATATTTCTATATTTAGTATTTCTGGGATCATATTTTCAGAGAGGCTTCAATGTGGTCTATTTAGATATCCAGGTACTTACATGGCATTCATCACCACAGAATCTGAGTGTCTCAAGTATTGTCAATGGATTTTACCCTTACAACATCTCCGAGGTAGGAAAGTATTACAGTAGACTTCCGATAATCCGGAAGCTATGGGATTTAGGTGGTGCTGGATTATCAAATATGCCGGACTATCAGGAGGTACTATAAGCAGGTTATATATATACAGTACTGTATACGTTATATACCGTATATAAAGTGTTCTTAACCCTTTTTATTGTACATACAGTATACAGTATACTGTAATGTTTTAGTTTTTTTAAGCCTTTTTTACCCTTTTTGCTCAGTTCAGCTGCTGCCGCTGTTACCTTGTGACTCATTTTTTGCCAAAGCTCACTCACTAGGCTCTTGCCATTTTGATGCCAGACTATCAGGAGTGCCGGACTGTTGGATGCCGGACTATTGGAGTTTTACTGTATTCTCCTTTTACAGATGGGCTACACAGGATAGGATAACTGACTTTTCCAAGGTCACACAGGAAATCAGTGGCTACACTGGAAATTGAGGAGAGGTCTCCTGAGTCCAAGTCCAGTGTCCTATCCACTAGATCTTGTTTTCTTCTCCATTTATTTTTGTGTACAAATTTCATTTAAAAACACTTGCATATGCATTTTTAGCACTATCACATATCTGTTCCCATGATTTACACATACAAGACTATCCCATATACAAGGCAGTATCAAAATGTACCTGGAAGTGATGCATATATATGAGGGCCACACTTTGAAAATTGATACCAGTGTTGTGTGCCCCTCCAAAAGGCATGCTTAGTTTAAACAAAATATATATTATCTATTCACTGCAAGGGACTTGCACACACAAAGTAACTGCCCAATTCAAATTTTAGGTAAAAAAATCTTGATATTTATTCTTAACATTTTGAAACTGATTCAGATTATATAACTCCAGATTCATCTGATATTAGTTTAATCAAAATTAATAACAAAATTTGATATTAACTTACTTATATATATTCCTTCTCCCTGGATAGCCTTCAAATTCATTGCTTGAATAGAATCTATAAATTAATATGCTTGTTGTTATTAAGTATTCCAGGAAATCATAAACTGTGAATTAGTATCGGGCATACTAACTGAGAAGCCACCTTGAAAAGTTATGTTTAACTAAAGTAGAATCTGGTTTCTGACTTCTTTTGTGTGGAGGGTATCAAGATTGAACAGTAGGTTAAGCACCCTAGCTTCTCATCCCTACAAACTTTTGTTCAAATCCTGAGGAAATGGCAAGTGAACCATGACATTGGGCCCTGATCTACATTAGCAAGTTATTTCAAAATAACTCCCCTTATTTTGAAATAACAAGCGGAGTGTCCACTCCACCAACCTCACTATTTGAAATAAGAGGCTGGTTATTTTGAAACAGCTCCTGCTTTCCCTTGGGAATAAGCTTATTTCAAAATAGTTATTTTGGGAGTTATTATTTCAAATTTAGTGATTTTTAAATAATTTCCTAGTGTAGACATGCCCTTAATCACATCCTCCTACTTCCCCTCTGTTAGCTGATCAATTAGAATGTGTAGATTCATCTGTGTAACAGGGAACTAAGCAGAACTATTGAGTACGACTTAGAGTCAGCTACACATTTGCTTAGCCATAATCACTCAAATCCTGCTGAATGGTGATAAGATTACTCACCTGCTTAAAGATAGGAAGATGTTGGAGTTCTTTGCTGAATAGGGGCCTAAAAATTATTAGAAAAAGATGGTGGGCCTTGATTTTCAAAAGGCCTTTCCGAAGCTCACATGTGCCCCATATTTATACACAAAATCTACTCTAGCTGTGTCCACAGACTAGGTTTTTCCACCATGCTAACTATGGCCATGTGCATGCCCAGGCACCTGATTTGTGTATACAGCTGTGGTAATTCTAGACAAATTGCTCACGGGTCCCAGGCACCTGTCCCTTTGATTATCAGGGTCTAATGAGATTAATGGAACCCTACAAAGATCAATGCAATTGTATTACATGCCTAGTGACCGCAAATACCGCAAATAAACAACATGCTCTGCTTTATAAAATACTTACATTGCATCAGCTGTTACTTTGAAAATGTATATTGCCTCCCATTGTCCACTCGTAATTGGTATTGCATTCTCCTATAAAAGTAAATGCACAGCAAGATTATTTCAGGAACCTACAGTATAGGAATTTACTGAGGATAATTCTTCGTTTGACGTACCACTGAGCCATTGATGTAGTGAATATGCTTATAACCAGCCTTGTCACTAAAAATTTTGTAGTATGAAGTGGTATCTGAAGTAAAATATGGTGTTGAAACGAAGAACTGAAACAAAGGAATAGGAAAAAATTACCAGGCTTTTGAGCAATGTATATCATATATAGTTTATAATACGTACATTAGAGTGACTAGAGAGTTGCCTTCCCTTTTGTAACACAGAATATTCTATCAAACCTCTTAACTGGTAATATGAGCATGTCACAATGCTGGTAACATGTACACATGCTTTGTACATCCACTTTGTGACTCATGCACATGGGATTATTTGTGTGTGTGTGTGTGTGTGTGTGTGTGTGCTTGGTTTGATCAGATTTTTAATGTATTCATTTTTTAGTTATAATCAGAGTTAGTGAGACTTAAAAATAAACGTTTTTTAATAAAAAATTAGTATTTGTGAAAGCTGCTGGAGTTAAAAGTCCTGATGACTAAAGTCTTCTGTGTAAGCATAAGGCAGGTACAGCATGGGTCAGAGGCTGTCTAAGCTTCATCACTCTGCTTCACCAATATGCTTGAGTGCTGTTTGGGAATAAAGAGGATTCAATCTCTATTCCTGCTCAAACCTTGGTCTCTTCTGAGACAGTCAACAAGGGAATCAATTAGTGACAATCGTGATTTTTATTTTTTTTTTAATTAGAGAAAATTATCCCACAGAAAATTATCTGAAGCCCTTGACCATTATGCCATCAGACACCCTTTAGGTCCTATGACTTTCCAACACTGCTGACCTGTGCTATATTTGAATCTGAGCAGCTAAATTGTTCTGCATTCCATTATTAATCTCCTCAAACCATTAAATCCCCCTCCAAGAATAAAGCAAAATTATTTTGTGCAGTTTAACATAAGAACATAAGAACGGCCGTATTGGGTCAGACCAAAGGTCCATCTAG
>JANRFK010006693.1:38818098-38834646 GCA_030068395.1 Apalone spinifera | reverse complement strand
CTAAACTGAAAAGTCCCAGTTGCTTTAACCTCTCTTCATATGGGACCCGTTCCATTAGTTTTTATAGCAACTTGTCATCATTAATCCAGAAGTGAAGGTAAAGAAAAGGAGTTCAAATAAAGTGTCTTATCCCAGTGGATGCATAGTATTAATCTCAAAATAATAGGACTGTGTGTAGTAAAAAAATGAAGTTTTCAATTAATTCTTGTATAAAAAGACCCAGATACTGCTTGACTGAATCGTAGTAACTGACCTTGTCATGACTAAAGAATAATAGACATAGTTTGTGTATCCTATATATGGGGCATGTGTGTGTAACATATACAATGATGTGTCAATATTTATGTGCAAGGTAAGTACAGCACAGGACAGAAGCTGTCCAAGCTTCCTCATTCTGCTGCACCAATATGTTTCAGTCCTCTTTGGGAATAAAGATAGTTCAATCTCTTGCATTCTGGTGACTGAAAAAGTAGACAGTGGGCACTGTCTGCTTTTTCAGTCTTCAGAATGCAAGTTCCTCAAGGCAAGAAACATGTCTCCTCTGATATCTGAATGCTGTGAGAGATATTGGACGTAGATATTTATCTTGATGTATTGGTGGTTGAAAGCAAATATCGGTTACCCACAGCTTACTGGTCTCTGGCCACAAAGGCTTCTCCCTCAGTAAAGAAGAGCAGCACTTTGCATTAAAATTATGCTCTGAAAATACATTTCAGATATGTATTTATTATAGACATGTCTGGAGGAATAGGACATGCTTTCAGTGTTGCCAAAGGAACTTTCTTTATCACTGTCCTCTGCCAGGCTAATGCTTTTAACAAGCACTCCTGGCACCGTGCACTTAGTTACTTCTCACTTATGTGAATGTGATTCCTGTAACTTCAGTATAGACAATAATCATTAAGACTGAGATTTGTAGTCAATGAGAGGTGAGCACACATCTCCCTTAGATTCATGCTCCCAACATTATGGTGAAGATAAGTAAATGACTGTAACTTTTCATTAAATCATAGAAAAAGACAACAAAAACCCTACTCCACCAGCCCATCCAGTCTGACTCTCTTCTATATGCTGCTGATTCTGAAAAACAAAATAAAAGGCAAAACCTTTAAGATGAATAGGAAAGAGAAGAGTACCATTTCTTCACAGAGAGGAAAGATCTTCAATTAAATATGGAACTTCAAATGGACACAGTAGAAAGATTTTAGAGCTAAATTCAAATCACTCCTGTAGTAACAAGTTCCTGGAAAAATGGAAGGATATCTGACCAGGTATCAGGACTATATTAACAATCTTCTATAACATTTCAATAAAAGTTAGAATTAATGGCTATTTGATCTCAGTTAATTTTTCATTAAAAAAATCAATCCCTTCAGGACTATTAGTGTTAAATATGTGGATAGAGCCCAACTGTGATAATTTGGCATAGTTCCATTGACTTCAATGGAGTGTTGCTGATTTACGTCAGCTGAGGAATGGAGCCTGTATGTTTATATTCATTTTCAAATTTACACCTGATATTGTCCCAGAGCCTTTATATATTGTAGCATGTAAGCTACTTTAGACCATACCATTATAGGACCATTCTATATCCAAACACAATGGGCCCTGATGAACAATGAGAAATTCTCTCTTTTTCTTCTCTGGCAGAGGCTAAACATATAGGGTCAGATTCTGGTTTCATTTAATTATACCTTTGTAAATTCAGAGTTATTCCATTTTATTTAGAGACATAACTCTAGCTTCACAGCAATATAACCAAAATCAGAATCTGATTTGCTTCCTCCGTGGCATTGTAAATCTCAGCAGTCTTGAGAGGACACTCTTCATGACTCTGTAGATTCTAGGGACTAACTCTTGAGAATAGTTCCACTAGTTTAATAGTTCAGTTAAATCTCTTTTAACATAATTCATGTTCATAGAATCAGTGACCGAAATTTGCAAAAGAGATTTGTGATTTGGGGCACCACAGGGTTTGGGTCCACAACTAGAGATTCCATAATGAGATTGGGTTTTGACAGAACAGGTCCTCAACCTCTCTGAAAATTATGCCCTCTAAGGTGCTTTAGTTGGGTACAAAGAAGTAGGATTAAGGATTAATACATAGCATTTAGACACTGAAAATTATGCCCTCTAAGGTGCTTTAGTTGGGTACAAAGAAGTAGAATTAAGGATTAATACATAGCATTTAGACACTGAAAATTATTAGTCACTTTTGACAATTTGGGCACCTGCATTTCCTCATAGTGCTAAGGATTTTCAGGATTTAGGCCCTTATTATATTTTTAGTGGTGACATTTATAAAATGGCTTGTTCAGATTTAGTATGTATTCAAATCAGTTCTTTTACCAGCTCTAATGATCCTTTTACATTTTTTTATTTATGTTTGACTTACAAAGTTCTTAATGCATTTCCAATAGTGTCTAATGACTTTTTCATTGCATACTATAATGACCTGGTTGTTGATGGAACTAAATTATTTACTGGTTAATGCTTACAATTCTGCATGCAATATATTTATAATTTTTTTTAATTTTGTAAATTAGGGTTTTTTTTAAACTGATCGTTTAATAGAACATTTTTTTCACAATCTGGAGCCCTGTGAAATGCATATACTAACATTTGCTCCATGAAGAAAACAATTTGTATTTTTATAGGGTGTGTCTAGACTACAGGGTTTTTGTGAAAAAAAAAGTGGCCTTTTTTCAAAAAAACTTCCCCTGCGTCTAGACTGCAGCCGTGTTCTTTCGAAAGTAAATCGAAAGAACGTGGCAGTTTTTTCGATCGTGGTAAACCTCATTTTATGAGGAATAACGCCTTTTTTCAAAAGTACTCTTGAAAAAAGGTGCTATTGAATGCAAACTGTGCTTTTTCGAAAGAGAGCGTCTAGACTCTCTTTCAAAAAAGCAGCTCGCTTTTTTGAAAAATCTGCTTGTAGTCTATATGCTCTCTTTCGAAAAAGCCTCTTTCAAAAGTGGCTTGTACTCTAGATGTAGCCATAGCAATTCATTTCAGAATTGTGCCTTTTCCTTCTCTTGTCAATCCAGTAAAGTGCTATGCACGCTGATGTCCCACTGACTTTAGTGGAAGTTGAGGGCATTCAGCACTTTAGAGGAGTACTCAGCATTTTGCAAGACAGAATCCTTGTGCAGTACTTAAACCATTACTTCTGCTGCTTGGCTTTGCTTCTTATTCATAGAAAAATGCAAACATAAATGGCAAGATTTTGCAAGCTAATAAGTCTGCAAGTAAAATAATGTTCGGTTTCAACTTTGCTCATTTCTGTCTACGGACATTGACAGCTCACAATTTAGGGGCTGATCAGCAAGTGCTTAAACATACAAGCAATTTCCATGGGATTACTTGAGTGAGTAAAGATAGTTCAGTCCTTGTGCTTTAAAGTAAATCAGTGCCACACAGAAAGTATCCAAAACAATTACATTTATTTGCAAATCAAGATCCACCTTTGCATTCCTGATTTATTTATCTCTGTTTTAATTAAGGCCCTGATCCCACAAGTACTCATGCACGTGTGTGACTTTTCTCACAAAAATAATCCCATTGACTTCTATGGTAGTGTTTCTCAACCAGTGGTACGAGTACCATTAGGGGTACTCGAGAGAAGTCTGGGGGGTACGTCAACACTGAAATTTGGAGAAAACTGAATTTTTGCTTGAAGTTTTACAGCACTTTATTATTTTTGTACTTTTTACACCCAAAAATTTCATTGCCCACCCAGCGACAATTATGTTGTTTAAACAAATGTGTTGAAATGGTAGAAAAAAAATGTGTGTGTCTGAAAGCTGGAGGTACTGGAGGTACTTATAATTTTTTTAAAGGGGTACTTTATAAAAAAAAGGTTGAGAAACACTGTTCTGTGGGACCACTCATATGAGTAAAGTTATTCAAATGCTTAAGATTTGCAGGCCCATGGCTCACATAAACATGTTTTCATAGCCCCCAATACTGCAAACACTCACACACACAGCTTTTACTCACATGAGTAGTTCCATGAAGTCAAATTGGTTTCTATGGGATTATTCACATAAATAAAAGATAAACATTTGCCTGAGTGTTTGCAGGATCAGGGCTTTAAAAATTATTTGTGAAATGTATTATTATTTTCAAATGCATAAAGCGTAGCACATTTGTTGTGCTTTATGCCCTTGATTTAATCTGAAAACAAAGAAAGATGGAACTGTTTTTGCCAGTGGAAATGCACAGAGATGCACTTCTTCAGGACAAATAGTGCTAATGCAGCACTCCCATCTGTTCACACTCCTTCAATTGGCCATTTGTGCAAACTTTAACATGATAAAAGCACTGTGTCACTGTATAAACAAAGTATTAAGGAAACATCAATGCAATTAAACAAGAATTATGAACACAATCCTGCAAGAGACTGATCATTTTGGCCCCAATCCAGCAAAGCATTTAAGCACACGCTTAACTTTAAACATGGAATTAGTCCTATTGAAGTAATTTATATGCTTAAAGATAAGCACATGTGCTTATGTGTTTTGCTGGATCCCAGAGTGATCAGCATCTTGCTGAACAGACCCCTTAACTTCCATGATGTTTCTAAATCCTTTTGATTTTCTATATAAACTTTAATCCTAAAACACATATCTCTTTCTAATGGGACACAAAATCATTTTTAAGAAAAATCTGACTTGAACTGTTATATATTGAAAATTACCTTTTTCGAAATGTAAAATTACTTATTGGACCCTGAGATACAAATTTCATCTGAGTAACTTTATATTACTGTGTCTGAATTGTCCCAATGCAGTTGTTCATGTGTGAAAAGCTTGCATGCATGGATTGAGACTTAGCTTGCTTTTTAAAAATCACAATATCTGCTATATATATTTTGTTACGAAAGAATAAAAAGTGTCTTGAATTTGCAAAGTACATTTGAGTAAATTGAAATGTCATGTTCTTTACATGTGCAGTATATAAAAATAAAAATAATTTTATAAAACATACTTTTCTTTATAAAAATGGTTGCTTGAATCTATGTACTTTAAGCTTCAACCTGTAAGGAGTTTTTATAGATAGTTTAACATAACCTCTAGTAATAGTCATTATGAGAAACTTTTGATTATAGGAGCATGAATGAAACCTTCATAATGCAGTTACTGAACTTCAGTGTTAACCATTTTGGGGGCATCTGTATGAAATTTGGGCATCAGTGAAATGTTGACCACAGTGCTCTCATCTCTATACTACATTGTTTTGAACTAACTGAAGTAACTTAAAACCTAATTCAAACACAGCCTTAATATATATATATATATATATATATATATATATATATATGCTTTCATAGCACATAAATTGGGTGTGTTTTTTCACAGTTAGGCTCTTGCGCATGAGGAGATCTCGGGGCTCAGAAATAAAGAGGAGAAAGAAACCCAATGGCTTTGAAATCAGCACACATCTGTTTTGTGATTTTATTTAAACTCTTTGAAAACATAGTACTGACAATTTGATTTCTTGCTTTAGTAACTCAAATTTATTTATTGATTTACTTTGCAGAGAAGTCACAGTATCATGAAATAATTCATCAGTAGTTCTAGGTTATTAGTTATTTAGTTTAACAGTGAGGGTGATTAACTAATGCAGGGGTTTTTAACCTTTTTCATTTGTGAAAATCTAAAAAATTCCAAATGAAGTTGTGGTCCCCTTAGAAATCTTAGGCATAGCCTGCAGACCTCCAGGGTCCAGGGACTACAGGTTGAAAACCACTGAACTATTAGAACAAGGGAAGTGGAGTACCATGTAACAATATATTTTGATATTTTCAGATCTTAAGTACTGTGAGTCTGTCACAGAGGTCATGCAAGTTATGGATTCTGTGACTTTCCAAGCAGCTTGGGCACCCACTATGCCAGCCACACCGGCCACTGCTGAGGCAGTCTCTGAGCAGCAGCGAAGTTGGGTGTGGGAGGAGGCTTGGGAAAGGGACAGGAGGCTGGGGCACAGGAGGCATGAGGGCTGTTGGTGGCACTTATTTGGGGGTGCACACTGGAAGTGGCAACATGTTCCTTGGCTCCTAGGTAGAGCACAGCCAGGTGGCTCTGTGCACTGCCATCAGAACTCTCATTGGCTGCAATTCCTGGCCAATGGGAACTGTGAAGCCGGTTCTCAGGCCAAAGCAGTGTGAAGAGATTCCCTGACTGTATCTCTGTCTTGAACCTGAAGGACTTGTTACTGCTTCGGGGGGCTGTGCGGAGCCAGGTAGGGAGCCTGCCAGCCCCTCAAACCTCCCACCACAGGATTAGTGGGGAACCCTCCCAGAGCATCAATGGCTCCCATGGGCTGCGCCCCCCCACCCCCCCAAAAAAAATCACCCAAGTTTTAGTTAGGGGTATATAATACGAGCGAGGAACAGGTCACAGGCAATGAATTTTTGCTTACTGCTGTGACCTCTCCGTGGCTTTTACTGAAAATATCTGTGACTACAATGTAGCTTTCCTCCTCTTTTTCTGCTTTAAATTTTTAGGGTTTCTGTGGCCCTCTGCGCCTCTTGCTCTACTCATCATCTGAAGAAATGGGTTGTGCCTATGATAGCTCATGATATTACCTATATTGTTTGTTAATATCTAAGTTACTAGAGGACCAACCTTTCTGGAAGATACGCTTTAGTCAGTCGCACATTGCAGGGCTTGATATAGGAGCAACTGAAGGAAGCTCTATGGCCTGTGTTATATAGGTCAGGCTAGATCAGTGATTCTCAACCAGCGGCACACGTACCCTGGAGGTATGCAGAGGTCTTCCATGGAGTACATCAATTCATCTGGATATTTGCCTTACAAAAAGCTACATAAAAAGCACTAGCAATGTTAGTACAAACTAAAATTTCATACTGGTTTATACTGCTCTATATGCTACACTCTGAAATGTAAGTACAGGTTGAACCTTTCTAGTGCAGCACCCCCACACCTGATCAGTGCCAAACCAGAGAATTTGCTGGACCATGGGAGGTCAATATTGTCTACCAGTATTACCAACACTTGCACTGCTTATTGGGCTTCTAGAAGACATTTGGGGGTAAATTAGAACAGCACAGAACACTAAGAGCCAGGACTGCTGACTGTAAACAAACTTTATGGGACTGTGGGAAACTTGGCCCCACCTATGATAAGTGACCATCCTGCTAGCTAAAATCATGCCAGACTAGAGAGTGCTGGACTAGAGAGATTCAACCTGTATAATATTTATATTCCAATGATTTCTTTTAAATCAATGGTAAAATGAGAAAGTAAGCAATTTTTTCCGTAGGATAGTGTCGTGACACTTTTGTATTTTATATCTGATTTTGTAAGCAAATAGTTTTTAAATTAGGTGAAGTTTGGGGGTACATAAGAAAACTCTGACTCCTGAAAAGGGTATAGTAGTCTGGAAAGCTAGAGAGTCACTGGGCTAGATAATTTAATGGATCTTTCTAGCCTCAGAAATGTATGAATCTGTATTCAAGTTCCGTAAGGTCTACTGTCTGTAAATTCAATTTCACAGCAGAGTTAAGCATATATATCAATGTGCAGTACCTCTGGACAGTACCAGGAATTGGAGTTTTCTTGGAAGTCACATACAGCTAAGACAGAAAAATTCTGGATTCGCTTCAGCCATTGCACACTGATTCGATTATCTGTTACCCAAGTAAGCCAAGTGAAATAGTAATCACTAAAAACAAAGAATGAAACCTGGTTATTATAATATAGAAGTAGACTATTACTATCACATCCATTATGGCCCCAATCTTGCTCTATTGAAGGCAATGGAAAAATTCCCATTGACTTCAATGGGATTGGATTCAGTCCTATGTGAATGAGGACTGTAAACTGCATAACATATGAATCAGTAAAGGCAGTATCTAAAACTTCAGGTTAGCTCCAGATCCATAAGGTAGATAAGTATGAAGCTGCAGCATATAGACAAGAACCTCCAGAAAAGAAATTAAGAGGTCCCAACATTCAGCACAAAACAGAAAAGGAAAAGAAGATGAATTTGAGAACACACTACCTTGATGCTATCACTGCAGGAACAGGTACTTCCTTAGGACCTAAACCTTCAGGGTTAGTAGTGTCTACAATAAACACTCTAACGGTAGGATTTTTAGCCCCAGCCTTCAAAGGAAATGTATTACCAGGTTATTCAAATCAAGCTCTGGAGGATTAGTTACCAGTTTAAAAAAATAACATTTTTTCTTGCAAGAAAGAAATAAGTTTCTAAAAAAAATTAATAATACCATGGAACATAATGGAGCAAATTCTTAATCTAGTATAAATCTAGAGTAATTCACTGTGGCAATTTGTTACTTCACTTATCATTAGTTTATGCATCAAGACAAATTATCTAGTTCAATGTCCATCCGCACAAAAGCATAGTGCTTGGGAGTAGAAAACATGAAATTAGGTGGACGTTCTTCTCTTCTCTGTGCAGTGTATATCTCTGGAATATATACTGCCCTAGTTTTGGGCAGAAGACTTCAGTTAGGGCATGTCTACACAGCAGGACTAAAGCCGAAATAAGCTACGCAACTTGAGCTACATCAATAGCTTATTTATGCTTTTGGCACTGTCTACACAGCAGGAAGTCTGAGGAGGAGCTCTCTTCCTCCAACTTCCCTTATTCCTTGTAAAAATGAGGGTTACAGGAGTCAAAGTGAGAAGTCTATAATGGAGATTGCCTATCTCCTAGAACTGGAAGGGACCTTGAAGGTCATCTAGTCCAGTCCCCTGCCTTCACAGCAGGACTAAGTACCACCCCTGACAAATTTTTGCCCTGAACCCCTAAATGGCCTCCACAAGGATTGAACTCACAACCCTGGGTTTAGCAGGCCAATGCTCAAACCACTGAGCTATCCCTCCCCCCGAGCTTGACATTATTTTGACATTATGTGGAAGGAACTGCTTGAAGTGTAGATGCAGACTATCTTATTTCACAATAACGTCTGTTATTCCGAAATAACACTGCTGTGTAGATGTACCCTTGGGTTCCTAGGAGATCTATAATACAAAACAAACAACTTTGCTTTATATTGGGAACTCCCATTTAAGGCCTGAACCTAGTCCATTGAAGTCATCTATGTCCTGACTACCTAAAGTCAATGGACTTTGGATCAGGTCTCTGAAGGATTTGAATAAATTTGAGATCTCACATCCTCCTATTTCTCAGTGCAACATAGGCCTTGATTTTTTTTTAAAAATACAGTATATTATAATGAAAACATTGTTAAGCAACACAATAAGTATAACAGGTAAGAAAGCAAAGTAAGGCCCAGATCCTCCTTATATTTACGTGTAAGCTTAACTGCACTTTCATGAGTGGTTTCATCTATTTCATTGGGACTACTCCTGTGCATGTAAAAAGTATAATACACATGTTTATATCTTTGCTTTCCTAAATAAATTCTAAGCTAGAGCAGAATTAAACTCTGCTACACAGGAGTATAAACATTCTTCATGTACATTTGAGGTATATCGATTTAAAAGCCATTGCAACTCATTTACAAACCAAGAGGAATAAAATGGCACCCATTGAAAATAAGCAACATACCTTGGGATATGGAATAGATATTTTTCTAGGATACTGGTCCTCACCATAATATGAATATTCAATAATTGGTATGTCAGTATCATTAAATTCTACATATGCTATAAACTTTCCATTTGGAGACCACCACAGAGCATATTTCACAGCAAGCATTTCCTCTAAAAAAATATACATATCAGTTACAGGTCCTCATTTATAACCTAACAAAGCAATATAACCTAAAATTACATCTTTGTCATCAGAGTACACATCACTTCTCAACTAGAAAACTCTTCTATATAAAAAAGATCTTGACTCTTCAAAAGCACTTAAGAATATGAATAACTTTATTCATGCTGTAGTCTATATTAAGAGGAATTTGGTTCTAGTTTAAATTAGCTTAAATGTAGAGGAGTAGAGGAAACTGAGATGACTAGTGTGAGATAAGTTGGAGGTAAGTTGGATGTAGTATAATGGAAAAATTGAAGTCAACGAGGACAAGACCCATAGTTATATTGTTGTTATGTTTCTCTTATAACTGGTTTTAGCATGGATTTTTATGAGTGTTTTTAAAATTTGTGAATCTTTTATTAAAATGCTATCTTTGTTGATAGTATGGGAAGAACATTGGTGCATATGTTAATTTAAATAATGTCTAATGTAAAGAACCAATAAGGAGCCTGCAGAAGTATGAAGGTGGTAATGAGTAGGCTTAATATTAATTACTATTATAAAAATAGTTGTGTTACTACTGCGGAGAGCTCCACTTAACATCAAACAGGTATTGTAAGGTTCCAGAAATAGAAGGCCGTACTCCACTCTGTTTTCAGGGGACTGATCACTTATTAATGGACTACTGAGTGTATAATACTCAAAGAAGTACATGATAAAGTATGCTCATTATAGCTCGAATACTTCAAGGACTGCTTTTAGAAGTGGACTTGGAAGAAAATGAAGGATGGAACCTAGTGATCAGTAATTGTGAGGCTGTCCCATCTTCTGGGAGTAGCATAAAGGCAGTCACCATGTCTGAAGGGTACAAAGAATGAAGGGGGTGATCAGGAAAATGGAAAGGGCAGACGCTTGGGAAGTAGGTGGACACTGACTGGAAAATATCCTCCCTTTATTCAAAGCACTGCTCTGAGGAAAAATAAATTATGTACAGTACATTAAAAGCTCATGTTTCCTATCAGAAAATACCTTAACAAATTGGTATATCATTGACTTTTAAAGCTAGTTCTTTCTATTCCTAAACACCAAAAAGGATTTTCATTCTGCATCAGCCCACTGGCCTATCTGCTCAGGTACTGGGATTAGCCAGAAGAAGGCAGAAACTAACAATGAACCTTTGTGCAATGCTGTGCATGAAGTCAAGGGAAGGGGAAGATAAGACCTTTCTTCTTCATTTAAACAGGTAAATAGTTTATGCCTCGAAGCAATAAATCTGGTTACTCATATCATTATCATCACTTGTACACCTACAGATATTAACTGTCATAACATTTTCCCACACTGAATAAAGCTACTGAATGCATTTCCATCACCTACTGTAGCAGTGATTTCAACAGATTGATTATATGATGTGTAAAAATACATGTCCTTTCACTGATTCTATTCTTTAATTCTGGATGCCTCCTTGTTCTATTGCAACAGAAAAAAAGAGGCAATTATTAATTACCATTTCCCCAAATATAGGATCTCTTATGAAGTGCTGGGACTCATAAAACCAGGCACCTTTCCAGCACTCTAAAGCTTCCTCCTGTATATGGATAGGATTTTGCAATAATCATATGCTCTTCTGTAGTTTTCAACCTTATTTTCCTACTTCTCTAGTTATAAGCAGTGGTTCCCATCTTTTGCCTGTACTTCTTTTTATGTAATGAACAACATAGGGCAGGGTGTGATGATGTAGTGAGACATCAGAACATCATAGGCATGTAGTGAAATTAGAAACTGAAAAATAATATATATACACTGATGAATAGTCCAGCCCAATTGCTTTGTAGAAGTAAATCAAGCTATTTTACACTGTATTGAGTCTGAATCTTGACCTTGGTTTAAATCACCACAAGACATGAAGTGAAGATGTTGTTTTACATGTTCTCTGCTATCTACCCTCTTAGTTCAAAGAGAAACCAGTGCTCTGAAGGACATCTGGCTTTTGTCCTTCACAGGAGGATGGCTCTAAGGAAAGATTAGCCTATCTAGTAGGGATCTGTGTGTGAGAGAGAGAGGGGAGGAGGAGAAGGAACTGTAAAAATGAGGATAAAAAGGTATGGCATGGAGTTAGAAAATAAGACCCCAGTTTTCTGGCATTGATAAGAGCTGGGTAGTTACACCCAACTAAAGCTGCTAACCCAAAACAGCACTATAGTTACTGTTGTATAATAACACAACAGTGGATGAAAGGAATATTTACAAAGGGCTAAATGCAGCCCGTGGTCTAGAACGGCTTCTGCTGGGACAGCTCCTGCTGAAGGGCACCTAAGGAAGAAAGTCTACTATGGATCCCCAGTAAAAATTACAGATGTCCGAGCCTGACAGAAACTCACAACTGAAATGTAGTAAACTATAGACTTTAAATACAGCACCCACTTGCACAACACCAGAGATCTTAGGAGGGGAAATGAGAAGTAACTTATCTAACTGAAGTTATAGGCAAAATTTAACCGGAGAGAGTGTAGTTTCCTGAGTTGAAATTTAGCCGGGACACAGCAACTAACATTTCTACTCTTATGAAATGTGCCATGTTATCTTGGTTAACCACAGACTCTTGATTTCACATCTCATTTGAAACTGGGACTGTCATTCGGTGATTCATGGGTAGTGCTTAGTTACCAAGTTGATAGGCACACCAGGCTTACTACTGCCTTAGAAGATTTCAAAATACTAAATCATTAACACTGTTTCTTGCTGCACTTTGAGGTTGCTTGGTGTTCTCCTATCTGAGTTCTGACCAAACCCTGCCTTTTTTAATGCAGTTTTCAATATTAACTTACCTTCATAGACCCAGTCAGGAATTCCATTAAATATTACATTCTTTTTTCCATTATTAGTTATTTTAATAGGTAGATCTTCAGGATATTGTTTCAGATAGATATTATTCTGATAAACATATGCCTAAAGATGAGAATGTATTTGTTAGGAATATGTACACTGATATTTAAAAAAAAGATCTGACCAAATTTTCTACAGTCAATGCTATTGTGTATACATAATATATTATAATAGACCAAATCTTGAGTCAAGTAAAATTAGAAATTCAGTCTTTGCAAATTTTCCCAGGAACCTAGTATCTCTCTTGGGACTAGGCTTGAATTTGATCTAATAAAAGTAAATTCTAATATGAAGGCCATATTCTTCTTTCAGTTACAACAGTATAAATCTACAATAACACCACGTAATTTTTTGTCATTATGAAAAAGTACTATATATTTAAACTGTTAAACTGTTGATGCAAATATCTAATTCCCATTAGCTATATTGGAAAGTACACAAAGGCACTGAATGAAAAAATATCTGAGATATTAGTCATAAATGAATCTCAAAGGATTTAGTTTAGTTTGGATAAGCACCTAAAAGTTAGCATCCTCTTTGAAACTCATTCAAACTTTCTGAAACTCTTGTATCTTTTCAACTGAGCTAGAAATTTCAAGTGACCAGGCTTCTTTGTGAGATTTCTGGTATTTCTGCTTCAGGTCCTAGCTCAGACCAGCAAGTGTAGGATAAATCACTACACTTTTTTATAATATAAAAATTTTAAAGGAAATCAGACTTTATTGGAACTTCAGAAAAGAATCGATTCAGATTCAGTTTGAGATTTGGGCCAAGATTCTTATTTTACTTGACCACATTTGTCCATTTCTGTTACAAAAAAGGAGCCTGATCCTGTACCCTTTGCTAATCCCAAACTGTTAGTAAAATCAATGGGTGTTATTGTGTGCTGGGACGGCTAAATATGAGGATTTTCCTGGAAAAGTGTGTCTCTTAATAGTACCAATATTCACTTTAATAACATAAAAGTAAAATGTCAATTATATGTTAAATGACCAACAAAACAGCACTCAAAATTCCTAGATGGAGCATGCAGCCTGTTTGACCTCTCTTCTCCCATTGTCAGATATGGAGGTCAGTGACAGTGCATTTGCTTGTCAGAGTTTTACTAAGAAAATGTTTTAACCATGAGCAATGTGCAAGTTCTTGACAAAAGAAATAATGGGGCAATAGCTAATTAAGTATCATTTACTGTTTACAAGAAGTTAAAATATAAGTTTTAGGCTAGAATAAAGTTGTTCTATAATGGTTCTCCCACTTCCACATTGACCAGATAAACTGTTATCTGTATTAAGTATGGTTGATAAACACAGTTTAAAGTCCTGTCAAAATAGGGCTTAAGCAAACACACATAAGCAATAAATCTATTCTGTTTGTTCAAAAAGTAACATTATTTTAGCACATCATTATCTTTACTGACCAATTTGTGTCCAACAGGTGACCAGGATATATATTGAATTATATGTGGAAGTGGATTTTCTGTTACAAAATTACTAAAAAAAAAAAAAAAAAAAAAGGAAAAGAAGTTGAAATGGCTATTGCCAGCACTGTAAACTGACCATAATATTGTATATATTGTACATATATATATGTGGGACAGATTAAAGAAAAACACAAAAGCACAATATTTTAACTGCATTTGTTTTGTGAACAAAGCAAATGTGGTATCAGAAAGGTAGGTAGCATTTGCTGTGCAAACCAGACAGGCAGAAAATAATGTGATTCATGCACAAGAGCTTGTATATGCTAGCAAACTTGTGTGTGCACAACTAAGTCAAGCAGCTCTGTGTCTGACTGCCTGAAATGTCAGTCTTACCCTGAATCCAAGTATGGCACAGGCAACTAAGTCACTTGCTATATTATAACGGGTGCATTACGATTAGAATCAGCTCAAGCAATGTGTGAATCATGTGATCACATGGAAGTTCCATGGCATCACCTTTGAGAAGCCTGCAAAGCATCAGCAAAAGGCATCAGCAGTGCCTAGGTACTTCAGGAGAGCAGCCACCACACTATGTACAATGCCATTCCTCAGCACCCAGGCTGCAGTGGCCTCTTCCCTTCACCTCTGGTCAGCACTTTTGCAAGGATGTAAGAGAACAGTCAGAATGGAGAGAAAATCAAATAAAGGAGCAAGATAAAGGACAGAAGTAGGGACTAGAGAATTCTGAGTTGTCAAATATTTAGGCAATCACAGATCAAATGACCCAAGATGCCTAGTGGTGAAATAATAGGAGGATTTTCCCATGGGACATTTTTTCAGGAAAATTTCTGAATTTTGCACCAGTTAATTAAGCAAACATCAGGCAGCTTGAGAGACTGAAGCAACAACCAAACAGTGAATATCAGAACAGAGCTTTCAAATGGAAATGCTAAGCAAACACATAACTGGAGTATCTGGCCATAGTTATGTGAGAAACAGGTATCAGGCTTTACCTGTATTCAAGATCATAAATGTGGTATGATGCTGTATAAGAATGTCTCCAAAGCTGCAAAAATTGAGTAAGCCAGAAAAAAACATTATCATCTCTGAAGTATAATGCCTCTTAGTGCTCCCCTTGGGCCTATCCACCACCCTATGCTATATAGTACTTTAATTCACCCCTTTAATCTACTGTTAATGCTTCTTGAGCCCATGTTAAGTAATATGTTACTTCAACCTAGGAAGTATCAGATGTTAAAAAGGCAGAATTTGCAGTCAAGCCATAGAAAAAGGAATTACCTTTGTGTAACTGCTTTCCAGAACTATAAATTTTTTATCAGCTGATAAAACAAAGTTTGAGGCGTTAACTTTTTTCTGAAAGATTGAGAAGTTGATTAGACACGCATGTACTACATATCTAAATATTTAAATCTATTTGTATTTACATGGAAATTTTTAAAGCAACTACATTTTATTTATTTTTTTAAATGGAAATGATACATACAAGTGTGTCATTAGTCAAGATGGTATTTGAGCTCTCAGTTTCAACATTATAAAGAATGATGTTATCTTCTGCTGATTGATGAAGATATTCATGACCTGTTGGAGGGGGAGGGAGAAAATTAATCTTTATACAGAAGATATTGTGAAATAAAAGTGTTCATCTGAGTACAGACCCTATTTAGCAGTTGAGCACTTCAAGAGAAAAAGTCTTTTGAAATCAGTATAAAAATAAGTTTTGCCTTATTTTGTAATTCCATAATGGCACAAAATTATGCAATGATCTGGCCTTTGGACACACAGATGCTTGCTGAGATTACACTTCACAGCCATGATATGGCAGTTACTTTATAAATATGAAACTAATTTCTTCTCTGCATTATGACTGGTCCATTTTAGGCCCCATAACACATACATGGGCCAAATTTTGGCTTAATTATGCATTTGCTACTGATCTCAGGAGCTTAATACTTAACTTCTTATAATTATTCTGTATATTAAAGAACTCACTTACGGCTTTTCTACACTATGTGGAAGATTGATGCTGCCACAATCTATCTTTCAGGGTTTGAATTAGCTGGTCTATTGAAGATCTGTTGACGCCAGTAGTCCTGCTCCTTATGAGGAGTAAGGGAAGTTGATGGAAGCGTTTGCTTCTGTTGATCACCCACTGTGTGGATGGTGCCAAAACATGATTTAAGCTAGGTTGACTCCAGCTACATAATTAACATAGGTGGAGTTGCATAACTTAAGTTGGCTTTCCCTTTTAGTGTAGACCAGGCCGTAGAGCCAAATCCTTGACTTGTATGCAAAGCCTGAATAAACAGGCATCATCCAAAGGCACTCTGTAGTTCTCAAGAGAATAGGATTTTCTGCCCTAAGGCTACATCTTCACTGAGAGTTCTTCCAACAGAAAATATGCTAATGAGGAACTCATTGGCATAAGTCAGGGTCTCATTAGCATATTTTCTGCCATTTCTTTTTGGCTACGTCTAGACTGGCATGATTTTGCGGAAATACTTTTAACGGAA
>JANRFK010006693.1:38805980-38817998 GCA_030068395.1 Apalone spinifera | reverse complement strand
TGCTAATGAGTCCCTCATTAGCATATTTTCTGCCGGAAGAACTCGCAGTGAAGATGGCGCCTAAGAGAGCAGTAGGACTGCTTGAGGATAAGGAGCTCAATGTGAGTAAGGGTGGCAGTGTGTGGCCCTCAAGCATAAGAGTATCAGTATCTAGTGAAAGTATAAAAGTTCAGTGAAAGATAAAAGATAACAGAGTCTTTAGAATGGCATGTTCAGTGCATCTGATGGAAGCAAGTACAAAAAACCAATGCCCTATACAAGATTAAGAAAATGAAAGCTATTATATGAATCCTCTTTCTTCCATTCGGTTAGATACTTGAGGTTTCTGGAATTGCTGCCATAGAAGGGTGAGCTTTGCTATGATTTCGTACCTTAATTTAGCAATGAGCTGAGCATTCACTCAGAGCAATAGTCATCCTGGAGAAAATAAGTCTCTGATGGCTCATATACACCAAATGCTATAATGGCGCTACTGTGATGCTGTAGCACTTCTCTTGTTGTCATAAGTAACCCGTCTCCCTGAGAGGTAGTAGCTAGGCCAACAGGAGAATTCTACCATTAACCAAGAGCTGTATACACAGGGATTTAGTTCAGCTTAACTATGCCACGCAGGAGTGTGGATTTTTCACATCCCTCACTGATGTACTTAAACTAATCTAATTCTCTAGTGTAGACCAATCCCCAGCATGTATAAATCAACCAGAAAAATATATAAAAAATTAAATATAGCCACAAAAGATATCTTCACTTACTTGAAATCCAGTATGGAAAAAATGTTTTGTACTGAAACTTTCCATTCAAATAATCCTCCAGTGTAAGAGCCCTGGGATTGTCATCTGAGTTGGGAACTTTAGAAACAAAGTGGAGAGAGGAGAGTTAAAAACAACACTGTGTGGAATAAGCAGCAAAATATGTTCCTTGCTGAGTTTTCCTTCCTTTCCAGAAATGTACAGTAGTGAGAAAGGAGTGTTCCAGTTAGACACAGATCAGGCAAAAGCAGAAGCAGCAAAGCTTTCTATCATTGCCCTGTGGCAGCGTCCTTCAACTGTCTTCTGGAGAAACTGCCTCAAGGGAAAAGATGCTAGAAAATGGACAGAGAACAATTCATTTCACATAAACAACAATGTACTTATGTAGCGGCAGACACTTGGAAGGCTGCAGAACCCTTTCCCACACTGTTTCCAAGAACACTCCATTTTTAAAGAGAGCATGTGTCCTGTACTTTTGTAGGTTTGAAGGTGCCTGTAATGTTCACAGGAACCTCCATATCATTTGAAATAAGCCCTAATCCCCAACAAAGAGCCAAATAGCCATTTTAAATAGTTGCTCACCACAGCTAGATTTCAACCAACAAAGGAGTAGTGGAAAGCTCAGCATCCCATAACCAGTCCCCCTCTTTACAAACTTTTCAATGTTCTTACCAAGTGTTGGAAAATGGATTTAAGACATGAAAAATTATTATCACATGAACATTTATTATATTTTTCTAATTTCTTAGCATAGCCAAAAGAAAGCAACAATCACCTACAGAGAGCTAGAAATAAAACTGGAGAACAATTTCATAAATCTAGTGAACTAAATGTTAGAAATCTAGCATATGTTCAAAGATCAGTCCCCTTGTCTGATCTCCCTCTAGAGCAGTGAACAGTCTAGCAACACACTTCTTCTGGATGAGCCATGCATATGACACTATATAAATGGGCTTCTGACTGGTGCTTAACAGTGTGGACTCTTGGCAGCGCCCAGAGAAGTACTGGGAAAACCCTACTGACCAGAAGCCCTGGTTGTCTATCAACGTTCTTGTCTGGCAGACAAGGATGTCGGGGAGAACAGGCATGGGCTGAGTGACATGAGTCACAGCACCACTGAGCTCCCAGTGAGACAGGAGGATGGCATCAGAGGCATAATGGGAGTGGAGCAAACAGAACCAAGTCACCTCAGAGACAGAGGAAACCATGAGACTCAAAGAGCAAGAGAAGCAAGCTACAACTGGATGGTCTAGTTAACATCCTCTGCATAATTTCATGGGGGGCGGGGAGGAGCTGGAACATGTCTGTATTGAGTGGGGAATACATAAGAGATCATCAATGGCACAGGAACAGTTCACTGCTGGGTTTTTTGTCTCATCAGGTGGTTCTTTGGCAGATATTTCTATAAAAAAGGCAAGAGATTTGAGTTTGAATTGCCAGCGAAACCAGTGCAGCTGTAGTAAAATGCACAATAATTTGTTTATTTGCTGGTAGTGAAAAACACCATTTGTAATGATTTTGGAAGGGAGTTGTCCTCACCAATACTTCATTGCAGCCTGCTGCAATTGCAAACTTGGCTGTTCTGCTGCCAGGGCCACCCAGTTTTATTTGCAAACTACTTCTTGATTTACAAACCATTTATACTTTATTGTAAACCAAGCACAAAAGATGTGGCTGTTTAAAAAACAAAATATGTTGAGAAAACTAACATATAGTAAGCCACCATTTGGGGCTCTGGGTGGTAAAACAAAGAAGTTAGCAGTGTGATTCAAAAGAGAGCACTATTGAAAGTTCTGGGTCTTGGAAGTGCAAAGATGAGGAACAAGAGAAACTTAGGTGCATTCATGAGAAGCATAAAAAAAAATCACTAGGTCTCCTGCCAGAAAGATCATGCAAAATTCTTATAATGGGCAGCACATCAGATGCTGTCTGATAAAGGCAGTCGTCCTCTGGTTAGGCTCATCTGTGAGTAAATCCTAGGAATGTCTGTGGTGCTCTTTTTGAAGATAACCACTATATATTTATAGCTTTCTAGTTTTGGGGTGCTCTTTGGACTTAATCCGACTCCCTCTGAAGTCAATGGGATTTTTGCCATTGCCTTCAATGCAGAAGAAAGCTGTGAAGCTAAATAAAAGTGAATGCCAATACACAGACAGAAACCTAGATGTGCAAAGAAAAAAAAACCCACACCCTACTCTGAAATCCACTGTTGGCAACAAGCTCAGAAAATAGCCATACAAATTCATGAAGAAGTTAAGTCTCCATGATAATATTTTACTGTGAGCCTGAATGTATTAAAGAGAAGAAGGGAAGATTACAAACTTTTAGTGAAATTGTGTTAAATAACTGCCAACAAGAATCAGCTTCTTCCTCATTACCTCTTAACACCAATTGAAGGGATCCTTAAAATGTCTTGAATTACCATATACTTTCCAGATTAAGTTCTTCTACATGAATTATTTAAAATTATTAAAAACCCAAGAATAAGATTTATGTCTATTATTATGCACTCTAAGGAGCAAAACCTGCAGTCCCATTTGATACCTTTAGTAGGCAAAAATCTCAATCTTTATTTAAAGGTCCTTATAGAATCTAGAATAGAATTCTTAAAAAGGACACCACCGCTATCACTGATGAAGCTAGTGACCTCCATTTGTCTTAATTTTCACATCAACTGACGAGATTCTTTAAATAGTCTTTTAACCGCATCACTCTCACACACAGTATATCCTCCCATAACTTGGTACAACTGCTACCTTAGCACAACTGCTAAATGTGCCCATTTCTTCTTAAATTTCCAGCTTCCCTCTTTGAGAAAATTGAATGCATGTTTCTTATTTTTTGTTTGCTGGCGACTTATAGTTTTGAATGCTTATTCATAAGCAATTGAAGAGACACTTAAATGCTCCTAATTAAAGCAGCAGCTTTAATTATTTGTGTTTTTCTGACTTCTTTTGTATAACTAAAGTTAATTTCAATAATTAGTCCTTGAAGTCATGTTCCACAAAGAAATAATATGTCTTCATTTCTTCTTCATCTTTCAAATCCTTCCATAACTTTTGTGCCAGTTTTTAATCCTTGCAGAACAATTTGGGTATTGCGGGGTACTGAGAGCCACTGAACCAAACTGCAAGCTCTGTGTGTGATAGAAACCAATTCAAGCCAGAGGGTGAGATGGTACTCCCATCTCCAGACCTCTAAACCCTCATTTTTTATTCTGTTCCTGGGACAGCTCTGATCAGGCCAATAATTTCCTAAAATAATTTCAGTTTTATCTAATTACTACTTCAGTTTTGTTGATATGCAAAATATATACTAACAGACTGGATCTCCCAAAATAACATGGCCACTAGATACCCCACTGATATTCATATTATTTGTAGGGAATAAAGTCCCAGATTGTCCAAATTTGAAAACACCTGATCTCCAGAATACCAGGCCGTCATGCACACTAAGAGTATATCATAAATTGCTGTTTGTGAATGTCCTTCTATGGTCAATCAGGCTACATGATGATTGAATAGTGTCCTTTCTGGTTTACATAGCCACTTTCACTTTGGGAAGTGGGTGTGCAGACATAATGTAAGGGAATGAAGCATAGGTGGTCTGACCTAGCAGTCACTGTTGGGCTGGAGTCCACACATCAGGGATGATAGTCAGTAAGCAGGAGATGAAAGAATTACTAAAGCTGGGTTCAATAAGCAAGATTTGAAGTCAAAGTCAGGCCAGGGTAGAGACCAGATGTCAGAGGAGATATCAGGCTAGATTCAAGAGGCAAGAGTCAAGGCCAGAGATCAGGAGATAAGGTGAGGTCTCAAGTCGTAGTAGCCATTTTTGAAGCAAAAAATATTTTTTTTTAAGGATGAGCATTTCTGAGTGAAATTGATCAGTTTCCAACCCACTGTGAATCAGGAAAAACAGCTGTCATTGCAAATATGTAATATTCCTATTTTCACAAATTTTAAGTATTAGATTAGAACAACCATGTAATCAAAATTACAAATGCAGAGAAATCATATAAACTGCAATTGCATGTTTATGTAAAATTGAAATGAAAATAGTGAATTTCTTATTTCTACATTAGCAAACATGAGGGCAGTTCTCCCTCGTCCTCTTCCCCACAGAGTTGTTATAAAATTCTTCCTATAATTCATACTGGGTGTACAGAGTATACCTTTTTGTTTATTTTGGAAGAGGGAATTTAGCTGTCTTCCTATTTACGCCTCAAGTGGAATTAATTCTCTTTCAAGAACTCCAGCTTCTCACAGTTAAGCAATATTGTGAAATACAGCATTCTGACTCACCATCTATTTCCTGTTCTTGTCTGACTTGCAAAATTTGCAGATACAAAAACACTCATGTCTGTCTCTGGAAACTGAGCTACAGTTCAGTAGGATTCCAAGACAGATTAGACTTTTATGCAGATAGATATAATACCCACTGTTCCATTAGCTAGAGTACTGATAGGCCAATACCAAACTCCAAACTGCTTGGGGTTTAGGAAATATTTACTTATGGACAAGTTAACCCATAATTCTCCTTAACAGAGTTTCTCGAATCTTCTCCCAAAGCATCCGGTAATGCAAACTGTTGGAAACAGGAAACTGGAGTTGATACGTATAGGAACTGAACATTAGTTTGACCTGGTTTCAGCAATTCCTGTTTCCTGTCAGTGAGGTTTTGAGCAGAGCATGATGCCAACCCAGCATGTGTTCATGGACAAGGGGAATACATTAAGATCCATTAAGTTGGACCTCTTTGTGATAGCTCATAATTCTTACCATGTATTCCTTTCATCTCCACAAAGCCAATGAGCTGAAGGGAAACTATGGAAATTACTCATATCCTTCCACTCTTACCGAACCCAGTAGATTGCTATGGTAAATTTTCCTCCATCTCCAAAGCCCAGATGTGTACAGTCTCACAAAATTCATACCTCACCTATTATTATTCACCTGCTATGTGCACACAGTAAAATGTTTTGGCTTAAGAATCAGCCTAAAGAAGCCATGGTCCAGCCTCAACTGGGAAGTACTGCAACTATGCCCATTGTGTCCATCAATGATGTTCCACATGTCGTAGACAAATTTTCCCACTGAGGCAGTGTCATTTCATGAGATATAATGATTGATGACAACATTCCAAAGTGTATCGGTGCAGCCACCAATGCCTTTGGAAAACTTCAGCATCATCTCTAGAATGAATAAAAAATTGGTGTCTGCTGTACTATCATCATCACTACATTCCTCAATGGCTGTGATATGTGGATTATTTAGCAACACCACAGAAAATGCTGGACCAATTCTACCTGCAAGCTCTCCAGCAGATAAAAAGGAATTAAATGGCAGGATTTGGGTCAAAACACTGAGATCCTTCAGTGCTCAGACATCACAGGCACTGAAGTTTTCATAGTGAGAATGCAGCTGAGATGTTGCTGTCCTGTGGACAGTATGTCTGGCAGTAGAATTCCAAAGGCCTTCTTTTACAGAGAATTGCAAATTGGAACATGTTTGGGAGCAGATCAAGAAAACATTCAAAGACTTTGTTGAGGCCATCCTCCAATCTTGCAATGTTGAAATCAGTGTTTCTCAAATGTGGCCACCAGTGATTTTACTCACAGCCTCCTGGTAATTGAGGAAAGGCGCAAAGCAGCAGGCCCTCCCCTCCTCCGGGCCAACAGCAGGAGTTGGGCCTTCCTCCCTCTGATACACAAAAACTGGAGACGCAGGCAGCCTGTGAGTTCCCCAGAGGGAAGCTGACAGCCTCTGTGGGCCTTTGGGCAAGATGGGAAGGGGGTTGGCTCCATGTTTCCAGAAGAGGCTGGGCCTTGGGAGGAAGGGGCATCCAACTTTCAGTGCCACTCAGAATGGGGGGCTGGGCCCTCCCCCAGCCCTCAGAGCCATGTGGGGCATGCAGAGTGGCAGTTCAAAGGGGCCTGGGTTCCCAGCTGTCACCACCTTTGAAATCATCAGCCCCAGGGCAACTGTCTCCTTTGCCCCTCTGTTGGTGGGCCTGGTTTTCCACCTTCCTGGGCTTGGTGAGGTTGAGCTCCAGTCATGGAATTTTGGGCTCCATGTGTTTTTTCTTTGGGTGCAGGGTAGTGGGTTCTGTCCCATCTGCACAATAGCAGGCTCTTGTCCCTGGTCCTACAGCAATGGGCTCTGGCACTAGGCTTACACTCCACCACCCCGCCCCCTGCTGCCTCCCCTAGCCCTACATTCATTTCCCTATGGTTCCTGTCCTGCTGCCTCCCTACTCACTTCCCCATTCAGGGCTTAATTTGTTCTCTGGCTTGCCAGGCCTGAGTAAGTCTGCTATGAAAAGTGGTATTTGTATGTTTGTTAATGTCAGTTTTCACAGCAGACTTAGTAGTTTGTTGGGAAGCTGTGAAAAGTGATATTAACATACAGTGTCACATTTCTCACCAGCAGGCTTACTAGCCAACAAAACAGGAAAAAATAAAAGCAAAAGAAACAAGAACAAAAAAAGAGTAGGTAGCTGCATTCTGCGGCCACCAAAACATTTGTTGTGAGAAACCAAAAGCGTATGATAAGATCCAATGGCAGCATCTCAGCCATCCTGGACTGAAAAGTTTCAAAACACAGCAGATTGCTGTAGTCAAGACTGCAGACTGCATGGCATAAAGCTAAAAGCACTGCACATTCATCTACAATAGACTTCACCAGTGGCACATGTAGATGACGCTGCAGAACCTCTTTGGTCTTTGGTGTCATCTCAGAACCCACAATAACTACAACTCATCCATCAAACTCTCTGAGGCTATGTCTACATTGCATTCTTTTTCTGGAAAAAGATACACAAACTGCAGTTCTCAATTTGTGTACCTTTTTCCACTTTTTTTTTCCGAAGAGGCTTTTCCAACATTTGTCCTGTCTACACGGGGCCAAATAAAAAACTTCCTCTTTCAGAAGATCCCTTACCCCTCATAAAATGAGGAATACAAGGCTTCCGAAAAAGCGTGACAGCTTTTTCAGAAACTAGGCTGCTCCCTGGAAGTGGTAGTGTTTTTCCAGGATATCTCTGGTATCCCAGTTACCAGAGTGTATCCTGTACTCTGTAGTGTAGCCATAGCTTGAGAGATTCCATCAACATCTTTATTCAGCCTCTATATCATAAATGGGCAACTTTGTGACAGTAGAGGGTCACAAAACCCACTAAGGCCTTAGGCAGGCAAGGGGCATGTGACATGGAAGCAGAAGCTTGGATCCTGGCCCTGGGGAGTGTGACATGGGGAGGAGGAAGAGGTCAAGTCTTGCCCCATGTTTTGTCATTACGGTGGTGGTATCCATCCTGTGGGACTGGACTCCCTGTTCCCACCTGTTGGCGCTTACCACAGGGTCACATGATACACACATTTGTATGCAAATGGGACCCGCCCTGCATGATGCCCAGCCCCCTTCTAGGCCTGGTGCCACTGTATTGCCTGCACTGAGCTGAGTCTGTGGCAGGCCAAATAAAACAATTGGGTAAGCCGGCTGCAGGTCCTGGGTTGCCAGTTGCCTTTGGAAGAACTGGTGAGACAATATGGGCTTCAGTGACAGCAGAACATAAAAGACATGCTGTTCTGCACTGCCTTGACATCCAACATGGAGAGCACTATCTCCCAGCTTTCACAGAGATTAGTTGGAGATCCCTAAAGCTTAACTTTAAACAAGACAGGGTGATGCTAGTGGGAAAGTTCTCTGAAGTGTTTGTCTCTTCTGTAGCATCCCCCACTACTGCAGCAGATACTTTCAGAGATTTAAACCAGTCCTCAATCTTTAGATCCTTTTGGACTCCTCCCTAGAGCTGGGTGATTAACAGATTTTTTGGTTTCCTGGAAGTTCCAAAAAAGTGGTTCAACCCAAACCAAAATTGAAAATTTTCAGAGAATTGAAGAGGTCAAACAAAATTTTGTTGTAGGCCAAAAGAAATATGTTTCAATCTGTTTGAAACAGGATGAGCACTCCATACAAGCCCCAAATGGGTTGATGTGGGCCACTTAACTTTACATGCTGAACCCAGCAGGAAGTTAGTGATTGATACGGTCCAACTACAGAAATCATCAGCCCCCCATGGGATCAGTCCTGACTACCAGAGAAATCTCTTTTCCCTCCATGAATGTTACTCCCATAACAACTTCATTCCACAGACACACTAAAAAGACAAAGTGGTTCATGAGTTGGAAGCAGACTTTTCATAGTAGCCAGATCTACACTAAGGAACTCACTCCTAAAAATTCAAGTATAGCCATAGACCTCACCACTTCTGGGACTAATTTCAAAACTCCTTCTTTTGACTGGGCCCACCTGCGGCAAACACATTTCTTCCCAGCAAAACCTCAATATCCCTATAAACTAGCCAAGCTATTTTCCCTTACACTTAGAAGAAAGAAAATAACCTGCAATTTTTAATATCACTTCTTCTTTTAAAAGCTTGGGAAGGATTAAGATATTATGGTGAAGGGGGCTGTGCAAATACTTAAATTAGATAAATCCTATGAGACATCTCACCTAGAAAACTGCCTTTGTTAATAGGCCACTACCACTCAGGTCCTGAATTTAAGACCACATATGTTCCAGTCTTCGTATCAGAAACAATTGTTCTAATAGGGAGCTACAGTAATTAGTTCAGACAGGAACAGACACCTGCAAACCTCATTATATGACAAGAGTTTCTCTAGAGCTGGCCAAATAATGAAACAAATTACTGGCTAATATTTCATTGAAAACATAATATGTCATTGGTAAATAGAGTAGTCATAATCTAATCAAGCCACCTTCCTGCAAATAAAAGCAATGCATTGAGCTAATGATTTATTGGAAAAATAGCTTCTACAATTATTATTCAACCATATGTAACTTAATGCAAGTTCTCCAAATCCAAAGCAAATAACAGATCATTAGAGTGTCAGTGTCCCAAAGGCAAATGCTTTATAATAGGAGTGTGATGAAAATTATATTTGCAGCCCTGTCAAAGCATATTATTTGTCATACACGGTAAAGTTAAAGCATGTGCCTTTCACTTGAAAGAGCTTCCTTCAGCATATGTTGGCATCTCCAATTTTTCCAGAACTTTAAACTGTCAGTAAAATGTTCTTATACGCTGAGAAAGCCATAGCCAGACTGGCAGGATAATAATAAAAAAAAAGTCTTAAATAAATTTTATAAACTTATTTTATCTAAGACATGTTTTTCAATGCATTACATGATAAATTGCCTTACCTCTTGCTGGAAGTAGTAGAATGCATGTAATTAATAAAGAAAGCAAAAGGCATACAATCACTCCAAATATAATTTTTAGCCGGGTCTGTGGGATAAAAAGCAAATAATAATTATGTTTACAGATATATTATGGCTTTGTTTGCAACATCCCCACCACAAAAAAAACAAAAAACAAAAAACAGAAAAGTATTCTATTTAATTGCTGACATCCATCCAAGTCAACAAGCATAAATCTTCCTGTAATATATTTAGAACTGTTTTTCTTCCTCTCTCCTGTGAAGCAAATACTTACAGATCGGAACCTGGCCTTTTGCAAGAATAGAAAGTTTACAACAATAAATCCAGAAGTTTTAAAAGGTTGAATTTTGTTCACGTACTGACCTTCATTTTTCCAGGTGTATTCGAAAAGAATACAAATTCTTTCTGCTGGGTGTTGATCAGTGGATCTGTGAGAGGAGTCTGAAACGGCAGGCTCTGCTTTCACAGTTAGTCAAAACTTAGGAAAACTTTTTTTCTGCATACTTTGGAAAAGCTTGCCAAATTTCAAAGGGTTTTCTGGAAAATTAGAAACAGATTTTTGGGAGTGTTCTTGGCCCCAAAATGACCCGTGGGCTGCTGTGGGAGTGGTAATTATATTCTCCTTCTCCATGTTAACTGCAACCGACAGCTGATTACAGTAAGTTATGGGTTTTATGACTCAACAGTAACATCAATATAGGTTGTTTGCTTCTAAAATGCATAATGTATGTTGCCAAAACTCAGGGTTTTAGAACTTATTGACAATAATCTTATTTGTAGTCTCAACAAAGTAACAAATGAGGGAAAAGTAAAGCCTTTCTTATTTCTATATGCTTGTGTTTTTAGTTTTGGGGAGAAAAAAGAAATGCAGAGTGAGGAACAGACTACATATGCTTTTTAATCTCTTTAAGACAATAGCTCTTTAGCATAATGAAGAAAATTATTATATGTACTTCTGAGAAAATGATAATTTGTGAAGCAGACTTTATAGTATAGATTTGAATGGGAAACATCTATAGGACTGCTCCAAAGTCCATTGAAATCAATGGAAGTTTCTTCATCTACTTCTGTGGGCTTTGGGTTTTTCTTTTGCTTAGCCCCATCTCTGATAAGGATTCTTTTAAAAAGTTTGATATTTCAGTGCCAAGGAAAAACATTTTTTTTCAATTCCCCTTATTTTAGTGAGCCAAAATATACACATACAGCTGGTTGTATGAGTGCTCTAAACATGGAATTGCACGTCCCTCTGTCCCCAGTGGCATGTTGGAGCTGAAGTTACTGAAGTTATTGAAGTTCACTGAAGTTAATGAAGAGAAGTCAAATCATGCTAGTTAGCGTACTGTAAATATAGTTACACAGGCCTTTCTCAAATTTTCTGATCCTTGCTTTAGCTTTGGTACAGCTCTACTGGTGAAAGAAAAAGATGACAGCACTTGCATAGACTGGCCACAGGAATTTTTACCTTCATGTCATTTAACTTTGCTTAGAGCTGCACCAGCGTAGAAGAGTAGAGAAAATTCTAAATGTAGAAATGTAGACACAACCCTTAGAGATAATGTCATAGGGTATGTCTTCACTACAGCGTTAATTCGAGTTATCTTAATTCGAAATAGTTAATTAGAATTAAGCTAATTTGAATTAACGCGTCTACACACAAAATGTAGCTCGAATTAGCATTTTGCTAATTCGAAATACTGCATCCACACTGACTGGACACAGAATTGGATTTAAGGTCAGCCAGAACCAAGTCAGGCAGGGCAACAGGTCAGGAGTTTCTGTGTGTGGCTGCTACCAGAGGCTATCTGATGCCTGTGCTTAAAGGGACACCTCCCCCTGCCCCCCGGGCAGCTGGTTCTCAGGTGTCCCTGCTTGCTTGCCTGCCTTGATGAGGGAAAGCAAAGCATTTGTGTCTCTGCGTGCTCTGGTTGTCCTCACTGGGGACACCACAGCACTCTGCAACATGGAGCCGGAGTTGCCCCTGGGCACTCTGGTGCTTCTCGTGGATGTGTTGCTGCGAGCCTGGCTGC
>JANRFK010006693.1:38785824-38796069 GCA_030068395.1 Apalone spinifera | reverse complement strand
TCATCCACTATAATCCCCAGGTCCTTTTCTGCTGAACTGCTACTTAGCCAGTCGATCCCCAGCTTGTAACAATGCTTGGGATTCTTCTGTCCTAAGTGCAGGAGGAGGGGGCTAGAGACCAGGTCAAACCAGCCCAGGCAGAAGAGGGTATGTAGCCTCCAGACCAGAATAACTTCTTGGTGGCAATCCTGCCTGGATCCCTGAAGGCAACAAAGCAGCAGTTCCTGAAAATTCTAGGTCTAGGCCCATGGATTCTAACATAAAAAGGTTAGTAAAACCAGAAAATAATGTTTTGCATGTTCACACTGCTGAATAATACACAAAAGAACAACTTTGAAGAGCTCAGTACAAAATGCAAAACTTTTTCAGATCAACAAATCTGGACTCTACCATTCAGTTCTCCCAGCATATCCTGTTGAGAGCTGTACATATTTAAGGAGAACACATATCAGTTGAATTAGTGTAGATACTAAGGGAGAATTTTGCCCTTGGAATCACATTTTTGACATGCCATATGTACAGATTGGGAGAAATCTACTTTTTATTTGAAAGCATTTGTCTGTGTGACTGTCTCATGTGTCTGTCTGTTCAAGAACTCTTAAATGGTAAAAGTTAGTGCCACCAAATGCGGCATTCAACTTCTTCTTATCATAACTTAGAGTCGGGTTAGGGTTAGGGTTAGGGTTGTGCCAGGAAAATGGGATGTGTCCAGAATGGGACTGCTTCTCATGAAATCATATAGAAATGAGGCAGAATCATCAGGCAAATGAAAGGGGCTGGGTGAGGGCGCATGCCTCCCTTTAGGGACTGTCCCAGCCACGAGGCTCTGACCCCAAAGGCGTCTTTAGGAAGGCAGGGACTGAAGATCCTCCAATTAATATGAGAACAATGCTGGCCGTTCCCCTTTGTCAGGGAACAAGAGGAAAGAGCACAGTTTGCTACATTCCTCACTGTAGCTGGGGAGCACAGGGGGCAGATGAACCTGGACCTGCCCCAGCCAAAGGACATGTACCTCTTCCCCAGCTATGCCCGCTGCAGTGGCCATATGAGGTGCTTCTCACCTGGCTCAAAGCTGATATAGCGAGATAGGGTTAGGGTTGTACTCTCTCTCTGGTATGGCCTGTATACTGAACCCCTCATCCCCAGCCCACCCCAGAGCAATTATGTAAATGAAGCATGTACATTTTCATTTTAAGTAACCTTAACCCCACCCCCAAAAAATTGAATTAAAGATCCAAGCAACACTGGGTAAATCTTTCTAGTGTTATATAAGCAAAATGTTATGTAAGCACTCTTCATTTCCTGAGAGGATCTGGGCCTGGCTCTTCCTTGCTGTACCAGAGGAAGAGCAAAGGATGGGACCTCACATTGTACAATACAAGCAACAACTTTAACTTCAGTTTCTGGTAACATAAGCCTGCTTGTTACACACAATAGTAATGTCACATGCTCTCAGCCTAGGAGGTCAAACAGCTTTCAAAGCTTTTATAGCTACTGTAGCATCCTGCTAAAATAAAAAAAAACTCATCTATTGAAACTATCTTTTAAGATATGCCGTTATAAAATATATTTAACTGACAGTAGAGTCACCATCCACCTAAGTCAGTCAGGTCTTCGTGGGTGGAGTTGGGAATTAAGTGTGAACAGGAGGGAGTAGACAGACAGTACCATTGCCATGCAGCAACAGTGAAATCAAGGAAGATGGTGTCAATACTCTACATAGAGTGACGTTTCTATGAAACTTTGGGGAACCAAATGTCATTTGGAAGTGCAGAGGCTCAAATCATCTCTATAAACAGACTTATAAATCAGCAGCACATCCCTGTGTATTTAGATGCCTAATTTATGTACCCATGTTTCAAAATTTTGAACTTAAACCTGAATCTCTCTTCACATTCAAAATATATTACTAATGTTACCTAATTACTCTTCACAACTGTGCCAGTTAGGCAAATAAATTATCTCCGTTTTACAGAAAAAGAACCTGAGATATTAATGTGTGTTGTGTCCATGACACCCGACCAAATGTGGATGAGAAAATACAAAATAGAACTTAGACCAGAAAGAAAGCAATATGAACCTAACTTACATTTAATCTTACTTGAACTATTGTGTGCTCCTAGGAATCCACAAATGTAGTGATCAATTCCTAGAGATTAAAAGTCTGAGGGGTAGCCATGTTAGTCTGTAACTTAAAAAAAAAACCCTTAAAAAACAACAATGGTCCTGTAGGACTTTAGAAACTAACCAAAATATATAAATAGTATCATGGGCTTTTGTGGGCACACCCCACTTCAGTTTTTTCCTCTCCGCATCTGTCAGTGAAACCAGAGTTCGAAGTGCAAAATGCAATCAGGAACCTTATGTGATTTGTCATTTTCCTGGAGGACTTTGGGTCCATAAGGCAATACATGAAGGTGAAACAAGCAGATACAGATATGACAATTTAGCCCCATCTTTACAACTTCACACTTCCTGCATGAGCACTGAGTTTACCACGTTATGCGAACAAATGCACTAGAGTGGAAATTGTCTATCCAATGTGTGAACTGGAACTTCAGTAATCGGGGTCATAAGTTATGCATTATATGAGGAAGCATGCATGCTTGGTTGCCTATGATAGAACACCTAGCAACAAACATACCATAAATCACTAGAACAATAGCACATGAATTACCAGAAGCCAGAGATATATGTATGACCTAACCCCCATTCATTGCCTTGCATAAATGCAATAAAAATAAAGCAACCTTTGCTGTGTAATAGTAGAGATTCCCCTCTTATGGCGCTAAAGAAGCAGAAGAGGTTTGGAAAAGAACACCCCATTTTGGAACAGGAACTACCAGCAGATAGCATTATAGCTTGTTCTTCAGGATAGCTTTGTGCCTCTCCAAAGAACTGCAAAATTGTCTTTTAGAACATGGGATTTATAAAGGAACCCAGAGTTATCATGTAATATGTGAACAGGCCCACCGACAGCAATTCTAGGCCCCACGACAGAACAGTCAATGGGCCACCATGCATCAAGCTGCTGGGCATGCTTTTCTGGCACAGCCGTGGCTTCTTCGTGCCCACCGAGTAGGCTTGCCAATGGTCTAATTGAACAAACCTAAAGATGCCTGCCCCACCTCTACCCCTTCCCTGAGGTCCCACCCCTTCTCTGAAGCTCAGCAACCCACTCACTCTGGCCCCTGCTCCCTCCATTTCCCACTCTCCTCCTCCCTTGTTCATTTTCACTAGGCAGGGACAGGGGACTGGGGTGAGGGACTGTGGGATGCAAGTTCTGGGTGGGAGCTGGGGTGGCGTCTCTAGACAGAGGAAAGGGATTGGAGTCTGGGTTGAGGTGCAAGCCCTCGGAAGGAGTTTGGGAGCAGAAAAGGAACTGAGGCCAATGGATGGTGCTGCGACCTGAGGACAAGACAGTGCTCAGAACTGCCTGGCTGGGTGTCTGCATAGCAGCCACAGCAGGGACATGCCATAGCCTCTGGGAACCGCTTGAAGTAAGAATCGCAGGAACATGCATCCCTGACCCTCTCCCAGGCCCTCACCACTGCTCCAGCCCTGATTCACCTTCCATGCTCCAAACCCTCATCCCTAGCCCAGCACCCCCCTCCCCCCGTCTGCACCCCTCCACCAGAACCTTCAGCCCCCTTACATCTCAATCCCCTCCCCCTGGCCAGAGCTCCTCCCACATCCTAAACCCCTCATTTCTAGCTCCACCCCAGGACCTGCACCCCCAGAGCACTTACCTTTTCCCATACCTCAGCTCGGAGCCCTCTCCCATACTCCAAACCACTCAGCCCCCTCCCCCAGCCTAGAGCCTCCTCCTGCATTGACAACTGGTGACAGGGAAGAAAGGGGGCACCAGTCCCGCCTTTACCCACCTCTTGGTCCACCTCCACCCTTGCTCCACCATGCCTTGTCCGCCCTCTTCCCATCATTCTCCAGAACAACACAGCTAGGGAGTGGTGTAGCATGGGCTGGAGTCGCCAACTTGTGCCTTCCCTGCCACCACTGCTGGTGAATAGTATGGAGGAGGGGGGTTGCATGGTGTGGACTCCTGCTGCCAGCTCCTCCCGCCTTTGAGGGGTGACATGTGGCCCCATGTGCACCCCCACATAGCACCTGTGCCCTTCTGTGCCCTAAACTCCTCACCCCTATGCCCACATTCTCTCTCACACCCAAGCCCTGAGCTAGATCAGTGAAAATGAGCAAGTGAGTGATGGGGAGATGAAGTGAGTGGAGGGGCATTTGGAGAAAGGGCAGAGCATGGGCAAGATCTGAGAGAATGGCAGAGCAGGGTGTTTGGTTTTGTGTGAGTTGAACATTGGCAACTTTACCTTATAGCATTAGACGCTCCGTATATGAGTTACGATGTTTTCAAAAAATGAGTAAGAGTTAGGGTCCCAGGTTCATGTGTGTTTTGGCTTATAAAATGTGAACTCAGCCAGTGCAGAATAACCAACAACTCCCAGTAGTAGTCAAAGCGCTGAAACAGGGTCAGCTTCACTAAAACTGCTAATAATATTACAGTAAAACTTAAAAAAAAACCAAACTGTTTTTCTAGGGATGACATGTACAAGCAGCATGGTTTGCACATTTTTTTAAAAAGAGGGCAAAAAAAGGAATAATAAGGACAAAGACTGTAATAAAAAGAATAACGCTTTCATTTATAAATTCTATCATATTTTACACAAGATGTAAGAGGACGAATATAATCACAAATGAGATATGTTCATGTAAAATTCAACCCACATGTGCCATGTTCTGTTTATCTGCCAGTATCCCTTTTTATTTTAACAGTATCGTTAAAGGACATGCAAATTATCCTATTGGAGAACATTTGAGTGGCTATAAATCAGTTGGCCTTCGTTCTTTTGACGTCAGAAAGTTTTTTCCATCCATGAGGTAGTGGTTCATTGGATTATTTATAGATCTAAATTCTTCCACACCAGTTATCTATGCCACAATTTATACAGTTTATGCACACTGTAATCTACAGTCTTCCTGTAGTGGAAAACTTAAAAAGAGAATACACATTTATTTTATTACCCTTTTATTCACTGAAAAATGAGCAGCTATCACTTCAGAGAAGCAGAACATCCAGTTTAATTGAAATATGCTAGAGACTGATTGGGGTAAAGTCAAAATCAGCATTTACTTTGCATGACAATAAAAAACATGATGTTTGGTGAAGCACGGACCCGCTGTTGGTAGGTAGTACAGGTTGGACCTCCCTGGTCTGGCACCCTCGGGGAGGAATTTTGCCAGACCAGGGGAGGTAATTTCTGGATCCCCTGCTGCCAGCTCCCAAACCAGGCCTGTTGGCCTCCTGGCCGACACCTCACCTCCTGCTGGTTCTGGGACTCGCAGGGTAGCTGCACACACCAAGGTGGAGCTTTGGGTCCCACTGAGCAGCTGCATGCACCACGCTGGGACTCTGGGACCTGCCAGGGAGCCATGCACCACAGAACCCTGCCCCACCAAGCTACTGCGGCTCTCAGCCCCACCGGGCAGCCACAGACACGTCTCCCAACCCCGCTGGGCACAGGATGGCCCCACCATTAGCTCAGTGTGGGCAGCTGTAGCCTGATCTAAGATTATGTTTAAATTCTAATTACCCACCTTTAGGGTTGACAGGTGCTTTGTCTCAGGATCAGGGCCAGTATTCAATAATACTATGATTGGGAACTCTGATGTGCATGGCTGCAACACTCACACTATAGAAACTCTTGTATATTTACAAATATAGTTTATTAATACAGTTAGCACAGTCACAAACATCCCAATTTCATAAGACAGGGAATATCCATCCATATTTCTTTACCATAGACTTACATCATTCCTTCTAGAACAATCTTAGATGTTAGCTCATCATCTCTCTCATCATCTCTCTCATTACCTTCCCCATCACAAGGGGCCATCATTCTGGCCTTTCCAAGGACTACATCTTCTCCTCCCTCTCGCCCCTTGGCTGGGGTCCCACTTTTATACTAAGTGACGCTGACGATAACGTTTGATGCATATTCAATAGGGGATGTTTCTAAAGCTGAAATGTTCTTTTCCTATTGGTCAATGTATCATTGCTCTTAACTTATTATCATATATGTCAATTCATTGCCACGGGCCTTTGTGGTCAACTATCATATCCTGTGTCCTGATTACTCAACTCAGGACCAATTATTTGGGACTTTTATATAATAACTAGCCAATTAGACCATCAGAAGACGTAATTTTCAGGTCTCCCGTGCTGCATGGGGAGCACAGACCCCAAACAGCTGCTTGTGCTGCTTGCTTGCGTGCGGCAGCCCGGCTGAGCGGCGCAGAAGTCAGCCGAGTGCCACGGCGGGAATCAACAGCGCCGCCCAGAAGGAACAGCCAGTTTCAGCGTTACAGAGTCACAGACATTGGGCTACTATATATATGATACAGCTGCTGAATCTGAGGGTATTTTTCCTACCATCCTGTGTGTGTGAAAGATCCAGATCTAAGTTCTCCTTTTTCAGTCCTGGGAATGCATAAATAAGCTATGACTGCTATCTGGGTGAGACCATGTCTCAACCACGGAAGTCTGCTAACCTCAGCTTCTGCTGATCTTACAAACGGCCAGTTGCAGCATGGATGAAAGATAAAATATAACTCCATATAACCCCATGACCTGGACTGTGAGCTTATGTATGTTCTTACATTCAAGTGCAACATTGCTCTCTAATTGACTGTAATGCAGACATGGCACTCATTGGAAAGAGCATTCAGAGGCTGCACTGTCTTGTTATACCCTAGAGCAGGAGCCACTGCACTGCAGGGGAACCCGACTCACCAGACAGCCTACGGCTGGGCTGTACTGCACCCATGTTGCTCCTACGCCTAATGGCATCTGGACTGCCACACAGCCCAGTCAGTGCCATGCACCGTCTTGTGATCGGATGTGTGGGGGGGAAGGCAAGCAGCATATGCCCACAGACAAATACAAGCAGTAGGACCACTAATTTGAGGCTCTTGCTAGACCAACATATCTTGGCCCCAGCTACGAAAGGGCATGGAGTGGCAAAGTCCTCCCCCAAGGAGTTGAGTGCTGCTGTGTTAGTATTAGCGGGCCTTCACAAACTTGGGCAGACAAAAGGCCTAGTGTATTACACCTGAACCCAGACATCAGTCAAGCTAACACAACAGGCCTATGGGAATGCTGAGAGCGGCTTTTAGAAGATTTCTTGCATTACAGCTTTTAACTATTACCAAATTAATCTAAATTAAAACAAACATATTATTAGCATGAAAGGAAAGTAACTTGATAGCCCACTGGCCCCGCAGGGTCTTTGCCACTTGCCTTCCACCGGGACTCTCTGGGTGTTGCTGGATGCGAGAATCCCAGTTAAGAGAGTTTCAGCCTGTACTACATGCTTTCTAACTGCTTTCTCCATATCATGAAATGTAGATTAGTTGTATTTTTAAACGTGCATTTTAATACCCAATCAAATTAAAGGGGCAAATATTAAAATTGACTCCTGAGCTAATCAGCAAACAGAGATTCCCATGAGTTACCTGAGCAATGGAGGCTAGAATTTAAATAAAACAATACAGATTTGATATGAGCCTATCACGATAGACATTGACATGTAAATTAAAATTTAACATAGTCTCATATCATAGTTTGTTGATACCCATGTTATTCTACTGCTTTCTGCCAATTACAACTTATGTTGATTTTTTTATGTAACAATTTAATGTAATATAATACCTAATGGGTACAGAAATTCCAACTCAACATATCTGCTTCTTGCAGACACTGATTCTTTAAGAACAAAAACAAGTTGATACTACTTTTTACGCCTGTTAGGGTATGTCTACACTGCAGAGTTTTTCTGAAAAAACTTCACTTACGTCCACACTGTAATAGCGTTCTTTCGAAAAAAATCAAAAGAATAGAGTGGTTTTCCCGACATTGATAACCCTCTTTCTATGAGGAAAAAGTCTTTTTTCGAAAGAGCTCTTTCAGAAAAAGCTGTGTGTGGATGGGGAAGAGGGAGTTCTTTCAAAAGAAGAGGAATTAGGAAAAAGCACAGATGCCCTGGTGGCCACTCCGTCCATAGCAATCACAGCTTAAATGTGAGATCGCATCCATTCAGTGTGGATGCGATCTTTCAAAAAAGCACATCGCTTTTTCGATGCGCTTTTGCTGTGTAAATGCTCTTTCTGAAGATTTCTTCCGGAAAAGCTTATTCCGAAAGAAGCCTGCAGTCTAGACATAGCATCAGAAACATAAAACTGGTATACATATGAGAGAGACTGCTCTGGATTGCCTTATATCTTGTGCACAATCAAAAGGAATTTATAGCTATGTTTCAACTGCAGGATCTTTATCTTGAGTTGCAGAAAGAGGAATAATGCAACTGTACCTCAACTGCACTTTTGACACCTTGTTTGGGCAGGGTTACCAGCAATGATACTCCAAAGAACACAGTTTTACTTTCAGACATTCCAGATTGAGTTTACAAGGCTGATAGTTCAGAAGACAAAACAAAAATACAGTTTTACTTGTAAATAATCTGTCAGTGAGACAAATATGGAACCACATGATGCCATTTTCAGAGCATAGCTGCACTTTAAATTTCAATTGTGGAATCCTGATCCTATTGAAGTCTATAGGTGTTTCACCATCAACTTCAAATAGGACCAGGATTTCACACCAAACGTTTAAAAAATATTTCCTGAAGAAAAGCTTCAACAATTACTGTATCTGAATGTCTATGCACTTATGGTTGCAAGAAATAAGGTGCATCACAATGTACACGACTAATTTATTTTACCTCAAACATTTTACAGTCTTTTCATCTTACTGCACATGGAAAACTATATTTGTTGCTTAAGTTCTAGGATCTGAGAGGCTGGATATTTAAATGAGTATAAAGACATTAATATTTCAAATCATGTTTTAATACTAGTTTAGTTTTAGTCTGACCATGTAACACATTTGGGAGTCACCAACTGATGGCATAAAGGATGAGAAGCAGGGCATTTTGGGAAACAGCATTAAGTAAATCTATTCCCCTCACCTGACTCCTTTTTCAGGGCATAATGTAGAAATGGAGACAACAAGGTCATCTGTGCTTCTAAGTAGTAGCAATGTAAGCATGGGGAAGGAGGGGAGGAAAATGACCAGATTAGTGGCTGTCACCAACTCTTATACTGGCTATTGCTTGCATACCCTATATTCCACTGTGCCACCAAAAACTTATTCTTAGCCCCTGCTTTCACATGCACATTTGAACAAACAAACAAAAAAAATCAAGACATTTTGTAAATAAGTGTCTTTTGAGATAAAACCCCAAAAATATTTGAAGAAAATCACAGCCAGCAAAAGGCACTCATTACAAGTAAAAAAATGACAGTTGCAATTAAAAAGGTAGTCCTTGATAACTGTTGATTGGATTTTGCTGTGTAGATAGAATAGGTTTGTTCTGTTAACCCAGACTAAAGCCCGGCTGCACTGGGTCTTCTTTTTTCCCTCAAGCCACCCGAAACCTCCACTGCATGCTGGAATGCAAACAGTTGCCCTATAGCATAATCCTGTCATCTCCACAGCCTTCTTCTCCTTCTTCTCACACAGCAGTCTTACCGCATTCAAGGCCTTCCATAATGTCTAGGATGCAACATTTGCCTTCTGTGTGCAAAAACCCCCCCTCTGATCACAGACGTTAAAAAAATGTTGAATATTTGGATTTCTTCACATTCTTGAACAAATTCTTAATCTTCGTCACTGGAAACATAATGCTCTGCATAGTCAAAGACTGGGAAGTTGATTGGCAGCTCTCCCCATTTTTTGAAAACTTTGTTTGAGGTTTTCTTACCCTTGAATACAACTACAAAATTTCTGATCTTTAAGCAAGGCAGGTCTACACCTCGATGCACCATCATATTTCCCCACGCCTGAAAAATGTAAGGAAAGTTGTATTTCAGTTCAAATAGTCAGTGTAATCAGACAAATATGTTAGCACAAAATAGAAAAAGGAAACACCCACTTACTTGCCCACAGTCTTTACAGATAATTTCACCATTTGTTTGGTAATCAGCATGTTTTTCTTGCAGTGTCTTATTTTCCCTTATGTAGTAAAGGTCTCTGAAAATGGACAGGAAAGACTAATCAGAGTGTGTTATCTTTTTCATAGCAAAAACAGGGTTACCAGATGGTTTAAAAAAAAATACCAGACACTCTTGATCTCAGATGGGGGGCGGGGGGGGCGGAGG
>JANRFK010006693.1:38771686-38785724 GCA_030068395.1 Apalone spinifera | reverse complement strand
CTCAATTTGTTTCCCGGACAAAAAGCTCAAATACCGGACTGTCCGGTTCAAAACCAGACACCTGGCAAACCTAAGCAAAAGTGGCCTTAAATACAGTACACAACTGCTGAAGTAAGAGGTGTGTGTAAAATGGCTATATTAGAGCTACCACCATAAACTCTGTCTGACCCTTGTGCATGTACAAGACAATGCAAGGGCAAAACAATGACAAGTGTGCTCTCTTTGCACCTCTGAGCATAAAGACTACTCTCTGGTGGCTCCTACTTAGGAGACAGGGGAGAAGTGGTGGTGTAACTGAACCATCCTTTTCTACCCACTGGCCATCAGAGCTCACTGTCCTTAGAAGGACACCCTCAGAATGTTGCACCCTCAGAAGTAGTGGGATAGCTGGCTTGCTCTGGATGCCATGGAGATTTAAGAGAAACAGTACCTAGGAGCGGGTGGCTCTGCTTCTGTATTTCCTCCCAATGTGGAGCTGTGTCTGGTTCTGAAAGTACAAAGCTACGAAGCACACGTGCTTCATTCTGCTAGTTATTCCAGTGAAAGCTTGATGTTTGGAGTTCCTAGGCTATGTGAAAGTGTTAAAAATTTACTAATCTATTGCTTGGGTAGGCAGCTGCCAACATTATGCTAACACAGTGCTCTGCTGCTTATTGAGCTCTGTGTGGGGGCTTCTTATCATTTTGCTACCATAGAAACTAATATTTGCAGCTACTGCTCAATTTTCCTCTAACTCTTCATTTCCACTTTCTCAAAAACATACTCAAAAGCTCTTCTAGATGGAGATCACTTGCCAAAATCTTCAACCAAAAGTAACTTGTGGGGGAGTACTCCAGGGTGGGGAGCAATCTGGTATGGACCTTAGTCTCAATGAAGAAAAATGGATTGGCAAATTGGATTGCAAAACACACACACACACACACACACACACACACTCTCTCTCTCTCTCTCTCGCAAGCAATTACAATTTCTTTTGTGCAGCTGCAACAAGACATTTCTAATAGTATTTCAGTTACATTATGATCACTTGGTGAAATTTTCCTCAACTCACCACATGCCTATGCAAAACACCTTAGGAATATTTGCCTACACACAGCACTAAGGATTCAACAGGGTTTGTAGGGCCTTGTATTAAGAATATAAAATCCTACTTAATCAGTTAACTGGCTAAACGCTATGTTTAAACTGGCTAACTGATTAAGCAGGGATTCTAGTGGGGGACCTCTCCAGCCCAGCCTCCCTGGCCATGGGGGGCTGCCACTATCTGCTCCCGGCTCTGCCATGCAGGCAGGGGGATGGGAGCAGGTTGCTGGTTCCTGACCCCCATGGGGGGCTGAAGCAGCCCTCCGCCTGCAGCGGGCCACGGACAAGGAGCAGCCCTACCTTATAGAGAACAATTACCCTTTCACATCCCTACCTTCTATTGGCCCCTTTGTATTAGGTTAGTTTCACCTCTTGGTATTATGGAGCTCAGCAACTATAATGTCACAACTTTAGTTATATAACTGCACAGTACCATAGCTATTTTATTGTCTTCTTAAACATATAAAGCAGTGATGTTTAAAACTGACAAAGCTGCATAAAATAATTGCACAACTCCAGAGGGCCACACTCTTTTTCCCTCTAATTTTTCTCTTTTCTGTCTGTTGAAGATGCATGAAGTTAGCTTAACATTAAAATTGCAAGTTTAATATTTAAAAAAAACCCTAAAACAGAAAACACTGTATTGCCATCTGCAACATATTTTTAAGATCAAAGCAGACTGTGAAGAGCTTCAAAAAGATCTCACCAAACTAAGTGATTGGGCAACAAAATGGCAAATGAAATTTAATGTTGATAAATGTAAAGTAATCCACATTGGAAAAATAATCCCAACTATATATACACAATATGATGGGGACTAATTTGGCTACAACTACTTAAGAGAGAGAGCTTGAGAGTCATTGTGGATAGTTCTCTGAAAACATCCACTCAGTGTGCAGCAGCAGTCAAAAAAGCAAACAGACTGTTAGGAATCATTAAAAAAAGGGATAGAGAATAAGACCTCTATAGAAAAACATGGTACGCCCACATCTTAAAAACTACATAAAGAAAAAGTTCAGAGAAGGGCAAAAAAATTATTAGGGATTTAGAATGGGGCCCATATGAAGAGAGATTAAAAAGACTTGGATTTTTCATCTTGGAAAAGAGGAGACTAAGGGCAGGGGGAATATGATAGAGGTCTATAAAATCATGACTGGTGTGGAAAAAGTGAATAAGGAAAAATTATTTACTTATTCCCACAATATAAGAACTAGGGGTCACCAAATGAAATTAATAAGCAGCAGGTTTAAAAAAAAGGAAGTTTTTCTTCACTCAGCACGCAGTCAACCTATGGAACTCCTTGCCACAGGATGTGGTGAAGACTAGGACTTTAACAGGTTTCAAAAAAGAGCTAGATAGATTCATGGAGGTTAGGTTCATCAATGGCTATTAGCCAGGATGGGTAGGAATGGTGTCCTAGCCTCTGTTTGTCTGGAAATGGGTGACAGGAGAGGGATCATGTAAGGATTACCTGTTGTGTTCCCTCCCTCTGAGGCATCTGGTACTATTGGCAAACAGGATGCTGAGCTAGATGGACCTTTGGTCTGACCCAGTATGGCCATTCTTATGTTCTTAAGATATGCAACAATTCCACATATGTAGCACTGTTAGTTACTGGTTGGACTACCAACTACATGCAGTATGAACAAAGTGGCCTAGCTAAAATTTTCAACTGGAACCTAATCTTTTGCATTTATTGATATTTCATCCTCTAGCCAGCTTAGGGCTGCCCCACTATCTCCTTAAATGCACCAAAACCTTGTGTAGCTGATGACTGTCCTCCACCCCACCCTGCCCCCAAATGTTTTTGATATTTTATAGCAGATGTAATGTTGCAGGCTCTTTGCAGACATTTTGAAAGAAAAACAGATTTCTTCCTCAAAGGAAACAAGTAGTTAGGTAGCACTTACTGGAACTCCTTTTTCACATTGACGTGATGCATGTTTTCAATAACTTGTATGTCTTCCCCAGAACATTTCAATGTAAGGCAATTTTTGCAAAGGAAAGTTATTAGTGAAGGATTTTCCTTATAAGTCTTAAGCTGATCTCTCTTTGCCTTCATTTTTTTTTCCATTATACTTTGCATCTGAAAGCCCTGAATCTAGAAGCAGAACAAAACATGGTCATATTCTACTAAAACTACAGCAGCAGACTTATGAAATTGAAGGATTTATTTCCAAGTTTATGTCCAAAACTCCACCCACTTGAAATGAATACGGATTCAGGAAATACAGATACGGGAAATGGATTCAGTTAGAAAGACACAGTCAACTTTAAAATCCTTTTTTTTTTTAACCTAACAATTTTTTTTCTGGTTGTTTTTGTTACAAGTAACTTCTAAAAATGACTGTCACAAAGATTTGAAAACAATGAGTATTTTTTTTCTAATTTTGCAGTTATTTTACTTTAATTTATGTGTTTTTTTCTAACTTCATTAACAGGAAAGAAAATGTTCTTTTTAAAACATATAAATGTGGTTGTAAAGCAGTAAATGTTGTACAAGGAATTGAGGGCAACAGTCATATTGATGTTCGTTTTGTTTTCAGGAAACAGACCTTTCCTCATTATAAGACAAAGAATGCGTCAGAGGCAATACCTTACGTAGATATTCCTCCTGTGACATCTTTTGGACACGTTGAATAGCTTTATACATCATTTTCTCACGAAATATATTAACATTTTCACGTTCAACAGCTCCTGATCCACCTGACGCCACCAGCACGTAGGTGCTTTCATCAGCTCGAGCTCGACCCCGGGCCTGCAGTTTGCAAGAAACATTGGCTAAGAAATCCTGCACAATCCTTCACTTGGCCATATTCATATAACTAAAGATGTTCTTTTGTTTCTTGAAGTTAAGAGAATGAGAATCTCTGTCTAGCACATCTGCAGTTAAACATTATTTACCTGGCTCTTCGATAAACAGCATTCCAATACCATGTAGTGCCATTAAAAATAAAATAACTAGCACATGGGTATTAGGGAGATAAAGTTTGAAAGGGACCAGGAGACAAAAACTTTGCAACTCAGAACCTAAGTTTTCCCTGAAAAAAAAATGCATGCAATACAAATCCCCATATTAATTCACACGTAACATTCTAGCTTGAATATAGTAGTATTTTGAGATGGAAGTGTTTGCATGTGTTATTTACCACTGGAAATGCCTTCACAATTGTATATTCTGTTCATTACTTAGATTGTAAACTTTTCTGAGTATGGATTTATTTTGTTATGTATTTGTACTGTGTGTAGCACACCAGGGCTGGGGCCTACAGGGGCATAACAATACAAATAATTAATATGGTCGGTGAATGATTTGGGATTTTTTTCACAAAAATCCTGTATCATTTATCTCTCAGGAGAGAGAGGAGCTAGTAAATGAAGGGTGGAGCCCCCATCTTCCTCTGGAGCCCCTTCTCCAACATGGTACAAGGGAGCAAAGGCCAGCCCTTGCCCATCCTCTCTCCTAGCTTCAGGAAGGGCCACCTAAGAGTTTAAGTATTGAGAATAGCTTTGAGCAGGCACTTGCATATGTGTGAAATTCAGAGGGTGCAGCATGGAAATGGGGTTGGTATAAAACATCTCTTTAAGCATTTTCCTCCTTAGTATGTAAGGGTCCCAAGATTTCTTGCAAATATGATACGTACAACAGAAGTTTGAAAACTGTAGGGATAACATATTAAAGTATTAAAAATGATTCCCCAAGTGGAAGTGACTCCCCATAATTTGTTCCCCACAACTTAAGTTTGTGCTTAGATCTAGTGTTATCAAGCTTGATAAGTGTTTAGATTTATTATTATTTAAGATTGTTAAATGTTTAGATTTATAATTATTGCCCCCTAGAATATAATTTGTTAAGAATATAATATTAGGTCATGTAACTTAAAACTGTTAAGAATATAATACTATGTAGCCAGAAACAGCTCCCCTCTCTGTGTCCCAGGGCATGCTCAAACTTTTGCAAGTGGCTACTTGTCAAGCCACTAACTCTGCTCTGGGAGCCAAGCCCTGTAATTGATTAAGGGCATTGTTACACTAATTAGGGAATGTATGTAAGAGAGAGAGTACTTGGACAATGAATGAATGCTTTGAGAGGTTCCAGCCTGAGAATGCAGCATCAAAGGGCTGAAGAAGGCGTCAGGTGCCAGTGCAACCAAAAGGTGTCAAGTGGAGAAAGACTGGAGGTCCACCCTATGAGATCACTGACAAGCACCGGGCAGCCATCCTGAAGACATCAGCATGATGCAGCAATTCCCATAGACTGGTATAGGAAGAAATTCCTATAAAGACTGGACCAAAAGACTATGGAGTCAGAGTCCAAGGTTCTGCTGCCAGCCTACCAGGAGCTTCAGATGCGCATCCGATCAGGACTTCGCTCCCCACTACCATCACTTGTGTACAGAATACCTGGCCAGTATTCTGTCACAAGCAACTTCCAGGCTGGTAACTATAACTACACAGAACCTGAATGAATGGATGAATGACTGTATGAATGTTTATATATTTAAGTGTATAAGGGTTAAGCAGTGATAGGAATAAGTGGTTAAACAACATTGTTTGCTTCTATCTTTTCTTTAGTTTTTTTATGATTATCTTTACAATAAATGTGGCTTTTTGCCTTATCCCCCTCATAAGATCCTGCTTGCTTTTATTGGTACAACAAAACAACTGTCAGAGAGTGTAACGCCTGTGCATCACCTCCCATGCTTCTCCCGCCAATGCTTCTCCTGACAAAGAAAGGTTGTTTTGGTTTTTAGACACATCAGTGAGAAATGCTGGCCTTATTTAAAACCACACCCAAAAATACAAACTCCCATACCTGCACCATAGCTATTTCATTGGTGACAAGACCATAGCGGATAACAATGTTGCACTCTTTGATATCCAGGCCTTCTTCAGCCACAGTAGTAGCAATAAGTAGGTTTACTTTCCCAGCACGGAATTTACTGATGATTTCCCTTTGTTCATTCTGTAAAAACAAATTGCATTAATTTGATTCACTATATTAACTTTCAGTGTTATCCTCCAGCACTTAAAACTAAGTAATCTTTCCTTTCTTTAAAAATTTTAGTGAATTATGGCCAAAGTTTTCAAGCTTAGGCACATTTAAACATGTTTAAGGGGATAAGAAACTACACCATTGACTTCAGTGTGTGCTGAAAATGCACAATACCTTTGAAAAAGAAAAAACCTCATTTTCATTTGCTTATTAATATTAAGTGCCAAAATATAAAAATCTCACTCTATAATCTCAGTGAACTTTCAGGTGTCAGAGAGGCTGGACAACACTGTTTCTTTGTTCTGTCATTAAACCAGCACTGATAGAAACAAAAATAAGGTCCTGATTTTCAAAAGTACAACAAACATCTGCCACTATCATTGATTTCAACTGGAGCGATGGAACTCAGCTCCACCATAATCACGCCCAAAGGTTTTTAAAATTTAATTTCCCTTATAATGTAAAATGTTTCTCTTAAGATAAACAGCACAGTTTTAAAAAATAAAATCCACAACCCCAAAGCACTGAGAGGCTTTTAGAGTAAAACAATCTCACATGCAAAGATATGTGACATCTTTTGAAATCTTTCTATGTGTTGTGTTCAACTTTAGAATCTAGAAGCTCTCGAATAAAAGCTCAATTTGCTCTTTCATCATTACACCATATTGCAATAAATCTTCATATGAAAGATCCAATTCCTAACATTTTTTTAAAAACTGAGAAACCCTGATGTAAATTGGTTCTGTCTAGCATATAAGCCACACTTTTTTTAAGTGCTGAAATGACAAGTCTCATTGGGAGCTAGAACAGAAATACAAGGGGGAAATTTAGCCAATTAGAACATTCATTTTTGAAATCTGAATATATTTTGGCTACAGAAAGTCACAGAGAAAGCACAGTCAACAAACAAAATAATGTGGAGTAAATCAAACTGAGTGATTCATTGTGAATAATATTCATTGTGAATTTTGGCAATTTCTCATTCAATAATTATCCAGCTATGGTGTGAAGCATATGGGCCTATACAAATTAAGAAAACAGCAATACAAGGAACAAGCACAGGTCAGTAACATTACAACTCTTTTCATATTAACACAGAATATGACAATAGATATTATTTTTGTCTCTTAATACACAATTTTAAAGAATAAAATAATATCCCAGATTTTAATAGCTGTAATAGAACATATAAAAAGGGTCTAGGCTGCCTCACTGAATCATAGATTACTAGAACTTGAAGGGACCTTGAGAGATCATCAGGTGAAGTCCTCTGCTCTCACAGATCATCAGATCATCCCTAATAGATGTCTATCCACCCTGCTCTTAAATATCTCCAGTGATGGAGATTCCACAACCTCCCTAGGTAACTTATTCCAGTGTTTAACCACCCTGACAGTTAGGAAGTTCTTCCTAATGTCCAACTTAAACCTCCCTTACTGCAATTTAAGGCCATTGCTTCTTGTCATCTAGGCAAATACAGCTTAGATGGGGCTACTGTAAGGTGGGTGCATAACTAGCTGGATAACCGTACTCAGAGAGTAGTTATTAATGGTTCACAATCCTGCTGGAAAGATATAACAAGTAGAGTTCCGCAGGGGTCTGTTTTGGGACTGGCTCTGTTCAATATCTTCATCAAAGATTTAGATATTGGTATAGAAAGTAAGCTTTTTAAGTTTGCAGATGATACCAAGCTGGGAGGGGTTGCATCTAATCTGGAGGAAAAGGTCATAATTCAAAATGATCTGGACAAATTGGAGAAATGGTCTGAGGTAAAAAGGATGAAGTTTAATAAAGACAAATGCAAAGCGCTCCACTTAGGAAGGAACACTCAATTTCACACATACAGAATGGGAAGCAACTGTCTAGGAAGGAATACAGCAGAAAGGGATCTAGGGGTTATAGTGGACCACAAGCTGAATATGAGTCAGGAGTGTGATGCTGTTGCAAAAAAAGCAAACATGATTCTGGGCTACATTAACAGGTGTGTTGTAAGCAAGACCCGAGAAGTCATTCTTCCGCTCTACTCTGCACTGGTTAGGCCTCAGATGGAGTATTGTGTCCAGTTCTGGGCACTGCATTTCAAGAAAGATGTGGAGAAATTGGAGAGGGTCCAGAGAAGAGCAACAAGAATCATTAAAGATCTAGAGAACATAATCTATGAAGGAAGGCGGAAAGAATTGGGTTTGTTTAGTTTAGAAAAGAGAAGATTGAGTGGGGACATGATAGCTGTTTTCAGGTATCTAAAAGGGTGTCATAAGGAGGAGGGAGAAAACTTGTTCATCTTGGCCTCTGAGGATAGAACAAGAAGCAATGGGCTTAAACTGCAGCCAGGGAGGTTTAGGTTGGACATTAGGAAAAAGTTCCTAACTGTCAGGGTAGTCAAACACTGGAATAAATTTACCAGGAAGGTTGCGGAATCTCCATCTCTGGAGATATTTAAGAGTAGGTTAGATAAATGTTCATCAGGGATGGTCTAGAAAATATTTGGTCCTGCCATGAGGACAGGGGACTGGACTCGATGACCTCTCAAGGTCTATCTCATCAGAGGCCAAGGAGATCATCAACTCAAGGTTTTGTACAGATGTAACCAATGACAGAAGTTAGTTCACTGATGTCAGTTGGCTTATACTGAGTCAGTCAAAGGGCATTCTGCCCATTATTTGAAAACTCAATCTTACTTAACGTGAGCTCCATCCTTTGAAAACAACGGGGATAGTTCTCATTGCTGTCAGTGAGACCATTAAGTGTCGCTCACAATAGTGTTTGCAGGAGAGACCCTTAACACCAAGTTCTGGTGTTCTATGAAAGAGGTGACACTACAAACATGCAAAGCAGACAGCTCCCAACATGCCTTGCTTGTTTGGCCTTTGTAAGATCACCATCTCTTCCAGGGGAACCTTAGGCCTCGTCTTCACTGACACAGAGATATCCTGTTATGAGCTAACTAAGAAATTTAGAGTGAAAGAATTAAGAGAAGACAAGGCACTTGTCATTTACAGCAGAAAGTAGCCAGATCAGCACTATACCTCGATTCAGCTGATAAGTGAAGGAGGAATGCCCTGGCTTTCAACAAATGTATTTTAAAATATGATTATCACTTGGTGCTTATGTAATGCTTTTCCAAGTGCTTCACAAAAGGGGGATGAGTACCCCCACTCTTCAGATGCAGAAATAAGTCACAAAGCAGTTAAGAGATTTGAACAAGATTGAGCAAAATCAGAGATAGATGTGGGACTGAATCCAGGTCTCCAGACTCCCGTCCTTTTCTCAAACAATTAAGACAAGCTGCCTCCTTTAAATGTAAATACATTTTAAACACCACTCACTAATTTCATTTTCTGTCACAGTTTTGTACCTGAGTCATGGGTTTAAATTCACTGTTATGCCCAGCTCCGATAAGATAGTGAGCTTTAACTCCCACTTCTTCAAATTTCGTGTTATCTTTAATCCACTGGAAAAGGGCGAATGCACTTTGCCGAGTCTTTGTAAAGATAATTCCCCTAGCTTCATCAGTCTTTGTGAACTCCTCCATTAAGGTGTTTCGCAACTGTGTGAGCTTCTCATTTTCATACTCTGGCTTTCCAGCCAACTCTTTCAGCTGTTTCTTCTTTGCTATAAATAATAGCAAATACAAAATCAACAAGATATCATCATGTAAATAAATGCTTTAGAAAAATCAAGTGAATAGTAGAAACTAATTCATTACCATAGTATGAAAAGCTGGGACACACCAATTTATTTTGCAAACTATTTTATGTTAATCTGTTGTGTTTTTAATTAAGAGAAATCCTGATAATTTACCATACACTTCAGCTATGGTGAGAATAAGCTAGAAAAGTGCCTGTATACCATGGGGACCAGTGAATTAAAAAAAAACATTGATATAGATGTAAACAAATAAAACAACATTTGTGGAGTGCCAAGTATAAACAATATTTTAGCCCTAATATTAATCTACCAATCACCTTGAAAAGTGCTGGCAGGCTCTTATATTAAAAATCCCTATCCCTGGACCTCACCACCGGAATACATATGTGGAGTAGTGATTTTCAGAGGACAGAGGTCATGCACTCTTGTAGGGATGCCCCTCACTGGACAATTTCCACTGCATGTAATAAGAGCCACGATTTCTTTTGACTGAAAACAACAACCAAAACAAACAAACAAAAAAACCTTTTCCTAGTCAGTTCCTTAAAGAGGAATGCAATGTGCATTGGGGACAGTTTTGGATGAATATTTTTAAACATTCAGAGGGGTAGCCAAGTTAGTCTGTACAGGATAAATTTAGGATTCCCAGGTGTCTGGTTTTGAATCGGACAGTCCGATATTTGAGCTTTCTGTCTGGGAAATAAATTGAGAAAATACCGGACATATAAAAGTCCAGTATTTTCTAATTAAGTTAGTTTTATTATTATGAGTATCAGTACATAGTTGCATACTACCTGGCTGGTAGACACTCTCACACTACGTGAGTGTGTCTACCAGCCAGACAATACACAACTACACAGTAGAGAGGAGGAGGGGGACGTGGCTGGGGCTGGGGTGGGATGGAATCCCCGGGGCCAGACTTGCTCGCTCTCTACCGGGACTGTACGCAGGACAGGCAGCACCCCGGGATCTGTGTGCACCTGGGTCAGCCAGGTGTGAACCCCACCGACTGGTTCTCCCCCAGCCAGCCCCGCTCCCCCCGAACCCCTTCCAGCTAGCCCTGCTTCCCGCTGGCCGATTCTCTCCCCATGCTCCCCCTGACCCCTTCCCGGCCAGCCCCGCTCTTCCTGAACCCCTCCTGGCCAGCCCCACTCCCCTCCCAGGCGGTCCTCCTCTCCTTCCCCCATCTGAGATCAAGTGTGTTCCGTATTTTTTTTGAAGCCATCTGGTAACCCAAGATAAATTTAAAAAACAACAAATACTATGGTAGCACTTTAAAAACTAACAAAACATGTAGATGGTACTAACAAAACATGTAGCTCATGATACCATCTACATGTTTTGTTAAATTTTAAACATGTACTTTATACACGTTTGCCACAGCATGGAAGGAGTGTTTAGTGAATTTCATCGCACACAACATGCTTATATGAGGGCATAACAGGTATTAATGCTATCTTAGAATGTAAGTTTCTTTTGTCACTCTATTGAGTTAAAACCATTTCACAGTGAAATCTACAGTAAGGACCACGCCCTGTTTTTAAAACAGCAGAGAAAAGTGAATGTAAATTAAATTTCCTTTCCTCCCAGTGTCACTAATGCCACCTTCAGTAATAAAATGGAACAGATTTTTAATTTATTTTTCACTGGTTAGGTAGGCTCTTTGAATTTCATTCACTTTAACTTTCTAGTTCTCAGATATTAACCTGATATTGATATGTTCAGTCTGCAAACACTGGAGGGAATTTCCTTCAAATATAAACCTTTCCATTGGAAGTTTATAAAAATATATCAAACATTTCTACTGTGACTATTATTCCTATTATCAATTTGAGGCTTATCTATAATAACATCTATATTCTGTAAGGGTTCGAACTAGGTAGGCTAATGTAGGCATTCGAAGTTGCAAATGAAGCCCCGGATTTAAATATCCCAGGCTTTATTTGCATCTTTCCATCCGGGCGCCATTTTTAAATCCCCCTAGTCCGAACTAACTGCCCGCGGCTACACGCGGCAGTCAAACGTTAACTCGAACTAAGTTCTTAAGTTCAAACTCTACATTTCAAGTGGACAGGGATAGGTCTCTCAATGGAGAAGTTCTTCTATTTGCTTCCTCCAGCAGGGCCAGAGTTCGTTGATCTTTAGGCCACGGTACAAAATGCTTCTTTTTCTTCCTGTCATTTGCCTGGCTATTGAGTAATGCACTTTTTATTTAAAGGGACATTTAGGCACTTGGCTAGATTTTAGATTTTCTAAGTGGCTTAGTTTTTATTGTTGTAAACTGGAGATTCTGGGTGCTCTTCACTTTTTGAAAACCTAGCTATTTAATCTTAGGTGTCTAACTGGAACTGAAGTCTTCTGAAAAAATTGGTCTTTTGGACCTAGTTATATGAGGGATTAACAGTCCTCTCTGAGGTTATTTATTTTCCATGATCATTAAATTTTCTGTCCTTCTTCTCAGACTGTCAATAAGAACAACAGTGGCTGCTAACTGTAAGAGTGGTTTTGTCATGTAGACAGTAGTTTTGTGGTCTAAGCCCACTGCAACTAAACTAATCTCAAGTAGCCCATCAGCCATTTGACAGAAACAAGTTTCACTCATCAGTCTATGCTGGATTCATACCAGTGACCTAGACATGGGAGACATTGTGTCTCACAATTATCAGTCCCCAGAAGCTTCAAGTACTTGACAGATTCTGATTAACATACAGTAAATAATCTCTTGAGCTTGTATCAAAATATGCAAAATCTTCAATAAGAGAATACACTTTTATATAAACATACTATACCATTGGACATGAAAATACCATATGATGCTGCTAGGCTAATAACTTTTAGACAGTATACTGTGACACAAACCCTATAGCACTGAATACTGTAGAAATACCTGTGAATTAATGAGTACCATGCAAATCACATATTACAGTGTCAATAGCGTATACTGTCAGCTGTATGGATTTTAGATTTTATTAAGTATCATCATATATTTTATGCTCACCGTAAAATAATTTTATCAGGAACTTATCTGTTTCATCTAGATTTGATGATACTGGTTCATCATCCTCATCTTCTTTTACTATTGTTTTTTTGCTTTTCTCCTCTTTATAGAAGTTATTGAGGTTGTTGTATGCATCAATCATTCGGATAGTGTCATTAATTTGTAGGGCATCATTATATTTCTTTAAGTGCTCTGCACAAACACGTTCTTTACGTTTTTCTTCTTTTGCAGCTAAAACCAGAACATATAGAATCATATGTTTGTATGGCTGCACACATATACAGCTCTCCAAGTCCAAAGTCATTCAGCATTTATATTAAAGTATTTTTAAATACCGTTCTTCTCTTCTTTAACTGCCCACTGTTCATAGGGCTGAGTTCCAAATTCAAACGTTGGGTTGAACTGACAATAATTTTGAATGTCTGTCATGATTTCTATAATTTTCTCTCTAAATGGATCCTAAAAGCACACAGATAAAAACTAATTAAATTTACAATCATTGTTATGTCAACAAGAAAAATGGAGCAACTTTTTCAATTTGCTGTTGTCTACAGGAATTCCCAGTACAAAAAATTGTTTCAGAAAACAAGGCTGCTGAAAGTATTTGCTCATTTAGCCACTTAAAATCAAGGAAATGAATATCTAGGACAACTTAAACCTTATACTACCCATATAATACACTCCTCATGAGTAAGTAATGTAAATTTCCTCACAATACAACTATATTAATACTATTCTTTTTGTTATCTCAAAAATATACGAGAAATTCAAAGCCCTTTTGAAAAGGAAACAAAAATTCAACATGACATTCATCTACAGAGTGTTGTTAAAATTCAACATTTGTGTTTCTTTTTCCAAAAACAATTAATTTATTAGATTAATTTGTTTAGTAGAAATACTGTGGTACCTGTTATGGAAACTGAAACTTTCCTAGAGCTACAATATCTCCAGAACACAAGCGTGGGATTACTATCAATCAGCAGGGAAACAGAGTTAGCCTAAAAACCTTTGACTCCAGTCAGTACTCCTTTAAAGATGAATATACGTTATTGCTTAGATTTTGTAAAAAAGCAAACAAAAAACCCCCCAAAACCCAAAAAACAAGGGTTTTGGGGGGGGTTTTGTTTGCTTTTTTACAAAATCTAAGCAATAACGTATATTCATCTTTAAAGGAGTACTGACTGGAGTCAAAGGTTTTTAGGCTAACTCTGTTTCCCTGCTGATTGATAGTAATCCCACGCTTGTGTTCTGGAGATATTGTAGCTCTAGGAAAGTTTCAGTTTCCATAACAGGTACCACAGTATTTCTACTAA
>JANRFK010006693.1:38754126-38764775 GCA_030068395.1 Apalone spinifera | reverse complement strand
ATCCCTGCTCCATTTGCAATTCCGACTGGCCTCCTTTGCATGACTTTTCCGGCATGACTTCTAGACAGTGGAGCTATTTTGGGATACCAGCTACCCTAAGTCTTTTAAACGCACCCGTTATTTTGAAATATTTTTCAAAATGTCGGGCGTGCTATTTCAGCATCCTTGTAACCCTAATTCCACGAGGGCTAAGGGATGTGTCAAAATAGCATGCTATTTCAAAATACAATTGAAATAAGATAAGCAATTTGTGTAGTGTGTAGAGTTTTGGGTGTTGTGTAGATGCACTCTAGATGAAGAACTGCAAGGCTTTTAACATCACGGTTATATTTCACACAAAATAAGTGTCCCATTTTTTGTATTTGATTCCATTAAATAAAACTAAACTAACAGAACTTAATGAACCTTGAGAAAAGACTGCTGATGGAAACATCCAGGTTCCATTTCTAAGTGTTTTTCGCTTGTTTTATCTTTTAGTGTGAGTGCAGACCTATCTGAGCAAAGGAAAATTCACACCAGAGAGTGCTTGGCAATAGTCATCTAACTACTACTACTGCTCCATTTTGAGGAAGTGCATTTGTTTGCTTTCTGCTTGGTTAAATCCAATAGATTAATCATATTGAAACTAGCATCGTATCACCTGTCTGTTTGGTTAACTTTCAATATCTCGAAATCCTCAAACTTAAGCACTTTAGAAAAATATTTCTTTTTCATCTGTGTCTTTTTTCTTCTTTTTTAATAAATATATAGATTTTAAAACATTAAAGAATGTCCTTAATGCTATGTCCTGTTCCTCTGAAAGGCTCATATAAATTGCTGTGCTGGGTTTATTCACAAAATCAGCATTCCTTGCTTTGCATTCTTTGCCTAACCTCCATTTATTTTACTTTTATCTTTTAAAGAAAAATTATCTTTGAATATCCACCGTCCATCAAAATCAAGTGAAGGATACAAACCTGACTGCTGTAAGACACTATTAGTAAACCACTGATGACAATATTATAGCGCCTTGACGCTCATTTAAAATATCAAACGTTGTCATAAGCAGCAGATTTCTCTCTTTGTGCTCTTATTGGTCTTCACTATATTTGTTAGGTGAAGATAAATTATGTTTTTTTAAACGAGAATTGTGTTAGCAAACATATTTTAACTAAGATCTTTTAAAAATCCTACTGTAGATAGATCAAGCCGTATTTTACCATCTGTTAATTGGTTCTGGTGAATCCCAGAGGGGATCGTAGGACTCACATTCAACAAACTAACACACTAAATATAAATTAAAAAAAATTACCCCACTTGGACTCCATATTCTGAGGCTATCTCTAGACTACAATGATTTATCGGCAATTTGCGTACCTTTTTCCAATAGTTTTGTCAGAAGAGACTTTTCTGAGATTTGACCCATCTACACTGGGTCAAATTTCAAAAAAACCCTCCTCTTTCAGAAGAGCCCTTTTTCCTTGGGGAAGGAGGAAGACAGAGCTTCCGAAAGAGCGCTTCTGCTCTTCCGCAAAAAAAAGTGGAAGAGTAGACGCATTCCCTGGATGTGGCAGAGTTTTTCAGTATACCTCCAGAGATGTAGCCGTGTTAGTCTGGTCTTGCTGAAACAAAAAGACAGGACTATATAGCACTTTAAAGACTAACAAGATGGTTTGTTAGATGATGAGCTTTCGTGGGCCAGACCTGAGGAAGTGGGTCTGGCCCACGAAAGCTCATCACCGAATAAACCATCTTGTTAGTCTTTAAAGTGCTGCATAGTCCTGTCTTTTGTTTCAGTATACCTCTGGTACCCCAGAAAAACCCCGTAGCCTAGACATAGCCTGAGTGATTAGTTTGTGCATTTTGAACATATACAACATGATGGCCTGACCTGCTGAAGCGAACGGGAATCTTTTTGTAGACTTCATTGATGTTGGATCAGGCCCCATTTGAAGGTTTCCTGTTACCAATACTGGTTTCATGACTCCTTTATATGGCTTTATTAGACAGATTATGTCAGCTGGTCCTATTTGGACACCCAGACTGTTCCCAGCCTCCATACAAAGGGGAGCCAGGGACAATATTTATTAGGGCTAGATCCCTGAAGACAAAAGGGTTCCTTTTCATGTGACAGACTTCTGCACAGTCATGTCCATTTGCAAGATCCAGGGAGCGATTTTCAGAAGTGACTAAGGATGTGATCCACAAAGGAACTTAGACATTGTTCAGCTCATGCTGTAACCTGCGCTTAACCCCAAGGTACCCTCTGCCTTGTAGAATTCTCAGCCCTGCGTTAGGTGCCTAGATCACGTATTGTACAGGAAGAGTTAACACTGAAAGCGGTGATCCTTCAAAGCTAGCAAGCTGAGCAGGGAGCCACCTAAGCTACCTGGGAGTGAAATGCAGAGGAAGGGAACAAGGCCTAAGGCCTCAAAATTATTTAGCTGCCTAATGCCTAACAATCCAGGCCTTAAGTCCCTTACTAATAGGCCAAAGGTTGGTGCCTCCCTCAAAACAGAATCGTTTCTTACAAAAAGTATGGGGCGGGAGAAGAGCAAAGGAAGAGAGAGCGAAAGCACACATGTGAACGAGGAGAGCCAAATGGTTGGGGCACAAAGATGTAGGAGATCCAAGTTCAAATCTCTGCTCTGTCTAATTTTCAGCAGACCTGATCCTGTCTCCCCTACCTCTTAACCAGAGAGCTTTAGAATCAGTCCCAGTCAATATTTAGTAATTTATACTAAATGTAACAATCCCAGGAGGAAGATTAAGAGAGTCAGTCCCCAAAATATTTGAGAGCCTGATAGGTAGGACACTCAGCTGGGATGTGGCAGATGTTGATACAAGTCCCTGCATGAGGCATTCCTCCCCTTAGATTGAAAATCTTGCTTTGGGTCCTTTGAAACTAGGGCTATGGAGATCTGGTTAGGAAGGGGATGGTATTGACAATTAAGCTGCTTTGCCTCATAGTTGTTTCCAGAAACTATCTGAATAGAGGACCTAACGAATGAAATAGGGAGTGAATGTGGGTCAGTGCTTCTACATCTAACTTCTCAGAGACATTTTGCACAGGATTGACAAGCAGAAAAGAATGAGCAAATGCTAGAGATGACCTCTCTAGGCCATCACATTAGTTTAGTTATTGAGACATGGATAGCACTGGCTTGTGAGAGGCATGGTATAAGAACGGAAAAAGTGGGTTGTGCCCACGAAATCTCATGATACTATCTATATTTTTTTGTTTGGGACATAGATGGCAGCTGATCAGTGAGTTTGTGAATGTCAGTGATTCCTAAACTTTGGCTAGAAGTGCCTAAATACCTTTGTGTAACTGGCTCTAAGTGATTTAGGAACACAAGTCCCTCTAATATGCGGTGTCAATAGTCATCTACTACACTAAGTCACACAGCTGCTCCTGAAATCTCATCCCTAGCCCTTAGATCCCTCAAAACGTAACTTGTCAACATGCTGCTAAAATTCATTCCCTCGCACTGCCTTCCTCAGGGGCTGAGCACAGACTGGCTCTCTTTGCTAGGCTGCACTTTATTTTGAGGGCTGCTGTAGAAAAGGCAACTGATGAAATATTTTATGGCACAGTATCACATATTATTAGACATTTATATTATAGAAGAGTCCAAAGGCCCCAGTCAGGATCCCACAGTTACGTGAAAATAGAGCCTGTGTGCCATATAGCTGATAGACTAAGCTGAAGCTCACAATGAAACTTCATTCATAGAACAGTGTGCTCATCTTACTTCACGCTTACTAGGGTACAGAAAGAAATTGTACCTGAATCACCACTTGTGGTGCTACTGTGTCCCAGGCTTTCATTTAAGCTACTGACACTTGCATCTGGCAAACCGACTTCAGATTCTGTAAAAGATAACATTAACATAAATCTAAATGTTTTACGACACAAGAATATTTCCATATTTGCTTGTAGTTAACACCGTATTTCAACACAAGCATGTCAAAAATCAGAGGAGCAGACGGGTGCTCTAAGATACGTTGCCTGCAGCAACAGGCTATGGAGGCTGGCAATCTAAAGGAGAATCAAGAATTCTGCCTGCCCCAGCTCTTCCTTTTCCCTATACCAAGGTTGTGGTGTACAGGGGGAGAGTTGCAGATGGCATGGAATCAGCAATGCCATTGGAGGATTCCCTGCTGCCTATCCCTAACAGGACAATTTACCAGCTTGTAAGGATACGTCTACACTGTGGAGCTATTTTGGGATACCAGAAGTATCCAGAAATAGTTATTCCATATCTATTGAAGCAGATTTCAAAATAACGGGCGGCTTATTCCAAAGTCCTGGTAACCTTTGTTCCACGAGGATTATGGGGCATTTCAGAATAGCGAGTTATTTTGAAATTTGGTGCCAAATAATAAAACATGCTATTTTGAAATAGCATCAAAATAGCTGCCTATCAGAGGCAGCAAGGGGGAGGCAGGAGCTAGTGCTGGGGGGGAGCCAGCTTAAAAGCCGGTTTCCCCAAGCACCATCTCTCCAGGTGGCAGGGAAGGCAGTGAGGTAGCGGGGACAGGGAGCGAGCCAGGAATCAGTTGATTCCCTGCTTGCACCTAGTGCCTCTGCTTTTTAAATGTATTCCCAGCTTGAGCTGGGTCCCCCCCCCCCACTGTGCACCAGCCTTTTAACGTATTAAGAGCCATAGCGTCCCAGGATGGGAGCTAACTGCACTCCCTACAGCAAACAACACTACCACAGGTTAGGTCACTTTCCAGAAAGTGAAAAATTTCACATTCAACTGATTGTAGTGTTATTGTAGCAGTGTTGGTTCTAGGATATTTAAGAGGCAACGTGGAGGAGGAAATATCTTTTAGTGGACCAAATTCTGCTAGTGAGGGAAACAAGCTTTTGAGATTAAACAAAGCTCTTCTTCAGGTGTGGGAAATATTCAACTGAAGTTACAAGAGACATTAAGGAAGGTAAAATAAAATTTTACTTTTGATATTTTTCCATACTACTTTTCAGTTACTAAAACTATAGACAAGCACTGTTGATAGTACAAATTATTTTCTTACAGAAAAAAAAGACAGGGTCAATTATAAAAAGATAAGGAAACACAGTAGAGGTGAAGCAGTTACAACTTACAGTTATAGCATACAAGTTATACTAAAGATTTTTAATCATTCATCTCATTTTCCATTACTCCTGAAAATATTTTAGTTGCTGCTCTAATAGAGGTATGTGCTCAAGTATTTGCCTTAACAATTAAATGCTCTTCCTGGTTGTAATCACCTAACAACAACTTCAGGCAATACAACCTTCTTTCTATAAACTTCAGCTTGCTTGTAGTAAATTAGTGAATTTTCTCAAAAAATGTTAAAAAGATTCCACTTCGAAATCTAAGTTTTTGAAACTGTGTTTAACTCAGTTTTTTGCTACGTGCCCCTGAATCTCCCTGACTTTTTAAAATTTTATTTTAACAATAATATTTCATACCTAACTGTTTCAGCATGGAAAAATAGGAACACTGACTAAGGCTACGTCCACACTGCAGAGCTTTTCTGGGATACTGCAGGTATCCCGGAAAAGCTCTGCCACGTCCAAGGAACGCGTCTGCTTTTCCGAAAAAAAATATTAGGAAAAGCAGACAATTTTTCAGCATCTCTGTAAATCTCGTTCTACAAGGAAAAAGGGATGTTCCAAAAGAGGGTTTTTTTCCTAACATTTGGCCCCATGTAGATGGGTCAAATGTCGGAAATGCCTCTTTCATAAGAAAAGTGGAAAAAGATACACAAATTGCAAACCACAGCAAACATAGCCTAACTGTAGAAGGAAAAAAAGTGAAAATGACTTACACTGAGGCTGTGTCTACATTACAAAAAAAAGTCAGAAAAAGATATGCAAATTGTGAATCGCAATTTGCGTATCTTTTTCTGCCTTTTTTTTTTTTGGAAGAGGCTTTTCCAAAAGTTGGCGCGTCTACACGGCACCAAATTTCTGAAAAAATCTCCTCTTTCACCACATCCCTTCTTCCTCATACAATGAGGTTTACAGGGATGGCAAAAGAATGAGTCCGCCTATCTGAATTTTTTTTCCTTGGACACGGCATAGCTTTTCCGAGATACTGGAGATATCCCAGAAAAGATCTGCGGGGTAGGCATAGTCTACGTACTGCCAAATGAACAAATTATGAAAACTGAAGAAAGAAATCAGTTCCCTTGTACTCTTTTTCAGACAGCATAATCTTAGGTATTATTTGTGTCTATAGCAGATTTAAAAACAAGCAAGCAAAGCAGACTAAAGTGTGACTTTTACATTGGTGTCTTATAAGTCTTCTCATATAGTTTAAAAGCAAAGCAGTAACATTTAACCTACTAAACAATTTGAAAATAAAACTAGAAAGTGACAATTATGTTATACCTATTAGAAGACTTAAACACTACAAAAAAATCTCTGGTATGACAGACTTATTTCAATGTTAAGCACTCCCTCTGCTGGAGGACAATAATATGGCAGAATTAAATTGTAAGCTTGACAGTATGGTTTATTTTCAAAAATGCATGGCTATTTTGGTGTCCAAGTGGACGAAGAACTAGCCCACATAACCTGAGTTCCCAGTGTCCTGCAGCTTATTTATGCAATTTCTATCTGTGCAAAATAAGTTCAAAGTAAGTGTAGCAAACTACCAAGTCAGGAGAGTAGTGTTGGCATCCACTTTGCACACATTTAAATGACTACACCAAGATACAAGGCAGTAACTTGGTCAATATTACCTATTATTTGAATAAATAATCCATTATTACTCATAGGCATCTGTTCTGCTGTGGTCAATAAATAATATACATAACAAAATGCCCTTTAAAAAAAAGAGCTTTTGTTAAAAAAATGAATTCTAGAACTTCCTGGTAAAGAAAAATTACACTTTCTTCTGAGAATTGTACTTTTAAAAACATACAGTACAAGCATACTGGTGATACGTGTGTGTGTGTGTGGCAGGGGAGACATAATCTGCTTCATGGTCAACATGTCCCAGGCCAGAGGACTACATGACAGCTTGGTCTTGTTCTCTTTTAAGATGATTATCAGAAATTAATCCCTCTTATTTATCCACAAAACAAATACAATAGAGGCAACTAGGGCAAGCTTTAACTTTGTCCTGGACAGCCACCATCAATGCCTAATCCTGATTTGTCTTCTCTGATGAGACCACCAACCAAGGACACAAGTACTGATTGCAGCTTTGTGACACGAAGACTTGTTCACTAAGGCCTGGAATGAACCTACTAACCACTCAATTAAAGCCTTCAGAATGGTCACTATCATCTGGTCTAACTTCTAGTTAGTGACCATACAAAAAAGACTCTTTATTCCCAGTGAAGAGATCTGCTGTTCCATTATGTCATGGATGGATGTAGGTTTTCAGGCACAGTCCTAAGGGCACCATCATAATCTGACCCTAAGAAACCTAAACATATTCTCTGTGCTAACATTTAAATCACAAGCTACAATATACAGTACAAAGCCCTCCCTCAAGATAACCCATTAGAAGAAAAATTAAAGAGAACTTATGTTCCTAAGTGAAAGATGGTTTTTCAGGTAAATGAACAGGAACATTCTCAATTTTTAAATGTTGATACTTTTCATAAATTATTTTTTAAAAAGTAAACCTTTTCTGACAGTTTTCCTCAGCCTTATTCTCTTTCCCTCATAATGCTCTTTGTGTCCTACTCTTCACTACGCCTAACGTTGCCTTTTTACACCCCCTTTGCACAGACATAAATGTTTGTACTTGTAATGTAAGAGAATAGAGAATAAGGCCTCCCTTATGTTTTTGATAACATGGGTATTGAAAAATATATTTAATTTGTGGAACACATGGACAAACGTACAAGGAGAAACTACTGGAATCAAAATGTAATAAGCTTCTTAACCCAAACAGCTGGACTGCCATAATAAAACAATGTGAGGTGCTCCTAAGACGAGGGAAATCAGAGAATCATTGGTAAGACAAATTTGAAACCTTCCTTTTAAAAGGAATACAGTGGAATCAATTTATAATGGTCAGGTTGGATTTCAAAAGAGAGCAACACTCAATGGCCATATGTCACAAAGGGAGTAGCTGAGTGAAAAGTACTTTTGAAAATCTGGTCCATAGTGCAAAATATAAATCAATAGGCTCCAATCCATGTATGGAGAACAGTATACAGCAGCTACTTCTTCCCTCAATCCCTACAGCAGTGTCTTATAGAATTTATAATCTATTTATAGTACAATTAACCACCTAACTGTATGGAAAACAGATCTTGTCAAACACAATTGAAATTGTTTTTAAGGAGACTGGGTGAGAGATAGCACAATGGAAAAGTTCTACCCACTTTACTGGGTCCTCACTGAAGTTGCATTCACCAATGTGAGTCACTAGGAAGTCTAGAGCACATCCCATGTTCTCTGTACTGCATGAAACTGAGCTGCTCTATGATACTTGCCCAATTAATTATAGGAAAACTTGTCTATAGATTCATGGAGGTTAGGACCATCAATGGCTATTAGCCAGGATGGATAGGAATGGTGTCCTTAGCCGCTGTTCATCTGGAGGTGGGTGACAGGGGAGGGATTACATGACGATTACCTATTGTGATCCCTCCCTCTGGGGCATCTGGTATTGGCCACTTTCAGCAGACAGGATACTACGCTAGATGGACCTTTGGTCTGACCCAGTATGACCGTTCTTATGTCGGTCTTTCCAGGAACATAGAAGGGAACCTTGGCAGACACTGGAAAACTGTGGTTCAGCCTGTGTCCTCACTGCAATCTGGATAGTTTACAAGCCTGAGTGAAAATGAAACCCTTGCTTTGGCCCACAGCCTCATCTTGGCTAGACAGCCCAGGTTAAAATCACCATTAAAGGAAACAGTTATTGTGGATAGAAAGGAGGTTAGGAGCAACACCCAGGGAAAGAGTCCAGGATAACTCTACATGAAAACATAGCCACCCTCAGAGTATATCACTGTGTCTGAGCCCTGTTCTAGAAGGACGCATTCTAAGAGTGAAAGGAAGTGCAATATGATCAGTTCAGTAGGACAATTATGTACTTGGGCATCTCTGCAAGACTATCTACAAATGTTTTTTATGTGGGTATCAATCCACCAGTTACTTTAAAACACTTTGTGACATGATTTTTGCACTCCTTTGGAGCTGTCTTGTCATCCTTGTTGAAGATAGGGATGTAAAATTTCGATTAATTGGCTAATTGAATAGTCGAGGCAATTTGCATCGATTATTTGATTAGTTGATAAGGACGCTTCTGCCTCTCAAGTGTAGCAATAACACTTGCTTCAAAGGCAAAAGTGCTGCAGGGAGCATGGGGCTAGTGGGGGATTCAAGCAGTCCCCCACTGGCCCCGTGCTCCCTGTTCTCCATGCTGTGCTGCCGCTTTGAAACACCGCAGGGAGACCAGCATCAGGCTCCACGCAGTGTTTCAAAGTGGCAGCGCTGCATAGACCCTGTGATCAGCAGGGGAGCCCCCAGCTGGTCTCGGGCTCCACGCACCGCTGCTGCTTTAAGCATCCCCTCTTACTCCCCCACCTTGTTGCCTCTTTCTGATAGAGCAACTAGTCAACTAGCGTGTTGACTATTCAATAAGCATTTGCTTATCAGACAGTTGACTACTCAATCCCATCCCTAGTTTAAGGGTTAGTTTTCAGACCCAAATCTTACTTTGCCTTATTCACATGAGGAAATCCATTAAAATCCCCAATTGGATCAGCATATATGGAGGCAGTTATCTTGACCATTATCATTACTCTCAACTGCAGCTCTATTTGAGCCTGTAACAGGTGTGAAACACTTCCCAGCTCACAAACATATGTATGAATCACTGAATCCCATATGGACCTGTATTACTGCTATTTATGGTTCCAGACACATTTTTCAAAAGTTAATTCACATAAACAATGGGGATAGAAGTAATTAAAAATGTTACTCCTCATCTGTGTTTTTATATCATTTAGTAAGTTAAGTTTGATGCTGCTGTTTATTTTACACCAAAAACATTTACCCTTAAAAAGTTAAAACATTTTTCACTTGTTAAACAATTACTGGCAAAAGCCCTTAGTGGAGACACAGTTATACTGGCATAAACGTCCTTTTGCTAGTATAAGCTGCATCTGCACCAGCTATAGTAGTGTAACTATACAAGCAAACATTTTCTAACAGAGCTGGGCTGATTTAACCTGTAATCTCTGATAATTGTTGAACCTACATGAGAATTATACATTTATTCAAACAACATCTTGGAGCTGGTTTTCAAATAGCTTTTAAATATTTTAGTACAAATAGGAGGAAGACAAAAACTAATGCTCTTTTTCTTAAATCAAACATGAGAAAATCATGAAGACCAAACTAAAGTAGCAAATGTTCACTCTAAATCTGCACTGGTTCTCCCGGGAAAGAGCAGTCAGGAGAAGTACAGATTGGCTCAGGTGGGCCTGTTCCAAAGTATTCTATCTTGTGTCAGCAAGACTGCTCCTGGACCCCCGACTGCTGCCTCAAAAGGAGATTTTTTTCTAGTTGCATTTATTTAATCAGTTCAAGTGTGGCAGTTTTTAATCATGCCTTATCCTGCTGGATCTCTCATTGAATTTCTCATCCCAGGGCCTGATGAAATGCATCCTAGAATACTCAAGGAGCTGATAGAAGAGGT
>JANRFK010006693.1:38737080-38754026 GCA_030068395.1 Apalone spinifera | reverse complement strand
CGATGACCTCTCGAGGTCCCTTCCAGTCCTAGGATTCTATGATTCTATGATTTGAATTAAAGTGATAATTTTACGTAAGGACAGAACAAAGCCTGAAGAAATTTGCCCACAGATGCATAAGTTGTTTATATTACTGTAAATATGCATTGGGGAGTGGGGTGGGAATTTACTACTTCCACCAGAGAGGCATACTTTCTCCTTTTCATTTATGCTATTAGCATTGCTAGAGTTCATTGGAAACAAATTTATATCTGATGTCTGACATATCTTGGTTTCAGCTACTTCTAATGCCAGAAGTTTGTCAAGTTATGTGAAATGCTAAAACAAAAAGTACCAATTATTAGATTACCTGAAACTACAGAAGTGTCTTCAAAAGATGTTTCTAATATAATGCTCTCATTGGCCAGACTATCATTCATTTCATCTCTCTGCTTCAACTCCTCCCCTACTGCAGGGGCCAGTGGCTCTTCAGCCTCCACATCCTCATCTGTAGTTGCTGGCAGCTTGATCTCATTTTCCTTATTTTCAGTTTCTAGAAAAGTAACAGAATTTGAACTGCATTACAAAATAAGCTGTTTTCATTGAAACATGGAGCCCCCTCTCCAAACGCAAGCAACTAAACAGAAAGCCTAACCTCATATTTCCATGTCTGAGTCAGCACACAGGGAAGTAAATGTGTTGACTTAGGGTCCAAATTATGGATGTTAAATACTGGTTAATTGAATAGTTGATTAACCTCATGAATTATCGGTTACTCAACTGTTCTATAATCCCTGAGGATGGGGCCACCAGACAGTGTGCTCCGGCCCCACTCCCGAGGAGCCCCCTGCCACTCCGTGCTGCTGCTTCTGTATCAGAGGCAGCAGCACGGGGTGCCAGGTGGGAGCTGGTCCTCTAGCTCCCCTCGTGGACCAGCTGCCTGCCACCCTGTGCTTCTGCCTGTCGGGGGGAAAAGAATGGGGGGGAAAAGAGAGAACAGTGCAGCTGAGCTCCCAGACCCAGTGCAAGCCAGAATTGATCAGGGCTACCTGCCCACCTGGCTCCTAATACACTTTAAATGCAGAGACGCAGTGGGAATAGGTCCTGGACCCAGTGAGAGCCAGGACTGAGCCAAGCTGCTGGTCAGCCTGCTAAAAAATTTACTGGCAGGGTTGTGGTGGAGGGGAAAGGGAGAAATGCATGTAGCCTAGAGCATTAACCTATAAGCTTTTGCTTATCAGTTAATCGACTACGCTATTACATCCTTAGTCCTAATATAGGATTTAGAATAGATGATCTTTTTCGATACTTACACTGAAAAATTGCACTCGATGGCTGTGTCTAAACTGGCAAGCTTTTCCACAAAAGCGGCTGCTTTTGCGGAAAAACTTGCCAGCTGTCTACACTGGCTGCTTGAATTTGTGCAAGAACACTGACGATCTAATGTAAGATTGTCAGTGTTCTTGCGCAAATATTATGATGCTCCCGTTCGGGGAAAAGCCCTCTTGCGCAAAGGTTAATTGTATTTGCGCAAGAGGGCCAGTGTAGACAGCTAAAAACTATTTTGCGCAAAAAAGCTCCGATGGCGAAAATGGCGATCGGGGCTTTCTTGCACAAAACCGCGTCTAGATTGGCACGAATGCTTTTCCACAAAAAGTGCTTTTGCGCAAAAGTATCCATGCCAATCTAGACGCTCTTTTCCGCAAATGCTTTTAACGGAAAAACTTTTCCGTTAAAAGCATTTGCGGAAAATCATGCCAGTCTAGACGCAGCCACTATGTTTATAATACTGTCACCATTTCTAGAAAGTATTTGATTTATTGAGATCTGTAAATAAAGTAATACACCAGATTCTGCTTTCCATTACACTTGTATACAACACTTGCTAAAGTGAATGGGTGGCATGGACATAAAGGTGAGCAGGATTCAGCCAGTATTATAACGTGGGTCCATACATCCAGAAAACATAATAGTCAGTTTGGTCTAATAATGTTCTGTCATTGATCTGCATTCATTTCAATGAAAAGACCATGCCTCTTTGAGAGACATCCCTTGCGGTACTTTTAGTTTTCAGTGTGGGTACACCAAGTGCATAAATGTCAGAATACTCCTCAGTAGCAACAAAGCAGTTTGTGAATTACATATGAGTAATCTAAACAGAAACACTGGAGAAAACTACACTATAGAGTTTTCCACATTAGTAATCCAATAATCCTACAAACCAAGCCCACTTTTTAAAAACAAAAATGTAAATAAATGAATAAAGTTTCTCTTATTTTCCCTACACTTGGTCCTTGTCTGCATACAATTTCAAGAAGCCATTTTCCATTAAAAAGTCATTTGGGAACAGAGGGTGGAGATACAACATTTTATCACCTCTTTTTCTAACAATGTTCTTGACTACTCATCAATAATGGAGGGTCTTTTAGAGTATTGATTGTACTTACAATTGTGGAGCCATAGGCTATGTCTACAGTACAGAGGTTTTTTTTAAAAAAACCCACCATTTTTCCAAAAAAACTTCACTTACATCCACACTGCAATCATGTTCTTTCAAAAAAAAAATCGAAAGAACAGAGGGGTTTTTCTGACATTGGTAAACCTCTTTCTATGAGGAAGAAGCCTTTTTCCAAAAGAACACTTTTGTAAAAAGGCGTGTGTGGATGGGGAAGAGGGAGTTCTTTTGAAAGAAGAGGAAAAAGCACAGGTGCCCTGGTGGCTACTCTGTCCACAGTAATCACAGCTTAAATGTGAGATAGCTAGAAAAAGCAGATCACTTTTCCTATGCGCTTTGGCAGTGTGGATGCTCTCTTTCGGAAGAAGTTTTTTTCAGAAGATCTCTTCCAGAAAAGCTTCTTCTGAAAGAAGCCTGCTGTCTGTATGATGTAGCCATACAGAAAAAGTGGGCAAGTCAGCCTCAATGGTAAGGATTTTTCACACTATTAAGTGATGTCATTTTACTAAAGTAAGTGTGTAGTGTAGACCTGGCCTCACCAGTGCACCAAATAAAAGCCTTATTGCATTTTTCATCCTGCACAGTATCTGCATAGACCAACATTAAAGCTGAATGTTCAAAAATCTGGAGTTTGTACACTGAATAATGCAATACCTGAATTTATATATGAGGAATATGCATTATACTGTTTACATAAATGACAGCAAGTGTCCTGGTTACTAGAACTTACATCTGAGAAAGCTGCTGCATGGAATGAACTATAGGAACGAATATGCTGTTAGCTGGCTCTGGCATCATTCTAGGGTGACTCCTTGATGCTCTGCCTAGCTGCTCGCTGTCCTGCACTGGGCAGAGGGTGGTGGTAGGGTTGCTAGTCCCTGCAACCAGTGGCTGCTTCCCCAGAGTTGCTAGGATCTTGCTGTTCCTGCTACTAGCAGGGAGATGCCCCATTAGAAGCCTGGACAATTCTAATCAGAGCCATAGAAATTCACCAGGTGAGGCTAACTACATACATATCTTTAGAGCTAGTATTTCCTCAGATGTTCAAACTGGGAAGACAGGGATGGGGAGACAGTTCAGAAAACTGATGGAAAAAAATTTGGACCTTCTTGGACAAGAAGGAGATTTAACAAATCTGGCAGTGAACTTCTAAAAGCCCTAAAAACTTCTAAAATGTCCCAGTATGTGCCTGGTACAGTCTAAATCTTAGAAGAGACATCTGGGTTGCTGCTTCTGTTTTAGCTGTTGCAGAATCCCAGTCAGCAATATGGAAAGGATGATCCTAAAACATTACAGTCATTCTGTGGTTATATAAATAGTTACTAGCAGCTGAAACACTAACGCTCTTTCAATTTTGTCAGTTACAAGAATGAACTAATTACAGTATTTGTTTCCTCTTGTATTAAATATTTGAGACCTCCGATTATCTTACCTATACAGGAGAACTTAAAGAGTACACACATTTGTAACTAGTAGTTCTTAGGAAGACATGAATCTTTCTACTGTGTTATTTTGTCTCAGAGGGGTAGCCATGTTAGCCTGTAACTGCAAAAACTATGAGGAGACCTATGGCACTTTAGAGACTAATAGATTTTTTAGGGCATAAACTTTTGTGGATAAAACTTTTTGTCATTTTGTGTTGATCAAAAACAATTTCCAGAATGCCTTTGTGCTGAAAATTGTATGGATTTAAAAAATACTGTATTCAAAACAAAGTTAATAAAGGTTGGGTAAAAATATGCAACTGAATTATAATTTTAAGTCGTTACTCTTCACTAAATTTGTTATTTGTCTGGTTATGTGTTTAAAAGTCTCTTGAGTAAGAAATAAAAGCCTTATCCTGGCACCCTTATATGAGTAATCCTTAAATAAGTATTCCCACTGAAGTCAATTTTGAAATTAGGCACAAGGACTCAGTACAGACACAAAAAAACAAACTGGTCAACAGTCATAATTTAAACTGGTGAAATAACAATTACCAGTACCTTGTATATTTCCACACAGTTCATCTGCAAGGTGTCCATGTTTAGTTTCACGCAGGGCAGCCAAAAATGGAGAGAACCAGTCTTTCTTCTTTATTATTCTACTTAACAACTCCCGTGCACCGTCTCTCTTCCCATGATTTGCAATTACAGCTAAAATCTAGTTAAAATAAAAGGGGAAATCAAATCCTCAAAATAAGATTAAAACCTCAAAACATTTTTAAAAAGGCTCAAACAGCATAGTAAAGACAAAAGGTAGAAGTTTTTTCCCCCTGAAGTCTGAATACACACAGATATAGATAAAAATACAAAAGAGGCGAGACAATTGTTTGTTAAGGTGAGATTTATTGCACTGTCACCTTGTCCATCTTCACGTACATGCTTCTTACAGGATAAAGCTTTAAATCCTATTCAAAATCTGAATAATATATTGTCACCTCTCTTACTTTGTGAGTTCCAGCATCACTGATTTCTTTGAAATAGTCTGACTAGTGGTATATATTAAAATATGTGGTAGGCAGCCCTGAAAAAAAGAGGTACTGAAGTTGAAGACCCTAGCTGGTTGCAGACTAAACCCAAGGCATGACCACACACTGTGGTGTACCCGTGTGCACAAACATACCCCTCCCCTGAACTGAGAGATGGACCACATGGGCTACCTCCCCTCTTTCACAGTTGGGGGAGAGGCATACCTTTTCCCATTTACAATTGTATAACATCTCCATGGCAACTAAAGCAACTGTTTACATGGAACAACGTATGAATTTTAGCTTGGTGGATGGTTTCCTTTTTTTAGTACGTTAATTGCAGTGTCTAATGTTACTTTTCTCATGTCCTTTCCCCAGCCCCTTCTGTTCCATTTCTATCTTCTCCTGTTTCCCTTCATACATTTCTCCACCACTTTGTCCCCTTTCCTTCCTCTTCCTTTGCCAATGCTTCCCTGTGGCCTGATCATCCTCTTCTCTTGAACATACTTTCTGTGTTCTTGGAAGGCAGTTCCTATTTCTTCTCCTCTTCTTATTCAAAAATAGACCCCAGAAGACACAGCTAGCTAGGTTGGCTCCTCCTGGTTTCCAGGTATATAATTTTCTACAGTGAAGAACCAGGATGTTTGGAGGAGCGACCAGCTCCATGTGGCATGCCAGTTCTCCACAGCCCACTGTTTGAGAACCACTGAATTAATGTATTCACCGTCCTACCTGTAGTGTTAAAAAAAGTACATAATGGTAAACCAGATTTTCAAAGTCTTTCACTTTTCATCACCTTCACAGTAATGATAAAATAGATAAGATATTAGCTTTGACACAGGATCTTTTTGTTTTCCAGAAAAATATTCAACATTGAAGTTATATGAAAAAAGCTATTGAAGTCATTTGTTGCAGAATGGTTACATTGAACTCAACAGAACTTAAGCACATGATTGAGGCTAAAACATGGGACTGGAGCATGTCAAGCACATACTTTAGTTTTGTCCTATTCCCTCCTCCCCCATCTTGGTGTATGTTCCAGAGATTCAGGTATGAAGGCTGTCCTCTTCCAACTTCCTTGCTGGAATGCAAAGACAATGTTCTAGAGATGCTCAACCCCCCCTAGAAAATCCACCATCACTACCAGAGAGCAAAAGTAGGCTGACATGGACATAGACACTCTCTCTGAGACCAAACGATGAGATACATCTTCTCTCTGCAAAATACAGGACAGCATGTGGCATGGAAAAAGCCAACAAGAATGCCATGAACATAGGGAATGTTTAGCAGTCAGAAACTTACTAGCATTCAAGGCTGGATCTGTTGCAGCATCAGAATGTAACATATGTACAATATCTACCACAGGTAGCTTTTCTGTCATCACTGGCATATAAGTCTGACACATTTCTTGCCTCCTATTGGACGGGTATTGAAAAGTTCTTAAGGCACTCTGTCTGCCTAAGGAGTCCCTATGACACAAATTGTGTTAGAAATCTTTCTATGTTGATGGGGTTTTTGGCTTACTCTCCATTAGTCCTTTTGTTTATTCTTCAATATTCTAATGCAGAAAGAAGTAGAAGGTAGCAGAACCAGCCACCTAATCAACATGTCAGAGCTTCCCACAGCTATCTTATCTGGCTAGTACACTAGAGTCACTGTCTCTTTCTCAACACAGTGAGCTGATGTTATGAAAGCAAAATACACAGTGTATCTCCACCATCAAAGAAGCGCTAAACTCAGAGTGGCCAACAGCACATTGCAACAAAGAGCAAGGCAGAGTACTCACTCAGACTAGCTACATCTGGCTGAATAGATGCAAAGGTCCTTTAATGGACATCTAAGAGGTATGTATGATGGAATCAAAAGCACAACAGTTTTTCAGCCAAGATGACCGCCCCACTCAAATGTCTCAATGGAGATATCAGTACAGACAGGAGCAAACAGATGCAATATTATCACAAACAATCACATGAAACCACTGTTTCTGAAAAAGAAGTATCCCAGCCTCCAGACTATCAAAGAACTCAATATAGAACCATCTATAAATGAGTCTGAACATTTCCCAAGAAAGACTATAAGAAAAGAGGGAACTCAGCTAACCACTAAAACAAATAGGACAGACTATCTTAAACATATGGATGATGTCTTGTTTCCTGCCAGAGGATGGCGGGTACCACAAGCCATGAAGAATGCAAGTACCACAACACTGTATATAAACAAAGAAAATAAGAGTGAGTGCAGCATCTACAGAGGAATTCCTTGTTGTTGTTGGAAAGGCATTCACACAGGTCATTCTAATAAGACTGAAAGCTCTTGCTGAATGTGTATTTACAGAGCGTCAGTGTGATTTCTGTCCTAGTAGGTAGATCAACTATTGAAATGGTCTTCATGCACAGACCATTGCAAGAAAAGCCTCAAGAACTAGAAAAACTTGGTCTGGCCTTTGTAGTTCTTACAAAGACTTTTGAGCTGGTCAGCAGAAAGGATCTTTTCCAGCTGAAGTCCCTTTTGCTTATTCTTCCATGCTCAAATACAGAAAAAAGGCAGAATTTAGCAGCACCAGCCACCTAATCAGCATGTGTCAGAGCTTCCCACAGCTATCTTACTTGGCCAGTACATCAGGATCACTGTCTCTTTGTCAACACAGTGGGGGCTGAAGTTATGGAAGCAAAATACACAGTATATCTCCACCATTAGAGGAGAATTCTCTAAAGAGAATTGGCCCCCTCCCCACTGCAATCTCTCTAAGGCTGATCACATGAAGCCTACAGTTCAATATGATGGTGGCCACTTTAACAACTTTGAAATCCCCAAAGCACAGGGCCATCTTCATGAACCAGGGATGCTGTGGGTTGGACACTTGCTGCAGGGATGCTGTGGGTTGGACACTTGCTCTCATCATGGTCACACATCTTCAGGCTCTAGGTAGCAGGACTCTTCTAGAATCGACTTCTCCATCAGGGATATGATCCCCCTCCCAGTCTGGCCTGAAAGAACTCTTGGCTAGGAGTGTCTCTGCACTGGGCCCTCTCTTCAGGGCCTCTCCCTCCAGGAGTGACGTGAGTGGGACACAAAGGGTCATGTGTCTCCCCCCAAATGCTGGGGGGAGGGGAGAGAAGCAAGGGTCTGGCAGGCAGAGCTTTCCTCTCCTATGGATGGTTTGTCCAACTGCCCCAGGCCCTGTGCGTTGTGGCTAGCAGTAGGGGGGTCAGCCCCCAGTGGAATGCCCTGGCCCCTTCCCACTCTGCTCCCCTGGTTCCCAGCTGCATCACTTTTACTTCCCGCCACTGGTGATTGCAGGGGGGGGGTTCCACCCCTTTCACAAATCTCCTTCCTCAGCAACAGACCAGAAGATTAGCAGGGTCCTGGCTTCAGGGGTCAAAGCTACCCCACATTCACAGGCCACAGCAAGAAGTAGAGTAACCAAGACCCAGCACGCTCTGCTCCTCTGACTCCCAGCTGTATCGCTCAGTGGAGGAGGCTTGTGGAAGGAGTGGAATCACCCCCCACACTCACCAGTGGCAAGAAGCAGAGCAATGCTGCAGGGAGCAGAGCAGGTTGCAGCCGGGTCACTCTGCTTGCCATCTCTGATGCCTATGAGTACAGGGAGGGGCTGACCCCTGCTGCTGATGCCAGGTCCCCGTTATTCCCCTCCCCCCCCCCCCATCAACATCATTTGTAGGAAGCGATTTGGAGAAAGGGATGGAATGGGACAGGGAGGGGGGCAGAGTAGGGACAGGAGGAGGTTGGAAGGGGTGGGGTTTGGGGGAGGAGGTGGAGTGGGGGCAGGGCAGGAAAAGGCAGGGACTTCCCCTTAGGGTTGCCAGATGGTTTCAACAAAAATACCGGACACACTTGACCTTATATTGCAATCTACATTACATCTTATTTAGAAAATACCGGACATTTATATTTTCTCATTTACGTTTTCTCAATTTGTTTCCCGGCACACAAAGCTCAAATACTGGACTGTCTGGTTCAAAACTGGACACCTGGCAACCCTACTTCCCCTGGGCTAGAGGTTGCAAGGGGAAGAGTCTCATGGAGGCAGTCCCATGACCAGTGCACCCCTTGCATCCTTCCCCAGCACTCACCCTTGCCCTTCCCCCTCCCCCTGCTGGCCCCAGTTGTTCACCATATCCCACTCCAGTGGGCTCCAGCCCCAGCTCCACTCTCCTCAGCATGGGTCCTGTTCTGCCTTCAGCCCCCTGAGCTGCTTCTCTCACCCCAGTTGCTGCAGCCCTGCGCCCAGCCTGGATCTTCTCCCTGGCCTGTTTCTCTGGTGCTCTCTGATTGGCTCGGCTCTGCTCCTCAGCTCAGTTTGGGCCCCTGCTCTCTCCTTAGCTCGGCCCCACTCTCTGACCCAGGCAATTCCAGCTCACACAGAGGATGGCCCCCTCCCGCTCCTTCATTAGCGGGTTTTCCCGTCAATCAACATGCTCTGACCTGGCATGTTGGCTTCTCCCTATTGCCACTGGAGACTGTCCCTCTCTGGGTCCTGATTTCTCTTTGACCCTTTCTTTTGCTATTGGCAGCTAGCCAGCCCCCAACCCTACTGAGCTGTAGCAAGGGGCCAACCCGTCCTCCACTGGCAGGAACAATTAGGGGGAACTGGGGACGGAGGGAGAAGATGGCAGCAGGAAATGAGAGGGCGCAGAGGAGTGGGGAGACCCTTGGGGAACAGCGTGACGGAGAGATGTACCAGTTAGGACAGTCATCCAGGGCAGTCCGCGCCCAGCAGTAAGAGAGGAAGCACAGTTCTGCAGAAGCGTTTTGGCCACCCAGCTGGCGGGAGGCTGGGAAGGCCAATTCCCGTGCTCCTCGCCGGGCTCGGCTGCCTGGGCTGCAGGGACGGAATCCCAGAGCCAGCGCTTCTCCGGGGGCGGGGCGGGAAGCAGGAGGGCAGCGCTCGGCCTGGGCGCAGGTTTCCTGGGACAGGCTGGAGGGGGGCAAGGCCACCTACCCGTTCCTGGTCCTCGTCCTGCAAGAGTCCCTTCTCCACACACTTGTTGGTGACCTCCGGGCTCATCAGCTTGTCCACCAGGGTGCCATAGAGCAGCTGCACCATTTGCACGCACATGTCATGATCGGCCTCCTCCGCCGGCGAGGGCAGCTGACTCAGGCTGGGGTTCACGTAGCAGACGGCCATGTCGCTGCCCCCCTGCTGCAGCGCGGTGACGAACTGCTGGATCCAGCCCGGCTGCTTGCAGCCCCGCATCACGACCTCCAGCAGCTCCCCAGCCGCCTGCTGCTCGCCCCCCTGCAGAGCGACCGCCCGGATCCGCTCCTTTTCCTGCACGCTCAGTGTGTCCAGGCAGTCCAGCACCGGCACCACCCGTATGCACTGCGTGAGCCGGGTCCTGAAGCAGGAGATCAGATAAATGAACTCCTCCTCGCGGGAAGGGGCCGACATCTTCTCTGCGTCCAGGCTCAGTGGCACGGCTGGGGTAGTTAGGAGTCGCTTCCGGGAGTCTCCAATGCCCAGGGAGGAGGGAGGTTCCCGAGCTTCTCCGGCACTCAACTAGCTGCTTGGAGCTGGCGGGTGGCTGTGGTTCTTCCCCGGCGCCAGTGCAGCCACACAAACAGCTTGGTGGACGAGTGAAACTGCTGGCTGGGCACGTCTCTCCGAGGTACCCCGCTCCGTGCCTCCGAGGTTTTGCTGAGCACGAGCTGACCACAGCACTTTTAAGCATCCCCAACCGGTCGCTTTCGGTTTCGATTCCTGCGGGCTGTTCGGTTTCCAAACGCAAAGGACTGAGCCATCTTCCTGAGTCCGCAGGCGGCCAGTCCCATGCTTCACTTCTTAATCTTTTCTTTGCTCCCCCATGACCAGTTCTGTATAGATTTCTATCCCACCCACATCCCAACAACCTCTGCAGAGATTAAAAAGACAAGGACTGTTCATCTTAGAAAAGAGACATTTAAGGAGTTGTTGATGGGGGGGGGGTCTATAAAATCACGTATGATGTGGAGAAAGTGAATAGAGAAGTTTTATTTTTTACCCTTTCACACAATACACAAAAACTCAATTATATTAATAGGTAGCAGATTTAAGGCAACAAGAGGAAGTACTTTTTCACACAATGCACAGCACAACTAGCCTGTGGAACTTGTCATGGGAGGTTGTTATGGACAAAAGTACAATTGTGTTCATAAAAGAATAAGTTCATGGAGAATATGTCTATAAGTGACTATTAATTAAAATGATCCTGGGCACAACCCCATGCTCTGGCTTTCCCTAAACTTCTAGAAGCTGGGGCTAGACAATAGGGGATGAATCACTCAATAATAGACCTGTTCTGTTAATTCTCTCTGAATTATCTGCTACTGGCCACTGTTGGAAAACAGCATACTGGCCTAGATGGACTATTGGTCTGACCCAGTATGGTCATTCCTATGTTTTTACATAGAGCTGTAACTGGATACATACACAGAAACTCTCCTCTGTTTATTTTCTCTTCTAACACTGTTTGTTTTCTGTTTCCCTTTTTTGTACTTCCATTCTGGGTTTTGGTTTCAATTCACTCTGTGCAATTTAGTTTCATTGTTGTCTCTCATCATTCCTTTTTTATTTCTGGTTTGTTCTATGTCCCTTCAGAAGCTCCTTCTGTCTCTAAGATTTCATATTCATCCCCCTCTGACTTTCCTCTTATACTTCTCTCCAAAACATCTTCACTATCACCAGTCACTGCACTTTCCTTGCATTTTTACATTTTCTGATTTTGGCTTTCATTTTTCTTCACAATTTGGAACAGTTTTCCAACCTAAAGATCCTTGTTGCTAAGTAACATCTTTATCCACCCTTACTTTTTCTGAGCATCCTAGTTGCCATGGCACCCTTGGTTAGCACAAGCACAGGATTATAGAGAAATAGATGATAGGAATGGTAGCCAGATTTGTAAAGGTATTTAGGTACCTATAGATTCAGATAGGTGCCTAACCTTAGGTACCTCATGGGATTTTTGTTTAAAAATCTTTACCTTTGAGTAAGAGGGTGAGTTTCTGTCTTTAAAAATTTCTATACCAAGACATGCAGGAATCCATTCCATATATGTGGAGTTTTATAAAAGTATCCTTACAGTCACATCTGACAACAAAGCTATACTTCACAACAATAATGCCTCTATTATAACCCTGTTAAGGGTTGGGTTAAGATACTTTTGTTTTAATTTGGCTAAAACCAGGAATAAGCATGGTGGCTTGTTTTCCCAGGTAAGAAAAGACTGATACTACACACAGGGACTAGGAATGTGATGCTTACCCAGAAATGGTTAACTGACTCCCAGGAGTAGCCCCCCGCCTGTGGCCCACCGCAGGCAGAAGGCTGCTCCAGCCCTCCTGTGCCCATTGCACCGCAGAGCAGAATGGGAGCTTGCAGCCCTGCACTGAGCCAGGAGCTGTGTGCAGGATGGGGGTGGGGAGAGAAGGCTGGGCCCGAAGGGGCCAGCAGAGACAGCACTGCTGGGTTTCGCCCCCTCCCCCCCCATTTAATTGGTTAACCGATTAATCCTAAGGTTTAAGCGGTTAACTGATTAAATCGGATATTACATCTCTACTGGGGACTAGAATCACAAGGGGACTGTGCATTGTGACACTCAGCATTACCACACTTAAAGTTGCTGTTAGTTTGCTGAGGGCTTAGCTACCCTTACAGTGTGCAGCGGAATGTTTCAAGCCTGGTGCAAGTAGGCACACAGGCAAGGCTGGGGGCTTTGAGGCAGGAATGTTTTTACACAATCATGCATATTCAGCATAGTACAACCTGACCACGCCAAAAGAAGGAGTAAACTGGTACATTTTATTTCTGATCATCAAAAAGCAGATGCAGCCATAAAATTGTTAACTACTAACATAGTTTTGCAACATCCTGAGTATCAGGGTGTACTCCAAATAAGGGTATGTTAGGTATATTACACAATATGTAATTAATTGTAGATATTATTAGAATGACCAAGTCAAGTATAAATATAGGAATAGGAAGGATAAGCAGTAGGGGGGACTGAGCAAGGTATTCCCACATATCTTGCTTGCAGCAACTAGAAGCTGAACCATTCATTCCAGTAGATGCATTGAGGATGCCTCTATGCTTGGGGAAAGAGTGAGGCCACAACCTCCTGTCCGGCAGTTGTAAGACTGCTTACAGTTGAATTGCGTGTGATTTATAGAAATAAGTATATGTATGTCTGTATCCTTAAAGCTTCAGAGGGGTAGAAGAGTTAGTCTGTAACTGGAAAAACATTGAATAGTCTAGCAGCACCTTCAAGACTAACAAAACATGTAGACGGTATCATGAGCTTTCGTGGGTACACAGATGAAGAAGTGGGTTGTACCCACGAAAGCTCTTGATACCATCTACATGTTTTGTTAGTCTTGAAGGTGTTGCTAAACTATTTGTTGTTTTTCAAGTATATCCTTAACGTTGCATACCTTGTGTATTGTCCAGCTGGTTCTGGAACCCAAAAGGGGAAAGGCTATTCTTGATTTAGTCTGGATCTGGTTCAAGAGGTAAATATAACTGGACCACTTGGAAATAGCGACCATATTGTAATAAAATTGAACATCCCTGTAATGTGAAAAACACCTCAGCAGCCTAACACGCTAGCATTTAATTTCAGAAAGGGGAACTACACAAAAATGAGGAAGTTAGTTAAACAGAAATTAAAAGTCCCGGGACAAAAGTAAAATCTCTGCAAACTGCATGGAAACTTTTCAAAGACACCATAAGGCATAAGGATCCTGTGCAAAACAGGGTTTTTGCGCAAAAAACCCCCCATCCACACTACTTTTTTCCCCACAGAAACCCTTTGTGCAAAACCGGCGTGCAAAGATTATGCAAATGCAGCATGGTGATATGCTAATCTGTGTCTCATTTGCATACACACTGCCGGCAAAACCGGCAGTGTAGATGAAGCCCTATAGTATAGTAACTTAAAAGTAAAACACTCAGAATACAGCATAACTGCAGCTACTGTAGGAAAAGACCTTATGTTAACTATTATCTTTTCCCCAGTGAGACTGTTTCAGTAAGGATGAAAGAATCTGGCTCATAAAGAGATGTTTGCAAGTCTATAGTGCCTTTCATCAGAATATCTCTATACCGTTTACAAACCTTTAACCTGAAAAACAAGTAGTCCTGAAAAAGTGGGTTTTGACCATGAAAGCTCATACTTTATATATATAATTTCCAAATAACTCCCCTTATTTCAAAATAACAAGCAGAGCGTCCACACTACCGAGCCTGTTGTTTCAAAATAACTCCTGCTTGTCATGAGGAATAACACTTATTTCAAAATAGCTATTTCCAAATAGCATTAGTGTGAAAGCTCCACTGCTGCTATTTTGAAATACCCTAGTGTTTCCTGGGGCTCTAAGTCAAAGTAGCACGTTCACATTAAGGGTACGTATACACTGCACAGTTATTTCGGAATAAGCTATTCTGGAATAGTTATTCTGAAATATGTTATTTCAAAATAGCAAATCTACACTGAAGGGAAGCCTCAAAATTAGTCCGAGGCAGACTTCCCTAATGTAGACATGCTATCTTGATTTAGAGCCCTAGGAGGAATAACTTAGAATGACCCTGGTGAGGGGCTATTTCGAAGTAGCAGAAGTGGAGCGTCTACACATGCCTTATTTTGAAATAGCTATTTCGGAAGAAGCGTTATTCTTTGTAGAATGAGGCTTATAGAAGTCGGAATAAGCTGTCCTTTATTTCAAAATTATTTCAAACTGCTGTGTAGACGCTCGCATAGTTATTTCAGAATAACAGTTGTTATTCTGAAATAACTTTGCTATGTAGACACACCATAACGCAGCCTGCCTCAGACTAATTCAGGCTTCCCTGTAGTGTGGACATGCTATTTCGAAAGTTATTTTGGGAGTTATTATTCTGAAATAAGTTATTTTGAAATAGTTTCCTAAGGTGCCACAGGACTATTCGTTTTTAAAGTTACAGACTAAAACAGCTATCTATCCCTCTGAGACCTTTAACCTGAAGGCACTCTTGCTTGATAAGGGGAAAATTGATGTTTTTCACAAAATATTGTAGGATATCTTCTGGCATCTCAGCGAATTGTGGGAAAAGAGGCCAATCACTTATCATTCCTGCCACCATATCCCAGAATTCAGCTGTTCCCCATTCCCTTTCCAAACTGCTCACACCCAGCATGGTATAAGGGCAGAGAAATGCACTAGTCCATTATTGGAAAAGCAAGAAAGCAGATGCTGTTATACTGGACAGAATTCTCACTGATTGATCCAAAAGTGCTGACTATATGAATCAGGAGGAGGAAGGTATTGACTGAGAACTCCATGTTTAATGTTATTCAGGTATTTGTGTTTGATTTATTTTCAGAGCAGTTGCACTCAGTACACTGATGCTTCTGGGTGCTGCCAACAGGATTGAATGGTGAGATTGACTCATTATAGATATCTAGGACAAACCTCAGAGGCTGGGGAGGGTTCTTTAGCCGAGGGCGGGCTTATACCTGCCGGCTGTGTCTAGATTGGCAAGTTTTTCCGCAAAAGCAAGCGATTTTGAGCAAAAACTTGCCAGCTGTCTACATTGGCCGCTTGACTTTCCACAAAAACACTGACTTCCTACTGTATGAAATCAGTGCTTTTTGCGGAAATACTATGCTGCTCCCATTCTGGCAAAAGTCCCTTTTGCAAAACTTTTGCGCAAAACTTTTGCGCAAAAGGGCCAGTGTAGACAGCTGAGATTTGTTTTGCGCAAAAAAGCCCCGATGGCTAAAATGGCGATTGGGGCTTTCTTGCGCAAAAGCGCGTCTAGACTGGCACGGACGCTTTTCCGCAAAAGGTGCTTTTGCGCAAAAGCATCCGTGCCAATCTAAACGCTCTTTTCCGCAATCACTTTTAACAGAAAAACTTTTCCATTAAAAGCATTTGCAGAAAATCATGCCAGTCTAGACACAGCCGCCCAGTTCCTGGAACCAAATAGGACAATCAGCAGTGGCTCCAGAATGTCAGGACCTGAAAGGCCACATTACTGAGTGGTGTATATGATGCTTGCCCTGATGCTATGTTGCTATAACACTACAGTGAGATCTGCTTTCAGAACTGAAAAGTGAATGTCAGTGGCAATAAGGAAGCCTGCCACCCCACTTTGCCACAGGTCAAGAGAGTGGGGCCTCAGTTCCAGGTAGGGAAATCAACAGTGGGAAGCAATTGTGATGGGAATATGCATGGCAATTGTGTCCTTTTGCACTGTCTGGGAAGTGTGCAGGAGTAAGGAATTAAATTGCTACAACCTGTGCATGTAGACCAGGTTTATGCCTATTTTGCATAGATAGTGACTATGCAATGCATAGAGCAGTAGTGAATCAGTCCAAGAACATTTGACTTGTAGAATATAGGTATATATGTACAGGTATTTTATATGCTTGGAAATATTAAAGGTACACACGAAATCCAGTCAGTTAAAAAAAATTAGTTTCTGTTATTAAACTGGTTTCTGAATCCCTGGTTTTAGAAACATGTTTCCATTTTTTTTAAAAACATATTTTCCCTCTTCCCTATTACTGATTGAAAGGCCAACCAGCAGGGGTACAACTGCGGAAGTACTTTGTGGTGTTGTTGTTTTCTCTCATGGCTTCAGTAATGAGTATACTTCGAAGTTACTTGAAACAATAGGAGGGAAAACATTTCCAGACCAACCTTGATTTTGAAATGGAGGGTTATGTTATGTGTTACGTAACTTAGACAGCCCCTAATGCTTCAAAGAACGTCTCTGAACAGGAGGGTTGGAAACCGAGCCCCTGTCCGTGTTTAAATCCCCTCCAACCCATCGCTACTGTTATTACTCACCGTGGAAACCCCCCAGCCCAGCCTAACATTGGAGCCATGGCTCAGCCCCACGCCGCCTACGTTCTCTACGCAGCCGGGCTCGAGCGTGACTCAGTTCCTCTAACTCAGTAACTGGGAAGGCCAAGAATCCTGCCTCCCTCAGCTTGCTCGCCCCTCCCCCACGCGCATCCCCATTCTCGCCCCTCCCCACTTTTCTGCTCCCGGCCGCTAGTCCCGCCCAAACGAGGGGGGGAGGGG
>JANRFK010006693.1:38705370-38719107 GCA_030068395.1 Apalone spinifera | reverse complement strand
TTAGGAAGGAACAATCAGTTTCATACATGCAGAATGGGAAGCGACTGTCTGGGAGGAAGTATGGCAGAAAGGGATCTAGGGGTCATAGTGGACCACAAGTTGAATATGAGTCAGCAGTGTGATGCTGTGGCAAAGAAAGCAAACATGATTCTGGGATGCATTAACAGATGTGTTGTGAGCAAGACACGAGAAGTCATTCTTCCGCTCTACTCTGCACTGGTTAGGCCTCAGTTGGAGTATTGTGTCCAGTTCTGGGCACCGCATTTCAAGAAAGATGTGGAGAAATTGGAGAGGGTCCAGAGAAGAGCAACGAGAATGATTAAAGGTCTAGAGCACATGACCTGTGAGGGAAGACTGAAGGGATTGGGTTTGTTTAGTTTAGAAAAGAGAAGATTGAGTGGGGACATGATAGCAGTTTTCAGATATCTAAAAGGGTGTCATGAGGAGGGAGAAAACTTGTTCATCTTGGCCTCTGAGGATAGAACAAGAAGCAATGGGCTTAAACTGCAGCAAGGGAGGTTTAGGTTGGACATTAGGAAAAAGTTTGTAAAAGGGTAGTCAGACATTTATCTAACCTACTCTTAAATATCTCCAGAGATGGAGATTCCACAACCTCCCTGGGCAATTTATTCCAGTGTTTATCAGGGATGGCCTAGACAGTATTTGGTCCTGCCATGAGGGCAGGGGACTGGACTCGATGACCTCTCGAGATCCTTTCCAGTCCTAGTATTCTATGTAGACACAGATATCTTCATGTCTTTTCAGCCATCTTCTACCTGATTTTGTTTTTTCTGGTGAGCTTTCAAAATTTCTTGCAAAAGCAAATTAACCCTTGTTGACTATTATCACTGAAACTGCACTAGTTGCTAGAAATTACACAGGTAAAATTAATGTACTTTTGATTCAATCATTGATTGTATTTTTCAGCATTCAGTTTGGAAACCTGCAGAATTATGATCTCCATGATGGATGTATCCTTCAGAACATCTAGACTGTAGTGTAATCTTAATGTCAGTTTAAACTGATAAATTCTGAGAAAAAACTAGGTTTTCAAAACATTTTAACCTATTTTAGAACACTGTCCTTGGGCTCCATTCATTTTTATGTTTCACTGAAATTGATTGTTTTAGTGTTGTCAGTGTGGTTAGAAGTCAAACTGCCTCAATAATTTGGTATGTCCTGTTAAGTTAGCTAATTTTAATGTATTAAATTAAGTTAGTTAATTTTAATGTATTTAAGTTATTTTTGTTAACAAAATTACCTCAGAGAGATTATACAGGAAAAATGGGATTTAATGAATTCAAAGAACTCTGGGCAGCTCTTAATGCTTGGAAGCAAAATTTCATGATGATTGATCAAGACCGAAGTGGAACTGTGGATCTTCATGAACTGAGTCAGGTCATTACAGCTATGGGTAAGACAGCATTTGAAAAACGTCTGCAACCTCCTGTCGGTTCTGTTTAATGCCATATATATTACTGGTTTAATTATAAGGATGCAGCAAGTAGAGTATGGAAGTTTGCAGTGGAGGGAGTTGCTACCTGTGGATCAAAGCATGGGGCTTGTACAGGTACTATACTTTGTTCCTGGAACTCCTTGATATCAACTAAGTATTTTTTCCACTTTGGCTATCCCAGAGTGCTGATAATGAGCTTCATAAGGAGCTGCATATAGCTATCTTCAGATGGAAAGAGAAGTCATCTGGACGCACATCTTTGAATATTGAGAAGAGATCTCTTAAAACAAATGCCATATTTAGTACTCAACAGTGTTCATTTCTACGAGTTTACATGCAGCATTTCTTGATATTGGCATACACAGGGCTGCATCCATTTGGGGTACAGGAGGAAAAGGAAGACTTTCAGTATATTCTGCCCCTGGAGAGTCGTGGGTAGCCCAGTTTGTTTTGGGGGTACAACATTTCACCAGAATATAACGATACACACAAGCAGTGATGACTCTAGAGTCTAGACCGCCTTACAGGGCAGATGTAAACAAGCTTCCCTTTGATGGCAGGTCATTATAGTGACTAAAAGTTGCTCTTCATCTATATTCTAGAAAACCTCATTTAAAGTTATATGAAACTTTCATAGCTGTTGCTAACCAACAATAATAAATCAGGAACCAGTGCCAGAAATTGCACCAGCATAAAAAAGCTTTCTGTTAAACTGCATTTCTGGAACTCTGATGTATAGTCAGATTTTTCCATTTCCCTCTTGAGGGGGAAGGACTAATGATTTTGTGAATTAAAGTGCTTTTGGTGTTTGAAGCAATAGTTATGTTGTATGTGGGCTATCCCATGCACAATCTACCCATAAGTCTCTAGCCTGCAGCCATTAGCTGCCTCTAAGTTAATAACCGAATAGAGGTAGAAGGTGAAGGTTAGCTTCCTAGTTACTCTTTTGAATAATTTTGGGTGAAAAATGAGCTCACTACTAGGTCGTATGATTGCAGCTCAGGTATTGTCATATAGCATCGTAGATGTAGGAACATGGTCTTCAGCAGTGTAAGTAGGTACTGAAATTCAATATGGGTGAGTTACTTTGCATAGCTGAAGACCATGACCTACATCTACACAGCTATATATGGCAATACTTGTGTCCTGTGTTCTCATCTATGTTTCTGAAGTGAATGCAATTTAGAAAATATGAAATATCTAAATAAGATTCTTTTCCCCCCTCCTTCATCTGAGTCTCTGTGCTTTCTGAAGTTATGAGAGGGCATCTAGAGCATCCTGTATTGTTCTTGTAACAATTAGATACGGGCGATGCAGTATTTCATGTTCACAATGCTTCTGGCAGACTGGTTTTGTAGTCCTCACCTTTTTTTCATTTGCTCTTGTGTGTGTTGCTAATTTCCCTTCTCTCTTCAACCTGTCAAAGCAGCATTAAAACACAAACTGCTCTTTGTACAGTGGAGAGTCATGCTGTCTATATATGCTGCACTCTCACATGTAGAAGGCCATGAGTTCAGTTAAGCTTCTCTGTTGCAGAGGATATTCTAAATCCATGTTTCTCAAAGTGGTCTGCAAAACCACTTTGAGAAATCTATTAACTGGTTGCTTCTGTTTATTTGCTGGCGATGTGACCACAGAGGCTCACAGCTCCCATTGGCTTTGTTTTGCTGTTCGCAGCCAAGGTGAGCTTCAGGAAGTGGTGTGGGCGAGGCAGCCGTTTCCTGTGGCTCTCCTTAGTTGCAAACAGCAAAACAAAGCCAATAGGAGCCGCAAGGCTCCATGGCTGCAGTGCCAGTAAATAAACAAATTGGCAAAGGTTTCTCAAAGTGGTTTTGTGGACTACTTTGAGAAACACTGTAGTAAATAAAGCAATTGACAGATGAACAGAATACTAAACCTTCTTCTACTGCTTGGCCTTGTCCACGAGCTACCCTCTGGCTACTTGTGTTAAGATCATGAAAAAAAGTCAAGGCTGACCTGATTATTCAGAGCTAGCATCTCTATTTAGTATGTTTATTTACTTAATTTTTGTCCTAAGTGAAAGATTAAATGTTTTGAGTTTCTTGATAATGCCTGAAGTCGTCCTTTCAAATAAATTTCAGGTTGGGTGCATGATGTAAAATGGAATTGTTCTAATGTCAGGAAAATTTGAACTTTTCCACTACTGTATATGAACACTTTCTTCATTATGACCTATTTTCTGTAATGCAGGATGTATGGTAACTTATTTCGGTAGTCAATATTTTCCAAAGATGATCCAACAATCTGTTGCAAAACTGACATACTGGCTACAACTTCCTATTTTTTGGTCTTCTAGGTTACAGGTTAAGCCCTCAAACGCTGACTGCTATTGTAAAACGTTATAGCAAGAACGGCAGAATCTTTTTTGATGACTATGTGGCTTGCTGTGTGAAACTACGGGCATTGACAGGTATGGAGATTTTGTAGTTTTTGAAATAGAGTTCATTCTAAATTCTGAACTTCAGAGTTTATTCTATATTTTCCTCATCTAAAAATTGCAATCGCAGATCAAAGATTGTACATCAAGTTGTGCTTAAATCTCTTATAATTCTAAGGTATTTTTAAAGCTTTATTTTGTGAATAAATGACTTCTGTATTTTGAGTAATAGTTGTTTGGTATTCAGGATATCCTAGAGAGTCATTTTACTTTTCTGCAGATTGACCCTATCTAGTCCGGCGCCCTCGGGACCTGACTGGTTCCGATTGAGAGAATTTTCTGGACCATGGAAAGTCAATATTATCTAGCAGTATTACCAACACTTCCACTGCTTACTGTGGTGTTTAGGTGTAAATTAGAGCTAAATAACAGCACAGAACACTGAGAGCTATGACTAGTGGCTGAAAACAAACTTTATGGGATGGCGGGAAACTTGGCCACTCCCTTGAAAAGTGGACATCTGGCTAACTAAAATCATTCCAATGATGGATGTTTCTGGACGAGAGGGTTCTGGATTAGAGAGGTTCAACCTGTACTGTAATTTAGATAGAATGTTAAAGAAAATAAATGAAGTGTTTAATTGGTTCAAAAGTGACAAATTTGCCTTGAAAAAAATGAGAACTATTTGACAAAGTATAATACTTCCAACCAAAATTATGTTTAGTGTCTACATTAAATACTTCGGAGTTTTTTGCAAAGCTCCAATTTACTTACTTTATGGTTTTTTTCTAAGATTTTTTCAGGAGACGAGACAACATGCAACAGGGATACGTGAATTTTGTATATGATGATGTAAGTATCTGTAGACAGAATACTCAAATTTGTCAGAACTATATGAAAATCTTTGTTGAAAATGACTGACTAGAGCTGCATGTTTAAATTTGACTTTAAAACCTAATCTTCTATTATGCGTTTAGTCTTATCAAAATGTTTCTTTTTATAATACTTTTTGGTTGCATTTACAGCTGTCAATTGATGTGCGTTAACACCTTCGATTAATGCAGGGAAGGAATAATGGGTTAATTTTTTTAACGTAGATGTTAATGCTGTGCTGCCCCTTTGAAGCGCCAATCCAGCGCTTCAAAGGGGCAGGGCATTAGGAACCGGGGATCAGCTGGAGTGCCTACCTGATCCTCAGCTCTGTGTTATGTTGCCCCTTGGAAAGGCTGCCCCAGTGTTTCCAAGGGGCAGCATCGCAGGAGCCGGGGGTCAGCTGGAGTCCCCATCTGATCCCGAGCTCTGCCTTGCGATGCCCCTTTGAAGCGCTGTTGCTTCAAAGGGGCAGTGCTGGGTGGAGCTTGGGATCAGCTGGGGACTCCAGCTGACCCCGGGCTCCTGCAGTGCTGCCCCTTAGAAATGCCAGGTCAGTGCTTCACTGAGCCGGGGTCAGCTGTGGACTTCAACTGATCCTGGGCTTCTGCGGTGCTGCCCCTTGGAAACGACAGGGCAGCCTTTCCAAGGGGTATCTGCACTGAGCCTGGGGTCAGCTAGGGACTCCAGCTGATCCCGGTCTCCCACGGTGCTGCCCTTTTGAAATACTGCTTCTGTGTTTCAAAGGGGCAGAGCATGCGCTTAATCGCGATTAATTTTTTTGATTGCTTGATGGCCCCAGTTAAATTCATGTTAATTTTCCTGTACCTTCAGCTCCAAAGAATGACTTAAAAATATCCCTGCTGTAAAGCATCCCACTGGTAATGGTCACTCCATAATAAGGTGTTAATCCTTTGAAGATTTGTATGACTAAGTACATGCATAAATCTGTGCAGAACTGAGGGCTTAATATGTTCTGCATTGTCTCCATGCGCTGTAGGTAGTAATTACTTAGGCTACATCTACACTACAATGTTTTTGTGCAAAAACAGTTGTTTTTGTGCAAAAACCTATGGAACATTCATACCTCAAACACGTTTTTGTGCAAGAAAATTGACAGAATCAGAGGTTTTTTTGCGGGGTAGGTATACGTCCTACAAGGCATAACTCCTTTTTGCGCTACAGCTCTTGCACAAAAAGTCATGTGTGGACTCTCTGCAGGGGTTTCTTGCGCAAAAGGAGCGTATCTGAAAAAGCACGGGTGCTCTGATGGCCATTTAAGGTGTGGACGCGGTTTTGTGCAAGAAGTTTTTGTGCAAGAACTCTTTCGCAAAAGACTTCTTGCACAAAAATCCTGCAGTGTATATGTGGCCTCAGAATAAACCCATTGTCTTAATTGGACTTACCAACCAGTAGGAAGTATTTGCAGAATCACCCTTAGATTGTAACAGTCATCTGTTATCTATGGCACAGACTTTTAAATGTTGAAGATAAAAACAAATCTCTTTACACTTTATTTCTTTTGTAATTCTTTGAACACTTCTAAGCCTTTTTTCATCCAGTAGACAAGTCCCAACTTGTGTTTCCACACTTCCTTCTAAGCATTCACTGTTCTCTTCATCTCCCCCTTCACCACAACCGCATTTATCCCTCTTCCCCCCCCCCCCCCCAAAAATCTGGCAAAACCACGACCGAAAATTCCTGAACTTTTTAGATGACCTGAGAATTCATAGTATTCCAGTTACTGATTACATTTCCAAATGTGATGGTGTGCTAAGTTAGTGACCTTGATTTTTTTTTTCCCTCCCCCCCCCTTCTAGTTTTTGCAGTGTGCCATGGCAATCTGAGCAGTAGGCTGCTGAAGGATATAGACTCCGACCTGTGAAGTCTTCTGTTGAGAAGAAATTAACTGAACCTGCTGTGAATTTAATCTGTAGCAGGCTTGCCCCATCTTTCTGCCTATTAAGACATCCTCTTTGAATAAATGTTTTGATTTTTGTGCACAGTTGGGAGCAATAAAGACTTTTTTCATTTTTAGTTATTTTTCAGAAGCATACTCTTTATATCTTACATGCATAATTCCAGACAAGTATCCTATTATGCACAAACTTTTTGCTTGTAACTGTTGCAAGCACAGATCATTTTTTATATGTATTCAGACTGCATACATGAGTAGAATAACAGACATCCTGGTTCTTAATCTAATATAGTATTTCATATGACCATCAAAGTGGTGACATACTCAGAGGAATTTTAGCTGCTTGGAGATGCTAGTTCAATTTTCCACTAAAAACACAACTTGTAACAAGTCTAGAGAGCTTTTGCCTAATAACTTGTTTCAATAGATTTTGAGACAGTCTGTTACAACTTGCTCTTCTAAAGATTTATTTGTGGATTTGATTATACTTTTTCAGTAAAAGTTGAGACTCTTTGCTAATCAACATGCAGATAGCAAAAACAACATCAACAAAAAATCTTTAAGGGACTATTGTGAGTCTTCATAGAGTTCATTTTCCTTTCAGTTTAAAAGCTTTCAAGCTCTCACCTATTCCGTAAAAATTGACTGCTGGTTGCCCCTCAAATTAATCAACCTGTTCCATTTTGATGTAAAAAAAAAATCCCGTAAGAAAATAATACAGTAAATAGAAGTGTGTAACTTAAATCCTATCTTGAGCAATCCCTTTCTAGGATTTTTCAGCAGTGCATCTCTCAGAAGTAATGAGTGGGTCGCAACCACAATCAACTCTGGTTTGTTTTTTTTAGTCCCAAGTTTTGGAACAGACAGCTAGTGTAGGTTCTGAATCCTTACAAGCCTAGCAGGGGTTAAATTTGAAATTACGCTCATGTCAATGTTTGAATTGAAGATTTCCTGTAATGAATTGAGATTGCTCTGATTAGGAATTTATGGAAATATTTTTCTCATGCCAAACAAGACACTTTTAAAGTCTTGTTGTTCTGTTGTGTGCATCTGTATGTATACATTTTGCCAATGAGCTGTGTCGTATGTAATTCTGTGCTTCTTATACCTATCTCTATAGTGTCACAAGTATACTACTAAACATAATTTGAGAATGATTTTGCTGAATATTTTTGATACTGAAATGTATTCCACCTTTTTGGATCCCTGTTAATTGTATTTGCATTATAGTAACATGGAAGTAAATTTGCAGATCTGTAGCCAACTAAATATTTGCATATCCTGCTGTTAAAGACTGAAATAGTAAACGGTTTTTGTGCAGGTTTAGACCTATTGCCAATATGTCTTCATGTTGTAAAGAAACTGAATGAATCTACTCATGTGTGTACTAGTATTTTTATTTGGAAAATTGCTAACTGTTTACAAGTAATCTTTTGATATTTTTTTAAAGAAACTAGCATTCAAATGGCTTGCCATACATTGTTGTACAAAAACCTGTTAATTTACAGGAAATGCTAAAATTGATGGACGATTCATTTAATCTAGGTTTAAAAATCTGCCAGATTTTTTTTTTTATCAGGCTTTCCAATTCCGTATTTAAGTGGCATCAATCCTAGGGGAAGTCTTAATTTAGTCCATCTCACTTCTATTCCAAAGAGTATAGCCACACTTTTTTCATTAAGACAAAAATCCCAGGTGGGCATAGCATTTGCTTCTTGGCTTTTTTTCCTCATGAATAATACAGTTTCGTCTACTACTCATACATAGTTCTACAGCAAGGAAAGCAACTTCTTCATGGTGTGTTCATGTAATAACAGGGTCCAATATATGCTCCTCTTTAATAGTAGAAGTAAAACTTATTGTTATGATCACTTGTATGATTTCACAGTGGATTTTATTTCAGTATGTTATCTTTACTTATTAAAGTAAATTATAAAATATTCAGACAGTATTTTTGTCATATCTTCCTTTTTCTAACCATTTTTTTTAAACCAATACACACTAAATGGCATAGTTGATTAGTTAAATGTAATACACCCAAGGCAATTGGGTGGATGAAGAAAATGTGAAATCAGTGTGATCATGGGCCAGGGCCCTCCTGAATAGTCTTATTCTAGATCAGCAAGAAAGTACCTATTTAAAGCATTCGTACTTACGGAAAGTCTCTTCACCTATGTCTAGACTACAGGTTTTGGTGTTGTTTTTTTTTTAAAGTGGCGCTTTTTTTTTTAAAAACTTCACTTGCATCTAAACTTAAATTGAAAGTTAAATTGAATTGAAAGAACGCAGCAGTTTTTTCGTCAGCAGTAAACTTCATTTTACGTTCTTGAACGCAAACAGGGCTTTTTCGAAAGAGAGCATCCAGATTGCCTGGGTGCTCTCTTTCGAAAAAGCGGATTGCTTTTTTGAAAAAAGTGGTGGCTGTCTACACTATCTCTTTTGAAAGAAGCTTTTTTGAAAGATTATTTTGAAAAAGCTTTCAAAAGAAGCGTATAGTCTAGACATACCCTTCGTTACAGTATGTCTATTTAAGTCTCAGTATCTTCTTTGACTCCCCCCTTCTTCCACCTGGTATTAGAAAGCCATACTGGGTTCTTTCCTATTTCATAATCACAAAGATTCAGTATGGATTAAATAGGCCAAATTCTGACTTCAGTTGCATTCTTTCCTTTAGCGGGATTTGCTTGGATGTAAATAAGAATTTAGTTCTGCTAGTGAAATTTAGATAATTGTGTTGCAGCATGAGACATGGTACGTTGCCGGCAGCTGTTTTGTTTGCAGTGCTACGTTGTGTAAAGAGTAGCAAAAAGCAAAGTGCATAGATATGACGCACAGACCTGTTCTGAGTGATAATGAAGTGGCCATCATTTGTATACAGAAGTCACAGTTCATAGCAGATTACCACTTTGCTCAGTTTATATGGCAAATTCACTTTATTCTGTTCACACTGCTCAGACAAAATTTGGATCAGGCAATATTTCCTGCTTTGCAAATACTAGTTGTGAGTCTGGGCCAAAATCTTCCCTTGTTAATAAAGTCAAAACGGGGGGATTTACACCAAGCAGTGGGGCTGAGGACTCTTCAACCAATTGTACTATTTGGTATTCCTAATCTAAATTTAGTAACTAGCTATGTGTCATGCTGTGGCATTATTTCTGCAAAAGATTAGGGAGTAGAACATTCCTAATATAAATAGCATTGCCACTGATCTATGGCTGTGATGTCTCAGGCAGCTCGATTCTGGATATGACTGGAACCACTGTGGTTTCATACAAGGAAAGGCGAATGCTACACTAACGGAGAAGATCAGCTAGACTCTTCTGTACATTTATGGAAGATAAACCTTAACCACAGCAGTGCTTTCCTAGCAGTCAGAAAGGGTGTATGTCTATTCTATATATACATAGACACCCATGCTGCAGCTGGGTGCATACTCCTCAGCTGCAGGAGGTAGTTGCACTAGGTCTGCTCAAGCTAACATACTAAAAATAGCAGCACAGGTGCCAGCTGCCTGAGTAGATCCCCAGGAGCTCCAGATGGTTTTGTACTCAAGTGGCAACGCTACTGTATGTTTGTTAAAGCAGAGGTAATGTGTCTGTCTATTTGAGGCAGAAGGCACGTGCCCTTTGGAGTATGGACATACCCCAAGAGCAAAGTTGGGCTAATGGGCAAAGGGTTCCTGTTATGGCAGCCTGATCTTTCTGTTTAGCTAACTCAGGACAATGGAAATCTCTATTGTAAGTGGTACATCCCAATTGCAGGTCTTTGTGACTTCATTCACCGACTGCCCCACTTGGCTACAGCATTTTATATTCGTGTTTATTTTCCACTAACACAGTCTCGTAGGGATCACTTCAAATCAAAGGCAGCACTACCAATGAGATGCTCTAGTTCAGTAATTTGCAGGTTACCTTTGACCTGCCTTCAAATTCTGCCTCAATATCAAAGGACAGATTGGGTGATTTACCAGTTTGTGACCCTCACCTCTGCTCCACCTGTTGGATAAATTGTCCCTACTGGGAATGATTAATAACAGAGATTCACACAAACATTTATTCTGAAGTGCAATCATTTGCCTTTGGTTTGCAACATAAGCCATCCCTTTAAAAAACAAAACAAAAAACTTTCCTAGGAGAAAGATGCCTCTAGCTACTGTTGGTGGTTTTTACCCACATACCAGCCAAACATTATGCAATACAAATATTTTCAGGAACAAAATCCAGTGAATGCATTGCTCGCAAGTGCTCAGTCTATTTAGGATTGTCAGATATCCAGTTTTCAACTAGTACAGCCAGTCAAAAAGGAACGTTGGCAGCTCGGGTTAGCACTAACTAGCTGTTAAAAAGCTGGATGGTGGTGCAGCAAGGCTAAGGCAGATTCCCTGTCTGCTGTGACTCCGCACTGCTCTCAGAAGCAGTGGCATATCTCCCCTTTGGCTCCTATGGAGAGGGGCAGTTGAGATTCTGCCTGTTGCCTTGCCCCAGTGCCAGCTCTGCAGCTCTCATTGGCTAGGAATTGTAGCCAATGGGACCTGCAGAGGCAGAGTGCGACATCATGGCTCCACCTAGGAGCTGATGGGAGGGACATGCTGTTGCTTCCACAAGCTGCTTGAGGTAAGCGTCTCCTGGAACTTGCATACCTTAGCCTTGCCCCTCCGCACCCTAACCCCTTGCCCCAGCTCCAATGCCCCTGCTACCCTCTGAACCTCTCAATACCAGTCTGGAGCAGCCTCCTGCGCCCCAAGCCCTTCAGCCTCAGTCCTCAAGTCCCTGCCCCAGCTCGGATACCCCTTCCACCCTCCAAACCCCTTAGTCCCAGCCTGCATCACCCCCCTACCCCCACTGTCTGCACTCAGCCAGAGCCTCTTCCTAGGCTGAGTCCCTCATTTCTGGCCCCACCCCAGAGTCTCAGCCCAGAGCCTGTTTCTCCTCCCACATCCCAACCCCCTGCCTCAGCCTGGAGTCCCCACATACTTTACCCTCCAGCCCAGAATCCTCACTCTTCTCTGCACTCCAATCGTCTGAGCCCACTCCGTGAAAGTGAGTGAGTGAGTGAGGCTGGGGAGAGTAAGCAACAGAGGGAGGGAGGATGGAGGGAGCAGGGGCAGGGTCTTAGAGAAGATTGTGGGGCATGGTCAGGGTGTTCAGTTTTGCATAAGTAGAAAGTCAGTATTCCTAGCTACGATTTTTGCACAGTGGCATTCTCTGTCCCTTTAGTTATTTAAAATAAAAAAATAAAAGCTTTTATTTTATATGGATTGGATGAATAACTATCCCAGTCTCTCAACCTTCCTCTCTGCAATATTGACACCCCTGGTACAATAGCATGTCAATGCCATGCTACATGGAGATGTTTTGTAGGAGCCCCTTGATAAAACAGTAGAGCACATTACCATCCTGTAACACTAAGTTTATAACCTCAGTGTTAGACAGTAGTAACATTTTTAATGAAAAAAAAAAGCCCAAGCTTTTCTAACATCTATCTTATTTAGTTGATACTGGCAAAACACTTGATTAAATCTTTGAAATTGCCTTATTCTCATATATTCTATTCTAACTAGAATAACTAAGAAAGAGCAAGATCTTCCCTCCTTAAATCTTGTATGTACTTTATTCTCTTGTAATTCTTTAATTATTACATTTTTGCAACCAGTTTTACACTATAGTGTACATTTATTATTTACAGTTATTTTCAGATGTTCTTGCAAAAATGTATTATGTATGCAGATTATATTGCCCTTAACACAATCTTGGAAAAATATCTGTGCATACAAAGGAAATTACTTTATTCACATAATATTGCATACAGGTGATATTTAAAGACGGCGCTCTCAATCTGCTTTGGTCAGTTATGTCATTCCTTACCTGCAAAAAAACCCACTGCGGATACTTTCCTACTTCCATTATAAAAGGCAGCAAAGCTCCACCCCTGATACGAGTAAAACAGTTGAGTGATAGCATAAGTATTTGGTGTCAGTAGCATTTCTAAGCATGGGTTTTGTTTTCTGCTTTTCAAAATGTCAAAAATACTGTCTTTCCCACTCATTCTTTCTCCAGGGCCAAAACTGTAAGTCATGTCAAATTTTAAATATGTGACTTTCATTAAAACCAATGGCTACATCTACACTGGCATGATTTTCCGGAAATGCTTAAAACGGAACAGTTTTCCGTTATAAGTGTTTCCGGAAAAAGAGCGTCTACATTGGCAGGATGCTTTTCCGGAAAAGCCCTTTTTCCGGAAAAGCGTCCGTGGCCAATGTAGACGCGCTTTTCCACAAAAAAGCCCCAATCGTCATTTTCGTGATCGGGGCTTTTTTGTGGAAAACACTACTGTGCTGTCTACACTGGCCCTTTTCCGGAACAGTTAGTTTTTCCGGAGAAGAAGCTGATTTCTTACAGTAGATCGTCAGTGCTTTTCCGGAAATTTAAGGGGCCAGTATAGACAGCTTGCAGCTTATTCCGGAAAAGTGGCTGATTTTCCGGAATAAGTGGCCCATTGTAGACACAGCCAATGTGAAATACTTGATTACACCCTTTTTAAGATTTTTAATGTTTGGTGCATACTAGCCTTAGGGACTATACGTTCTGGGAAATGTAGTTTTGGGGCAACATTTTGTTTTGGTATTAAAGGTTCACTATCAATTTTAAATAATTAAAAAAGCAATTTTAACAATATGCCATTAGTAAAAATTAGAAGAATTTTTAAGTTTGCAATGTCCCTTTAAGTTAAGAACCACTATATAGCTACTGAAGTCAAACTATTAATCTCCAAATATATATCTAGGTTTGGAGTTATTTTGATTATGTAGTGCATATGAAGAGAGCATATACATTATTCAATGAGGAAAATTATTAGCATAGAAACTACTTGAATTTTCATGACTGAAGACATAAAACAAACCTTACAGATAATGAAAAAGTCAGAATATTGTTAAATAAATAATGACATCATAAAGGCCATCAACAAACTGAATGTTTTCTGAAAATAGCAAACTGCCAATAAGTTATAGATTACATAATGGCTGCGTCTAGACTGGCAAGCTTTTGCACAAAAGCGGCCACTTTTGTGCAAAAACTTGCCAGCTGTCTACACTGG
>JANRFK010006693.1:38687671-38701910 GCA_030068395.1 Apalone spinifera | reverse complement strand
TCCGTTAAAAGTATTTCCGCAAAATCATGCCAGTCTAGACGTAGCCAATGGGTCTGTAAGGGACATAGTCATGGCTATCTGTCCCCAGGGAGTCTACTCTGCATACACATGCAGATGGGATGCTCTACGCATTTACGATACATCTACACAGCACCCTAAACTAGAAATAAGATATGCAATTTGAGCTACTCAAATTGTGTATCTTATTTTGAATCTATTTCAAAATAGCTGTGTTCCTCTGAGCTGCCCCACACTTGTGTGTTACAGTGGGTCGCTCTACATGATTGTGGAGACCTAAAGTATGAAATGTATTAGCTAAATTCTATCTCCTTTCCGTAATTACATTCTTAATTTAAATCAGTCTATCTTTAATCTACAGAAATATTTGTGGTTTTGCTAGAGATTGTGCTGTTTGTACTCGGTACTAAGTGTTAACATTTAGCAGATGGTTGCCTCATTAAGATAAAGTAGATACCATGAACTCTTACAGCACAAAAAGGTGAAGGTAGAGGATATTTACTCATTGTTCAGTGCCTGTCTCATTTCAGGGACTCTCATGAGCCTGATTCTGAGCTCACTTTGGGTCCAGTCATCGAAGGCATGAAACCACCACCACCACACCTTATGATTACTGTGGGAGGTGAGGACACCCACACCTTTCACTCCTAATATAATACTAAAGTAAGTAAGAGGCAAAGGACCTGATTCTATTTTCACTTGCAACAGTATAAATTAGTAAGTTAAATATGATTTCTGTACACACAGATAAAGTTTAGAACAACCCAATGGAAATCAATAGTTTTACACTAGGATAAGGGGAGAAAGGTGAAGTCTCTTGTGTTTATCTGCTAGATAGAGATGACTAAAGCAGCCATTAATCACACTATATTAATGGACACAAATCAGATATCCATAAAGGCAAAACACAGAAACCTGTTGGAGAACACTTTAACCTGTCTGGACACTCATTAATGGATCTCCAAGTCAACCTGTTGTTTCAGGCCAGTTCCACAAGCCAAATACACAGGGAAAGGTTGGAACTTAACTTCATTTACAAGTTTAATTCTTATGCGAATGGAATGAATAGAGATATTGGCTGGCTCCCACACTCCCTTCCACATCTTAATGACTTAACCAACCAAACAAACAATGGAGGTGCTAATTGATCTCATCAGCCTCTTGTAACTACTTGAACACTACTCACTGTCTCTTTTTTTCCCTCTTGCCCTATCCCTTCCCTTATTTATTCTTGGTTCTGGACTTCTAATGCTCCAGTCATTTGAAGAAGTGGGTTGTAGCTAGGAAAGCTCATGATACCATCTACATGTTTTGTTAGTCTTTAAGGTGCTACTAGACTATTTGTTGTTTTAAATTTTTTTTCCTGATACAGACTAACTCGGAAACTTATACAATCTGTGAAGACACTGATATAAGTGCATCAGAACCTGTGCCCAATACCATGAGGGGCAAGTGCTGTTGCATTAGTCCTCAGCATTTCTAGGTCCTAGGTTCCCATTGGGTTATAGTTTACATTATAAACACCCACCCAGTAACCTGCCTATGTCTCTGCTTTTTCAAAAATCAGCAGAGTTCCCCTCCCAGGGGATCTCTACTTTAAAGCTATGTTTAAGATTAGAAAATCATGTGACCATCTTTAGAAAACAGTAAAAAAAGGTCAGTCCTTTCTAAAACAAACACAATATTTGAAGCAGTATAATATTTTAATAAAATTAAATCTAAGTATTGACAGAGCATTATGCATTTACAGTACATACTGTATTTAAAGCCTATGGACTTTAACTCAATTTATTCTAGTGTAGTCAGCTTGGACACAAGATTACCTATTTTGTAATAAGAAAGTTTACAACTGTACTTGAAAGTGACTTTACATATGTACATATGTATATATACATTTCTATACTCACATATGTGTAGCTATATACACACATATTTGTATGTATATACATATATATTACATATACGTGTATATGCATACACACATATGCACTAGATATGCATGTGTGTGTGTATATATATATATTCATATTCTCTAGCTCTCTATGGAGGGACCAATAGGTAAAAAGAGGTATCACAAACAATTGATAATTATAAAAAGAAAACTTGTAAATATTTTAATCATACAGGTTGTTTGTAGTTTGCACTGAACAAAAGGAACACAGTCTTCTCAATTACATAGAAATTATATTTATTGCATTTGATTATGTTTGGGTGACAGATGAGAACTACCTGGCTGTTTATGACAGCCAACCTTTTAGTCACGATGAGGATAAAAATAAAAAAGCCCAAAATATTGAAAACAAATTATTCAGTTGGTATGATCTTGAGGATGCAATCAGGGATGATACTTTCCCATTGTGTAGTACCATTCTTCCGTTAAAACTGTGACCTACTTCAATTTGCTTTGAAGAGGCTGCTTTCTGTATTATATCTTAATATTTTAGAATCCATTAGACACTGTTCTCTTACTCTTGCTATAAGCAGAATAATGATGGCCATTGACTGTATGTATCTTTTCAAATGTGAATAGGAAAAAGATTTCTGCTTGAATTTAGAATACCTCAGTGAAGTATGAGTTATGACTGTGTGGATTACCATCATCACCTGGGCTCTTGTTTGATTTGAAGGCAAATACCCAATAAAGAACCATTTCAGTGAAAGCAGTAAATGGTAATTTCCATGCAACATAAATTTCAGAACATGCATGTGTTTTTAAAAAAATTAAAAAATATAAGGTGCCTTGAGAATGCTGGCAGTTTTACATTTGGAACATACAGTATATATATATTTACATCGTAACTGCTCAACTTTACCATACAAGCTTCAATTTTAGGAAAATATACAGTACTTTTGCATATAATGGTATATCCTTGTAGCCCCTGAGTCAAGTATAGAGGATTTAAATTAAAAAAAAAAAAAAGGAAAAACAGCCATTAAAAGCACTTACATTGTATGTGAAGTAATAGTATAAAAGGATTTACTTCCCAGGAAGACCAGGATCAGAAACATGCCTATGAAGACCCAAGATTCCTACAGTGTTTAGGGAAGAATCTGGCAAGGAAGGGTGCCTAATGGAATGGAGGTAAGTTTTACAATGCTGTGGGTGAAACTCTAAAGACTGGTCATGGTCTTGTTCTAAAAAAGCAGCCAAATTATCTTCTGAGGCTGTGTTAAGATGCACTCCACTTGAGAGGGATTCTTTGGATTTAAGTTTTGATTTCTCAAGGTCTAGAAATTCAGGACACTGAGGAAAAAAAGAAAAGAAAGAATGTGACAATATATTAAAACAGTCTCATGAGGCTTCCCATTTCTACTGAAAATGAGCAAAATCCAAAACAAAAGCCATAACACTGTTTGTAAACCAAGTCTTACATGAGCCAAGAAGTCAATAATTTTCCTAATTTTGCTAAATACTGTGTTTGATTAATTGCAGTCCAATGCAATTCTGCCCAGGATTTATTTGAGAAACTAGGGAATCCCACCCTCCTTCCTCAGATTAGCAGTTCCTGGCTCTAAATCATAAGAAAATTTTCCAGTCAGAGGCTGAACTGTCTTGAGATGGACCAACCTTAAGCTCCTGGGTTAGTTCAGAATCAAAATCTCTGGCTGAATCAAATTCATAACTTTTGGGCAGTGGGGATTATTCTGCATCTTTTTAACTGACAGCCTATGATAGAAAGTATGCAGAGATAGGGTCAATGCCCTAACATGAACATGTTACCTCCAGGAATTCTGAGGGAATGTACTCCTCCAGTCCCACATTTCTCTTTCACACACACAGACAGCAGATGCTCTCTGATGCACCAACTGAGTTTCTGCATGGCAGGTGCAAGCAAAGTGCGGTTTACAGCTTTAAGGACTTGAATAGTGGCAGACCTTGGGGCCAAATAGGTGATTTGGGCTTGCCTGTGACTTCCCCCTTCCTCTATATTTTTCTGTGGGGTCTGCAACCCTTGCTAAATGCATTATGATGACTACATTTGTAGCTTTGAGATCTTTATTTTGGCTTTATCCCAGTAGGAAATTGACCCTGGAGATTAGCACTCAAAATAATATAACTAAATAAATCCTGTGGAGACATTGGGTAAAATTCCAATTTCCTGTTCAAAAAACTACAGAACAAATGCTGAGTCTTCCAGCAATAGGTAAAAATGTTGATTCTGGGCATATCCATACCTGTGATGAAGGACTGAAGCTTCTGTCTGTTTTAATAGATACTACTGGATGAAGGCTTTGCATCACCCGGATAGCTGGCTGTTGATATTCTGCACTTGCAGTTACTATACTATAAGCAGGTGGAATGAGTGTTGACTGTCTCTGCAGTAGCTGCAGGATGGTTTGAATGTCAGCAGTCATTTGGGATTCAAGCCTAGGGAAGGAATATGAAATCAATTAACACATGGTCATGGGTGATTATGTTTTAATACACCGATTACAAATTCATTCAAGAGGGATCTGCAGCTTCTTAACAAAGCAAGCCATTAGGTGTAACAATATTGTCATGTTTTGAATAGGAAAGAACCAGAAGGGGGAGCACTGAGCCATTCAATGGCTAGTAGCTGGCTGTCTCCTACAGAATGTATGTTCTACTGTTAGCTTCAGACTTCAGCTAGTATAATTTAAGAATAATATATTACAGGTTGAATCTCTCTAGTCTTGCACTCTTGGACCCTGACTGGTGCCAAACTGGAGGTCGATATATAGTTTAGCAGCATTACCAACATTTCCACTGCTTACTGGGCTCTTAGAAGACATTTGGGGGTAAATTAGAGCTAGATAACAGCACTGAATACTGGGAGCCAGGACTGGTGGTTGCAAACAAACTTTATGGGACTGCTGGAAACTTGGCTGCACCCCTGATAAGTGGACATCTAGCTAACTAAAATCATGGCAGATCACAGATGTTGCCATACAAGAGAGTGCCAGACTAGAGAGGTTCAACCTGTATTCTAATTTATGTTTCCAATTAATATGACTACTGGGGGCCAGATTTTCAGCTGACAAACACACACAGCTCACATGAATTTACCTGGAGCTATGTTGATTTATCCAGGCCAAGGGTCTTGTCCAGGATTTCTAATGCAATAGAAAACTCTGATAGTTTCAAGGCTACTTCTAAGGGGATACCTCAACAAAACAATTTGGCATACTTTATGATTCCCCACAGCAGGAAACTGTTGGGCAATCTGGTTGTTTTAAGTAAAGGTCTCAAAAATAGGAATCTCTTTAAGACCATGCGGAATTATTAGAATTTAAAGCAGGATTTGGAGGGGTGTATTCTGAAGCTCTATTTAAAATTCAGAACTAAACTCAACATATTTCATATTCAAAGTGGTTTATTTGATTGTTTGATTAATTAACTCTTCGTGATTTGGTGCATGAATCCTGCAAGTTTAAATAAACTTTGGTGTAAGTCACAACATTTGAGTCTGCTTATCTTCTCCCTACTTCCATTGCCATGGCACTGAAATGATTTTCAATTTGTCTTGCCAACATAATTAACAAACTCAGCAATGGGTAATGCCTATTGTGCCTCCCCAGCTGCTAGGAGACCACACAACATGTTCTAACAGATTGCAATCTGGGTAGAAATCCTCCTGTATTGGAACTCATCTCCTGACAGAATCATTTTCACTGTAAACAGATTTTTATGTCAACAGCCCTCAGTGTTGTGAACATCCATACGACAACTCTACAGCAGCAGCAGCACAATTCCTGCTCTAGTAGATTTTTGCTGTGCACTAAGCCCTAATCTTTCATGTGATCTCTGTCCTCTAATGGACGCCGAAGATGCCTTTGCAACACTGCAACATTTCTCCTAGCTCAGCTGTGGTTGCCATTGATTCTGTAGCCTCAATGTAAAAAGCAACGTACTACAAGGCTCTAGCCCTGGGGTTATTCCCATTCATATCCTGTGCATCCCTTGCACTGTGTGCTGATAGCCACTATTGACCTCATGGGAAGCATCCTGTCAATGCCACAGGGGAAAACTGCAGCAGCAGAGAGCATGTCTTCTAAAACTAAGTCATCATTCCCTTCTGCATGGAGGAAATGCAAGAATCTGAGAACTTGGTTGATAATTTTGTCCTCTTGTATCACTCTTCCTCTGCTCCTTCTGCTTTCTGTTAGTTATCTGTAGAATGGCCCTCTTTTTAGTACCCAACCACTCCAAATCAGACATTGCTAGTTTCTTCTACTCCTCATTCTCTCTCACTCAACCATTGACACTACTCCACAAGAAACCAGCAAAACAAGCAAACCCTTCAAAAATAGAGCCTTATTATACACTCCCAAAGACAAACACAAAGGGAGGGCAAAGATTACTCAGGAACTCCTTGGCCCAGATTCTCCAGGACACAGTTCCAATGGCATAAAAGAGACATAGTGAGAGATGATTACTGGGCTTTCCGAGTGTGTATAAAACTATACCAGTCCACCATGCACCTGAAGTTTAACAACATATCAGGCATGGCTAAGTGTGGGAGGAGGCAGGGAGTGTGTCCAGGGCACACTGCTAACTTTTCTGGGGCAGCAGAGCAGTTGTTCAAAGCTGGCATAGAGTAGTCCTCCGGTAGCTTGTCTGGCCTGTCAAGGGACTAGCCAGATCCAGAATTCAGACGGCAAAAGGTACCTTAAAAAGCACCACAAATAATTTGTAACTAAAGTGGGTTGGGGATAAAATCCAGAAAAAGAAATAAAACTTTAAAATCTCAGCAGTCTATCAGAAAACTCCCTTCACTCAAATTTTTCTTTATGGCATCAATAAACCTAATACTGGCTCTGAGCTCTAGATACATTTAGGATTTCAAAAAAAGAAAAGAATAATAAGCAAGACATTATTATGTACAAGTTCTCATATGCTGTGATGAGGGCCATGCAAGTGCCCAGTGGCCACAGTGGTCACATATGAGAAACATTTGTGTCATATTACATTTGGAGTTAAATTGTGTACTTGTCAGGGCAAAAATGTTGAGAGTAATGGAATTCTGGGGAGAAATAATAAAAACCCACAGACCTGAGAACAGGCCAATTCAAAATGAACTGAAATCAGATAGTAAATTATAATATAAATTACAGGGTATGACTGATCAGAATACTTTCACCATATTTTTTAAGATTCCATATGCTATGATGTTTAGCCACTGGTGAGAACGGGGTATGTTAGACATTGATCAGGAGTGAGAGAAGAAAGATGAGCTGTATTAGCAAAGGTATCTTACACATGAAGTATTTTGACAAAGAAAATGACTGTTTTCTATTGTAGTAGGTGTGTTTTGCACTTGTGATACTCCCATGGCTATTTATTATAGTGACAGCTGCAAAAGGAGGTTTACATATCAGAAAGTGAAGACGCCTACAATACAAATCCTGCTTCTGCAAGGAAGACAGCTGGTTCGCTCAGTACCTCCCCAGGACAATGCAGCACTTCCTGTTTTCTGGGCACAGGAACTGTGTGTATCGAAAACTAGGAACTGCTTTTGGTGGAAAAGTTCAGGAGAAAGAGGGATGATGGAGAGAATAAAAAACCTGCACCTACCCAACCCAGCATGAGATTTTTAAAGGGCTAAAGGGCCAGATTTCTATTTTGGTACTTAAATATACAGGTAGGTGCCTACCCACTGCGATTTTGGCTATGTACTCATCTGCACCTGAATACTTTAAAAATCTGTCCCTCAGTGACTTAGAAGCAAAAGTGCTATTTACTTTCAATGGGATTTGTATTCATGATTCACTTAGATGCATGTGAAAATCCCCCACTAAATTCATCCTTGTTGTGGCTCCATTGATATCAATGGTGTTATCAAGGCAGTCTGATCCTTTCACATAATTGCTTTTACCTGTTGAGTTGTTCTTGAAGTAAATCTAGCCGGTGCTCTACTTCTCCATAGGTCAACTCACTTTCACTTTCACAGATGCCCCATGTAACATGAGGTAATGCTGACTGTCTGGAGATCTCGTGGTGCTCCTTGGTATTTTCCCACTCCCAGTTTCTTTTATCACTGATGTCTGCCAAAAAACAAACCTCTTGAAGTATAAACTTACATCTCCACTTAGACATGTGTTTGAACTTATGGAATGAATGACAGAATTAAAGCTACAACCTCTACATTTGATTTTTTAAGAGGTAGAATTCTGTTCAATCAAAAATCCCTTAAACAAGTGTTTCATAAACTTTTGAAACCTTTTACCCAATGGGAGCAAATCCCATAGTAAAGAAAGGAACTCCCTCTCCAAATGTTAGATACAGTGGCTAAGGTAGATTGAATTCCTAAGGGGAGCTCTCACCACATAAACCAAAAAAGGAGGTGTTCTTCCTTTCCTTCGAGCAGAGAAGGGACAGATGAGCTTTATTAGATTAATGGATCTTTGAGATTTGTGGTGTTCAAACGTTTCCTGAGGTTATAGTGAGTCTGTAATGTTACATGACATAACATGCACCCAGTAGCATGAACAGGGCTGAAGGAGGAGGAGGAGATTTCACCTTGGCTCCATGGTGTCCCCTTCAGCTTCTCTACCACTTACTACATGACCCCAGAAGAAATAGGTGAGAATTATAATTTTTACTCAGCATGGACAATATCATTTCCAGTTGTCTGAGGGTGCATCTACACTGCACCCGTAGCTCAAAATAAGCTACACAATTTGAGCTATGCAAGTTGTGTAGCTTATTTCGAGTTAATTTCAAAATAGCTTATTTCAAAATCTGGCACTGTCTACACAGCACTTATTTCAAAATAAATTGCTATTCCAAAATGTCCCTTACTCCTCATGGAATGAGGTTTAAAGGGACATCAGCATAGCAAGCCTGTTACATTTCAAAATAATGGGAGCACTCAAAAGACGCAGAATAGCCATTTGGGGATACCTCTGCTATCCCCAAATAGCACTGCATTGTAGACATAGCCTGAGGAAGCTGGAAAGCTCTTTGAGAGAGCAAAATTATGACAATTCCAGACCCAGCATAATCGAAATCCATATCTGTTTGTAGAATGTTTTCGGGATATTGGAATATTAGATGGCTGATTATAGACAATGAATTTAAAGATTGAAATGCAAACAATACATGGCATTTTTTACACTTCTTCTTTGCTGCTCTGTAAAACCCATTAGATTTTACTTATAAAATCTGTACCTGTACCTGACCTTGGTGTTTCTTTGACTCAGTCCTGGGTGAATGACAAGTGTTTGTGTCCCAGAACAAATGTTTGTGGAAGTAATGATTACAATCCAATTCTTAATTAATGTGAATTCAAACTAGGACCATAATAAACTCTGTTCTAGACATATTCTTCTAGGGATAAGTCATTCCCCTTCTATATATCTTCTCAGGTGCTCCCTCCTGTATGAACAGCCACAAAAGCCATAGAGTGGCCAGGAGATAGTCAAAACATTACTATTCAGTGTGGCCTTGGAAGAATGGAGTATTATTTTCAAGATGTGAAATAAATATACGGACTGGTTACCCTCAACAGCTCAAGAATGAGATCCTATGATCTGAAGAAAGGCCAGGTGAAGTCCCAAAGGGTGGAAATGGCATTATTCTGCTGTGGGGATGTGTGTGTGTGTGTGTGTGCGTGCGTGCGTGCGCGCACGCATGAGAGGGGAGGGGGAGCAGCTACCCATTGTATTGTTAACAGAGGCTCAGGACTGATATAAAATTAATGGTACAGGATTAAACTGGCAACATTTACACTTCCTGTCCCACCCTATTCAATTCAGGATTAATAGTGCCTTTCTTTTATAGACAGTAAATTAATGACTAACATTTAAAACAAAAAATAAAGTAAGGCCTAGACTAAAAATATATTTTTTGCAACAGTAATAAGTTATGTAAATGAGTATATAAGTGCATTTATATGTATATTTACAAGATTTATACTTATAGACTCATTAGATTTACAACTGCCCTTATAAACATAAAATCAATTTCTAATTGATATTAGGCATAATACTTTCTTTAAAATAAATAAAAACAATCCAACTTTGTATAGAAGCTATAAGAAAGGTAAAGAGCTTTCCAATACATCACTGAAAAGGCAGGATTACAAAGATACCCTTCCCCCTCAAAATGTTGGCTTGTATGGTCTTTTAGACTTGCTAAATTTAGTGCTGAGTAAAATCTGCACTATGTTGCCTTGGAAAATGTTGCTATAGCTGCAAGGACACATTTCTGGCTACTGGCAGGGACAAGGTAGGCTTTGAAACTGCAATATGGACAAAACAAGTTTATATCAGCATTTGACCTTATCCTGAGAAGACCAGATGTCATAAAACTTGGCTTTTTGAGCCATCAAATATATGTAGTTCTGATGGATTAGTTTTTAGAATAATTTAAAATAATATCTTAGAAACCTGAAGTTGATCCTGAATTTGTGTAGTTAAATTTATTGTAGCAGAAATAAATTATTGAAGGAAAAAAAGCAATAAGCACTAAACACAGAAGTAGTCCTTTAAAACAAAAGCAATAGTAAATGCATCTTCAACAACAAAACCTTTAATACTGTATAAACAGACTTTTCATTAGTTCACCCTAACATAGTAAATTAAGGCTTTAAAGAAAGCCAAAAAGAATATTTGATGAGATATAAACCAATCATTCCATATTAAGTTAACTGTGATTGCTTACTCACAGTAAACCCATCTGTATACACTAAGAACCAAATTCTGCTCTCCTCCTCAAATAAATTTGCCAATGAAATAAAGATGTGTTCCTGTGTGATATTTCATCACTTTTAATCAAGTAATATTACAGAATTAGATAACATGTCTTTCAATCTCATTGCTATACATTGCTTTAACACTATTTTAAATGTGTGATAATATAAAATATAAATAGAATAAATTAAGCTGGCTAAAGTTTTTGAGCAAATTTTTTTTTGAAAAAATGTAAATTTGATTATATCAAAATATTTCATGAATTCATATCAATTTCACCCAATTATTTCGATTAAACAAAATCTCAATATTTTTTGAATTTTTTTCAACATTTTCTAAATGAAATATTTATTTTTAAATTTTGAAAAAGATTGAAATAAAAACATAATATTTTCTCTAATTTTTATTTCAGAATTGTCAGCAAACTAAAATATATGTTATTCATATTGCTCTAACCATAAAATAATAAAGACAATTTATTTCTTCAATTACCTGAAAACACTTTCCCCCATTATCTAGACTAGATTTATGAAACTCATAGTACACCTATCTTGAGCTCTATCTAGGGTTTTGTACTGCCATCCAGCACTGTAGCACGATGGGCATTCAACTTTTTTTCACTCTAATCTTCATTTGATGGATTCACCACAACTACGAATCTTGTGGCCTTGTTTGCAGCCATGAAAGCTATTGTTAACTAAGGGAAAATTTAATTCAGAGACATTAAGACCCAAATTTTCATATACCTATTTATTTTAGGCATCAAAAAATAACGGCATCCAGTAACATTATGAAATGAAATGAAAATATTGGCTTAAATGACTTATCCAAGACAATGCAGTTAATCATTGGCAAAGCCTAGACTACAATTTAAGAGTCCCTGGATTCCATTTTCATTCTCAGACTACCAAACCATATCACCTCTCAAGGGAAATGCTTCATTGGATATTCCATATTTGACACGAAATAATATTATTTTGTCAAGGTTTTATGGAAACCTTAAAGGTAAATTAATGTATTATGTATCAATGAAGCATTCAAAGAGCACTTTTCCCCCTCCCACTGGTCATCAGAGCAAAACTAAATAGACCAGCTTTACAAGATAGTGACATGGAATGGATTACCTCTGCAAGAATGGCTTCTTCTCTCAATATGGATCCTTTCTGCTGCACATACCACTTCTTCTAAGTCCAGCCCTGTAGTTTTCCCTATCATCGATGGATAATTGATTATTTCAGAGAAAAGAGGTTTCTGTTCATTTTCAGTGGATGACACCAAAGATGACGACTCACTTTTCTTTTCTTCAGAGTGTTTTTTGGTACACTGATAATGTCTGGTATTATCCATGGAGTCTTCAGGATCATTCTGATTGTTTTCCTTGTGATAGCCTGTCAAATAGAAATAATTGTATAGAACAACGTGCCACGCATGAGATCTTGTGCTAATTTATTCTGGGCCTCAGGCAGAGCTGGCATTAACATAAGCAGACTATGCAATTGCTCAGGGCTCTGAGCAGCTCATGGGGCCCACTATTAATTATTAGTATATGCTGTGTGTGGAGGGGCCCAAAATATTCCTGCATAGAGCCCCAATGGGCTACACTGGCCTCAGGGGCAGAATAGAAGTTACATCAATTGGCAAATTAAATCTCTCTTAGGGATAACATAACTTTAATGCCTCTTCTAGTAAGGAGATACTGGAGATGTTCCTTCTGATTTCTGTATGAAAAGTGATGCGGGTTCTGCCATTCATTTCTATAACAATCCCAGGTGCTTGTACTGGAGCCCCCTCACTCTACAAGAAGAAGCAGTCTCTGTGAGAGCAACTCAACATACTGCCCTCAACTTACTGCCCTCAACTCAACATACTGCCCTCAACAAATAGCCCCAGTCTGTTGACGACTGAATGGCCCATCTATTTACCCAGGCTTTTGGGGAACAAGGTACAAAAAGGCTGATATGTGTGTGCAGTACAGTAGGTCGCGTCTTGAATTTTATTTTTAGGTTCTGGAGTGAGGAGGAGCTACTGGTTCAATACGTCTATGGAACTCCCTTTTATGGCAGTTATAGCAATGTATTACAAATTGAAACAAATACATAAAATAAGGACACAAAACCAACAGTGATCATCTGTGGAGGAGGTAGGCCTCTTGAACTGCCTTTAGAGCAGCACTTATAGTGTGTTTTAGTGTATCATTTCAAATGCAATATTTGATCTCTCCTATTTTTAACTGAAATGTCAGGATAATTCCAGTCCTTTAGGTTTATTTAGAACATATTTTAGCAGGGGAGTTTCAATTAGATATAAATACTGTAACTAGTTTGCATTAACTTCCTGGGGAGATAGAATGATTCCCCATCTGCTTTCAGCTAATTACTAATCAACATAATTCTAGAGTGCATGTAATCCTCACAGCAATGGTTAATACAGGATTTTGTACATTCCTGGGGTTTCTTCTTTTCCAACACTGTTTCCAGGTCATAATCTACAATGAAAGAGAACTTTGGGCTTGCGCATACCCCCCCATGATCTGCATACAAAGTGAACCCCGTCCTGCTCAGAAGGTGAGGCATTTTCCTTTGCAGCATCTCCTTCTATTGCACTGACTCCATGAGTTCAGAGATCTGCAAGTGGTGAGTAGTAGTGATGTTCAAACTGGGGGCAAGGCCAGATCGATGCACATTACTGGGAATATGTGAATCAAAAATCGAAGTCATAGACATTTTAAAAGAAAAATTGATCAATGAACTAATTTACAAAGAGAGATCGCCCAGAAAAAGTTCTGACATAGATGAGAAAAGATCACATAATGGCTGACGTGAAGAGTATTGTTCTATCATATGTACAGAGTGCCAATCACGTTAATAGCTAGAGGCACAAAACCAAATTCTGCTTTCAGTTACACTTGTGTAAAATGAGAATAAATCCCTTGACTTTCCTGCAGTTAGTCTGGTGAAGCTGATAGATCTTTTGACACAACGTATCTGTACTTCTGGTGTAGTGAACACTTTGGCCCAAATGCAAAGGAAGAGATGAAACCTTCCAATCGTTTTATCTGGGTTCCAGATCCAAAGAAAATAACTTTTGCTTGTTAGTTTATCGGCTTCAGACATGTATTCAATGACATTTTCCCATCTGTGGTCAGAAATTTTAACATGTTGCTTTTCCATTATAAGGTTTCTCCAGAAAGGTTTTCATTTTAGTTTGGGAATGAAATCTTCACTGTAAGGAAAAAACATTAGCACTGAGAATAATCCTATGAAGTTGTATGACTAAAATATGAATTAAAAAGGGAAACTGCATTCTTAGTTTGGCTCTGAACTGCAGGAGCTAATGGAGTTCACAGGGCAATTCAGCTGAAATACATTACAAGAAGTATCTAGATAATGTTTTATTCAGATGGGGAATGGTCATTTCTGCCTTTTCTAATGAAACCATGTTATTGGATTCATTGGACAGCAAAAAAGTAGCAGTTCAGCAGAAAAGGGACTAGGGGATTACCGTGGATGAAAAGCTGGATATGAGTCAACAGTGTGCCCTGGTAGCCAAGAAGGCTAATGGCATA
>JANRFK010006693.1:38658113-38687571 GCA_030068395.1 Apalone spinifera | reverse complement strand
ATATGAGTCAACAGTGTGCCCTGGTAGCCAAGAAGGCTAATGGCATATTAGGTTACATTATGAGGAACATTTCCAGCAGATCTAGAGAAGTTATTATTCCCCTTAATTTGGCACTGGTGAGGCCACATCTGGAGTACTGCATCCAGTTCTGGGCCCCCCACTATAGAAAGGATGTGGATGCACTGGAGAGGGTCCAGTGGAGGGCAACCAAAATGATTGGGAGACTGGAGCACATGACCTAAAAGGAGAGACTGAGGGATTTGGGCTTATTTAGTCCACAGAAGAGAAGAGTGAGGGAGGATTTGATAGCAGCCTTTAACTACCTGAAGGGAGGTTCCAAAGAAGATGGAGAAAGGCTGTTCTCAGTAGTGACAGATGGCAGAACAAGGCACAATGGTCTCAAATTATGGTAGAGGAGGTCTAGGTTTGATATTAGGAAAAACTATTTCACTAGGAAGGGGTTGAAGCACTGGAATGGGTTATCTAGGGAGATGGTGGAATCTCCACCCCTAAAGGTTTTTTAAGTCCCGGCTTGACAAAGCCCTATCTGGGATGATTTAGTTGGGATTGGTCCTGTTTTGGGCAGGGGGCTGGACTCGATGACTTCCTGAGGTCTCTTCCAGCCCTAGGATTCTATGATTTGATGATTCTAATGAGCATTACAGATGACAGGAGTGACTTTTTCTCTGACTGGGATTTTTCTGTGCAGGAAATTTTCTTAATTTCACTGTCTATTATACAGACTGGCAATTCCAAATAGACTCTTCTACTTACTTTCCCCTCACTTTCCCTCCCCTGTTTGACAGCAAGGAAAGTGTGATTTCTGAAGTGATTATTATCTTCACTACAGAATCACCCCTCTTGTGCTTTCCAATGAGAGGGGTTTCACTTTCTGATTCACACTGCTGGAAACAATTTTTCTAAGGCTGAATATTCTGTTACCTCCCGCTTTGCCACACATACTTTCAAATATAATTTGTACCTCTTATGGGACTCGTTTTAGCTGTGATTTTTTATAAGCCTGCTAAAGGGAACAAATGAACATAACAACACTGGGATGTCCTGATTTACAGAGCAACAGTGTCTGACTTTTCAGCCTTGAAAATAATAAATTCTTTCATTTCAAACTAACTACAGTATGGGAAGGATTGTATCCACTCTCTGAGGGAGACAGGTAAGAAGAATTGGTGTCAGGATCAGGCCTTTGAAATGGTTTCCTATTCCAGTGCTTTTCTGAGTCTTCCAGGTGTGACAATTACCAGAGATCAAACATATATTTTGTCATGCTGATTCAGTAAGTTTGGCTCAGTTCAATGAATGGCAGCCTATGTGAACTGTGATTTCTTTGTATTCAATACCATCGCAAACACTGACACTAATAAAATTGGCATAGTAATATATTATGTGTGTAGCAGCAGTTGCTTTATACTATTATTATTATTATTGGAATTAGGTTAACTAGACGTTGGCTTACAGACTATCCTTCCCCTTGCAGAAAATAATTTACATTGCACATCATGAGACAGATAATCCTTATTGTTAACATTGATTGTACAACTATAACTCTGAACACCAGGCATGACATTTTCTAGACCCTTTTGTAAAATCAATTTAAATACCACCAGGTAAGTCACTGGAGGAGTGGCAGTGTATGAAGTAAAGCTAATGGAATGCTCTAAAACCATCTACAAATTTTCATTCAGATTCCCAGTGGTTGTTTGGTTCAATTTGATAGTCACATATCTTCACATGAAGGCAATTTTGTTTGCAGGAGTGTTTGGAGGATGACTGGTTTCTGTACAGACAATCCATTTATTAGGGTCTACATATTGGATAAGATGGCAGAATTTTTGGAACGCTTCACAATCCATTGCTAATTTTGTGCACTTAGCAGCTGACCTTCTGTGTTCTGCTGCACAGCATCTCCGTACTGATTGTTCTTTACTGTGATGACCCTTCATCATTTCTGCCATATATTTCTCAAGGTTATCTCCATCTCTTAGCTTATATTTGCATCTGTTCACTTCCAACATTAGGTTCTGATTCTCCCTGATCATAATTTAGCATAGGCATTCATTTTTCTTATCCATGAGGTACACAAGAACCTTTGTCAGAATCCCATTTAAAAAACATCAATTCTTTTTCTTGTCAGCAGCATTAACCTCCACAATTTATATCCACCAATCACTATAAAAAAGTCAAGCTTTTAGCTGCACCTTTATAAATTTCAAAATGACAGGATTTCCCCCACACTTTCTTAAGGGATGTCATAGCTAAGCAAGACATCCCTAGTAGCCTTCTTCCGATCTCTTTGGAAAAGCCTCCTTGGTTGAATATTTGGAATCCCAGATATTCCAAATCATCTACTGCTTTTACAGCTTGTCTTTTAATTGTGATGTCCGCTTGCATTCTGTTTTTTGTTAGTCAACATTCATTTATTTTGTTTTCATCACATTCAGGAATAGCCCATGTTCCCCACAAACTATTTTTACAGACTCCAACATTTGTTGCATTGCAGTTGTGGTCATAGCCTGTATCGGAGGTTAGTTAAGAGGTGCCCACCAAAAGAAATCACAACTCTTTCCCCTTTGTTAAAATCTTCCAACACGTGTCTCATAATAATTTCCGTGCATGTGTTAAAGAAGTCTGGGGAACAAAATACACCCTGGTCTCACACCCTGCCTAGTAGAAAACTGTTCATTGTTGCCTACTGCTGTTTTCTCCATGGTCTGTTGGTGGTGATAGAGACTTACAGTGAGTTTATTGAGACTGAATCCTCCTTTCTGCTCATATCCTCCAAAGACAGAGATGTGGGACAGTGTCAAAAACTTCTGAGTAGTCAATGAAGCAATGCTAGAAACTGAATGGCCGATGGACAAAGATGTTCCTGAGCGCAGACTGGGTCAGCCCATTGGCTGCTAGCTTAAAACATAAATTGCAAATTTAAAGATATCATGTTTGTGAAGTCTACTTTACCCAGAATCAATGATTAAAGATATCATGTTTATGAAGTCTACTGTGTTTGGACTTACCCAGAATCAATGAAAATTATATAACTTCTATTCAGAATGGGTTTGAAGAATTGGTACAGAGGAAAGAGAAGAATAACCCCAATGAACAGTGAATAAAGTGAAAACTCTTACATTTAAAAGGTCAAAGAACATATTCCAAAAAGACAGTGTCAGACTACACCATAGTTAACTGAAAAAGAGTTTTAGCTGGTATTAAAAATGATGTATAGTAAAAGAGAATGGCTCGGAGATGGAAGAATGTAGGCAAAACTATTCAAAACCAGTCTGTAAGACAAGGGAAAATGCATGGAACTTGAGAAGTATAAAGACATACCCTCAGTATCTGTTTCATCAGAAATAGCTGTACTATCCTATAAAATGCACAACAGTGCATGCCTAGTTTACTGGGCTGTTGAATTTTAACACATTCATTTTTGTAAAGAACTTTGAAATCCTCAGATGGAATACACTATGGTAAAGCATTATTATGGAAGATACCATTATTTGAAAGCTTCAAGTAGATATATTTTCTAGTGGAAGTAGAATATGTACACAAACACAAGGGCCATATTTTTTAATACTGGCCTCCACTTTTGCACACAAATTTGCACACAAATTTGCACACAAATCTGCAGTTAAGAACATAAGAACGGCCATACTGGGTCAGACCAAAGGTTCATCTAGGCCAGTATCCTGTCTACTGATAGTGGCCAATACCAGATGCCCCGGAGGGAGGGATCACAACAGGCAATCCTCATGTGATCCCATCCCTGTCACCTAGTTTTTCTGCCAAACCATTTCTGATGACTAATTAGGGAATTTAAATGTGTAAGTACCTGATCTGTGGGGGAGTTTGGTTCTTAGACATCCAAAAATCCTAGCTGTGAGTGAAAAAATGGAAAAGTAATTATGACCAGGCAGAACATTTGGCTCTGTGGCTCTCAAGCAAGCTGACAAAAGCTGTGAAATTCAGCATTAAGCCTCAAACTTTGTCCTTAACCAACTTTAATGTGATTGAATACTGCAAAGGACTCTGAACAACAGGTAATTTTATATCTCAGATGTTCCACACTATCTACACTCAGCAGAGTGAGAATTAAGGACAGAGAGGCAACCTCTCTTTGTTTTTGTTGGCTTAAAGCATCTCATATTTTAATGTGGGATTTTGTTGTGCAGAAATTCCTTGTCTTTAAATGATAAAAAGTTATAGACACAGTCTCTGGTCATAATGAAAGAGAATGCTAAAGTTCAAATGAATGGTGTTAAAGTAATTGCAGAAATAGCTTCAAATTCGGGAACTAAAAGTGATTCTAGATTTTAATGTTTGGTAATAAAAATGAAGAATGTGAAAAATCCTGAAATCATCATGGATTCATTTAGAGATGAATTTCACAACTATACAACATTTATGTTTTTATGACCCATTTATATGATGAGACCTTGACCTAAGCCTGACTGTGTTATCTACCTTCCTATGGGGCTGTTCTGTTCTGAGCCATTGCACCTAAGCTTTCAGACAAAATTAATGAGAAATTAAGATAAAACATTCCCAGAAAGAACTGTTGGCTTTCAGATAATATATTAGAAGGGAGAAAACCATAATCCTTGCCATTTTCAGAATACATTGCTAGACTCTCCTGTGTTTGCCAAAGCAAACCTACCATTGCAGAAAACAAGAACACACTAACATCTGTGCACACACATAAGAACTAGAAAAGTTTCTTGAACTTGAGAGAAGAATCCACTTTGAACTCCACCAGCTAATTTACCTCATTGAGTGACAGATACTGTATCAATAGGTGTCATAGAAATATTTAAAATAGAGAGATAGACCTAAAACTTATGTTGGCACAAAATACTTATAATGGCTGCTCCCATGAGAAGAGAGAAAAATCTTAAATCCATAGAACGTTTAATGTGTAGATGTTTCAAGCAAAAAAACACTTCCACTTCTCTCCAGCTTTCTCCCTGGACCTCAGGAGTGCTCAAATACTGTTAGGTGTGTCTACACAGCAAAGTTTAACTCAAAATAAGCTATGCAAATTGAGCTACTTCAATTGTGTAGCTTATTTTGAAACAGTTTATTTCAAGTTTTGGTGCTATCTACACAGCACTTATTTTGAAATAGAGCACTCTTCCTCCAACTTCCCTTACTTGTACAATGAGGGTTACAGGAGTTGGAGTAAAAAATCCTCCAGCTTGCCAATATTTCAACATTATTTCAAAATAACTGCCTGCTGTGTAGATGTGCACTAAGTTATTTCGAAATAATGCTAGTTATTTTGAAATAACGTTGCTGTGTAGATGTACTCTGTCTGACTTACACTAAGGAAGGAAAGTCAGAAAGACTATTTGGAAACTGATTGCCTGAGAAAGTTGGTTCATACTATTCTCGATAAAAGTTAGTTAAATATTTTTCTTTTCACGGGAGGAAACATTATTTTAGATCTTTGCTTTTCTATGGCTAATATTAATGTCAGCAAAATTCTTGGATTTTTAATCTGTCTTTTCCACTGATAATAATGTGGCACCACTATGCTTGTGATATAGAACCTATTGCAGAAAAGGGGACATTCTTCCTTTATGGGAAGCTAAACATTTTCTCTTTGGGATTCCAGCTCTGTAGTTTGGAGGGATTAAAAAGGGTTAGGGAAACCAGCTATAGTTCTTTTCCTTCTCCCTCCTCCTCAGACCTGTGGGTAAAATAACTACAAGTTTGTATACCTAAAAGCAGTATTATCTGGTGTTGCTTCCTTCTCTGGGTTATTAAGATTGTGTTGTGAACAGCTGCCACAGGAGGCAGTGACTTCAGGAGCTGTGCTGTCCAGGGACCAGTGGGAGGCAAAGAGGTGAAAAGGCAAAGCAGAGGTAAAGGGTATTCATGTGGGTCTCCCTTGCCTACTGTAGATGTTGATGTATCTCTAGTTTACAGCTTTGGGATCCATGCTGCATGAAGGAAGTAGGAAGGCATTTCCTCTCTATGCTGAACAAAAGCAAATTGGGTCCTTAGCTCATTAATATTTGGTATAATTGCAACCAGCAGTGTGGGTTCACTTACAGTCTTTATTATTCAGAGATCTCTATTGTTTTAGGTTAAATAGCCCTCACCCACACAAATATATTTTAAAATACATAAATATTTATTTTTCTGATGGGTTGAAAGCTACCATACATTGCATCCACTGAAGCCAATGAGAGTTTACCACTGACTTTCAAAGAATGAAGGAATGATGACAAAATACCTCTTTTGGGCTATCAAAGTAAGCCTACTTCATTAAGATAGGTGGACAGATAGGGTTGCCTATTATTAAGATTACATAAAACTTCCTATGTGAACATCATGTTTTCAGTTACTTATAATGTTGCCAAACTAACTGTTCAAGCTGAAATTTTGCATTCTGGGTGTCTGTCTTGGGCTGAATTTATGTGAATAATTTTTGCCAAAACTGTTAATCTGTTTCCAAGGAAGAGGCTGGGGAAAATATGTTGTTTTGCCTGGAATGGAACCAAAGATTTCTGAGTCCTACTATTACTCTGCTGTCAGTAAATATCTGGCAAAGTGTCACATCCCCCTCCAGTGTTGGTCCACACAGAAGAGAACAGCCTACTACTGCTATCAGTTACTCCATTAGCTCAAGTTGCAGAAGTCTGTGCGATGTATTTAAAAGCTGCAACCTTGCTGATGACCCTCTGGGTGTCATTATGGTACCACATGATGGAATTTCTATTTTTTAAGTTTGATTTTTTTAAACAAAAAGAAAATTATTAAGATTGCAAAGACTAGGACTCAAAAGTTAGGAAATGCTAGATTTAAGGTTGCCTGTTCAATATTAATTCATCCCTGCTTGTGTCTATGCATGATGCTACAATCTTTAATTTCATGATCAAATATTTCTTCCACAGGATCTGTATGTGCAGGACAGGCATGCTCTAGAAATGAACTGGTGTTCTGTTATAAAGGAGACTCTTATCTTGCCTAAAGTGAAAAGTGTGTAGTGAATGAGACAGGGGATTACAGAAGGATAAAGGAGGGTCTCATGGATGACAGCTGAATGCTGTTGTGGAGAACTGGATTCTGTCTTTTTCACAGAGTTCCTATCTGATGTTAGCCAAGTCACCTAAAGCAAACTTTTCACAGGTGGTCATTAAATGTGTGTTCCTCATTTTTTTGATGCCTGACTTGATACCAGGCAACCAGATTTGCAGTGGTGCTGAGCACTCTCTCCTTCAGATTAAATCCATAAGTGCCATTTTTTGAATATAAAAAGTGCTATCTACTGCTAAGAACTCTGAAAAGCTAATTTGAGAGGCATCTCAAATTCGCAGCCAAATTAATGGGGTAACTTCTGATCTTCAATCTCTTTGCCTCAGTTCTCCATTTGTAAAACAGGGATAAAATCCACCCCTCCCCCCTTTCACAGGGATGTTGTGAAGATAAATTAAAGTTTGTGTAGTATTCCAATACTACAGTAATAAATGCCACAGAAAGACTCATGAAGAAATTAATTATTCTGTCTTCAAAGCAGGGTTTGAAAAGTGTACAGTAAATGAAGCCTATTGAAGAATAAGGAGAAAACAAAATTTTGAGTAGCTACGTAAAGGGGAGCTGAGAGCTATCCCAGGCTGAAGGCCAAGATGGGGGGCAGCTCCATACTCCTGGAAGGGGTGGGGCCTCAGACTGAAGAGGCGGGGTTAGGAGTTGCCATGCAGACTGCTATGCCTGCCCCAGTACTGCCTGGAGTGAGCCACACAGTATCCCCACTTCCCCAGGCAGCTCTAAGAGATGTCTGGAATGTGCTGATGACAATTGAAAGAGCTTGGGGTGCAGCCATTCCTGCAGCAGTTGGAGTTCCAGGCTGCTTTAAATCACCAGGCCCTAAGGCAATTGTCCTCTTTGCCCTTCCTTCCCTCCTCCTTCTCCTTCCCCCATCAGCGGGCGTGGCAATTTACTAATGAGCACCATGTATTCTATGCATTGAATAAAGCAGGGGTTTTCTGGAAAAATAGTATGTGATCATGGAACTAAAGTTTGTTATGATACACAGATACAAGGGGTTTGAATTAAAGTCACACAGAGAGCCTTAATTTGGTATTTCCTAACTTCTGAGTGCCTGACTTTGCAACCTTACTAGTGCTCTTTCCCTACTGCTTTTTGGTGTGTAATTTTATAGCACCCACAGTGTATTTACTCAGCAGGCAAATACAGGATAGATAACATTTCCATAAAGATTTTCCTTTCTATAGGGATGTTGCTACACTTCAAAGGCAGAGGTGCCCTACCGACTAATCAAAGAGTCAATTTGATTCTCCGATACTTAACTTCCTCACCACGAACAGAGGCTGGTTCCGGAGCAGCCTCTGTTCGTGGTGGCCAGCCTCATCCACCAAGAACAGAGACTGCTCCGGCAGCAGCCCCTGTCCGTGGCAGACAGCGCTGGCCACCATGAACAGAGGCTGCTCCAGCACCAGCCCCTGTTTGTGGCAGACAGAGCCGGGCAGTTCTGGCTTGCACTGATTCTGTGCCTCTGGATTTTAAATGTACTAAGAGCCTGGCAGCTGTTACTACATTTAAAATGCAGAGTCGCAGCGTGGATGACTCCCGGAGCTAGCACAAGCCTGGACTGCTCAGTTTCAGCTGGAGCTACAACTGCTATGGCTCTGCAGAGTGGTCCTATTGACTAATAGTATAGTCAATACAAATTGTATCAATATATATGATTAGCCTGATAACTGCATTTTAACATCCTTATCCAGAAGGCTACATTTCATGGGAGAAGTGCTTCAGTATCAGGCTCTTGTAGCAGCTGTGTTTCCCTGGCACAGGCTGCAATAGGAGCAGATGGACGTGTTGGACTGCCTGATTATTAGGGTACATCTACACAGAGTACTGACGTTATTTCGAAATAACATAGTGTATGTATGCACTACAAACCTTTATTTCAAAATAATGTTGAACTGGGGACTTCTTATTCCCACTCATGGTAACCCTCATTTCATGAGGGATAAGGGAAGTCGAAGGAAGAGTGCTCTTCCTTCAACTTCCTGCTGTGTAGACAGCACCAAAAGCCGAATTAAGCTATTTCAATGTAAGCTACGCAATTGACATAGCTGAAGTTGCGTAGCTTAATTCGACTTTAGCCTGGCTGTGTAGACATGCCCTTATATTTTTGCTGTCAGGGATTCCCTGTAAAACATAGGATTTGAGGAACATACTTCTTGCTTCCAATCCCAGGCGAATGCAGTCAGTAGGAGTCAGAGGGATTTTCTTTGGTGGGCTCTTAAAACGAAACCCAAGACAATAAATATTCCTTGTCAAGAGTTAAGTGCCTCCTCCTGGACTAGTTGCAAATAAATTGACACAAAAACTATATTAAACTACCTGAATCAAAAGTATTCACAGAGCAATATGACTCTCACTAGATTCTGTTCACCCTAAAGATTAGAGGAATGGGCCAGATTTTGATCTCTCTTACACTGATGAAAATCCAGAGTCAGGGACTGACAGACTTGCTGGGCCCCAGCTCCTGGGGCTTCAGGTAGAAGGGGCATGGCTGGGGCTGGTGCCAGCTCTCAGAGCCGCCCGGAGCATGCTGCATGGGCACTCCAGGGTCGATTTAAAGGGCCAGGGGCTCTGATTGCTGCCATAGTAGTGGTGGCAGCTGGGAGTCCCAGGCCCTTTTGAATTGCTAGGCCCACTTGTCCTCCTGCCTCATCACATTGGTGGGCCTGGTATAGAGTTATTCTGTTTACATCGAGAACATCAGCATTGCATTCCAGTTACTACATCTAAGAGGGTGTACTTAACATGACTATACTTCCTGGAGTAATTTTCTGCTTGGAATGCATAGTGTTCGAATCTGATTGCCCCTTGGGATTCACCCTATTTCTGTGTGAATGCCTGGTCACAACCAAAGCATCTGATAGCCTTCAGGTAAGGGCAGAATGAATACCAGGGTAACATGGGGAACAGCTCTTCATGGTATAAATGATTAGATGCTGGAATGATCCCAATGAGGTGAAGTTCTTAGAGACACCATCAATGTCAATGTTAATAAAAAAAAGTAACTCACACCAGAGTGAATAATGATGTAGGGATTCTGACTAATATACCAGAAGTGTGTTTTTTCAAAGCCCTAATACACATGGATGTACACTATCAGGTCTAAATTCTGGTCATGACTTCACTGCAGTGACTTTCTTTATGCCACGTATGGAGGGAAGGGGGTTTCAGGCTGGCTTTATTGAGCCTGAAGATGGCCTGGCCAGCATAGGTGGGGGGAGTAGAAGGACTCTTCAGCACTTCTGAATCCTGTCCCCTTCTCCTGGCCCAATAGACCCTGAGATTGGGATAATGTCAACTAAGCAGTTGAGAGGGAGAGAGAGGAGGAAATGTGAAAAGAAAAAAAAATGTGTGTGGGTCAGGGGACAAAAGGGCAGGGGAAGGTACTATACTACCCCACTGCCTCTCATCTGTTTAGGTTGAGGAGAAAATGTCACCCTGTCTGGCAGTTCTGCTTACAAACTCTCAACCAGTAGCACTGTTGGGACCATGCAATCTTGGTAAGAATACCTGTGGATGACTGTAAGTCAACTGTAGCAACAGGCTTCTCTGGTGGTGCCTGCATACGCACAGGGACTCCAACACTATTCCGAAAGGCTGGGCTGGGATAAGAATCATGGAATCTCCTGGGAAGTGTGAGGGTAAAGCTGCCAGGTAGTGGACATGTGGCAACTCCTAGAATGGTCTCCCTCAGGATTCCAATTGCTCTTGGTATCCAGAGTCTGGCTGGGCTACAGAATTGCAGCTAGCGCTGCACCACATAGCTCTCTGGGACTGAGGGTGAGCGATTAAAGAATAAACAATGACAGAGCCCATACATAATAACTAAGATCAGATACATGGTGACTCATCTAGAATATGCTGGAAATGTGTCAAAGGTGGAGTAAGACAGTTTTACTTCACCCACAAGAGAGTAAAGCGCTTGGTTCAGCAAATCACAAACTACCTTGACTGAATTAATTGCCCCATTTCTAGGAAAGGAAGAAAGTACATACTGGAGATAAATCATAAAGAGTTGTGAGATATTGTGTAAATCCCTGATGAAACTATGAAGCTGTTGAAAAAAAGAGTTACCAGGGTAACAAGGTCTAAATCAGACTTACATGAACTGAAGGGAGAGAGAAACACAAATCTATGTTTAGCAGTCCACAAGGGAGGAGATCTCAAACTACTGTATGCTCACACCAAAGAGGGAAAAGTGCAATTTCAAACAGCATAATTTGCTACGTGGTCAACAGGTAAATGGGAAGCACAAGCATGAGTTCTATATTTCTATTAAAAAGAGCTCCGCCTCATTAAGATAAAGAATCTAAGTTCAGTACCATACTAAAGGGGTAACACAAACAACTGATTGTATAAATCATTAAGACTTTACTGAGATTTAAAGCTTCAGAGCCTCATAACAGCATGGATGGATGCTTAGATGTTAGAGCTTATAGTTATGAAGCTAGAAAATGACCTTTAAAAGTAATCTTTAGGCCACATTTTATCTAGACAGTAATGAGATTGATCAGAAATGTGCTATATATCTCCTAAATTACTTCATAGAATCTGTTCCAAACTGATTAATGATGGAGGGCTAAGTTAGAATGGGCCAAATTATGTTCTAACATCTTCCCACAGACGTGGAAGGCCTTGAAATCAGTAGAACTGCCATGGTTCTTCACAGAACAACAAAGGCCCAGGGACAGACAACAGAATAACAATGCACGTGGATTCCATGCACACCTCTACTCTGTTACAGCTATGGCAGTGTGCAGAGTTTTGACACAGGGCAGGGAAAAAGTGTGCCGGTTGAACCAAAACTATACACGCTCCCTGGTTACCCTGTCTCCTCTTTTGTGTCCCCTTCTCTAGAGGTGGAGTTTCTCTCTCCAGTGTGACTCAGCCAGCCAAATAACAGAATTAATAGAATTGAAGGGTAGGCTACCATTCATTTCTCTTCTCTCCCAATGACATGCTATTTTCATTGACAAAACTGTGGCAAATGACATCCTGTCAAAAGCATTGTGAAAGAATGCCAAGAATCAGGAGACTGCTTAGTGAGACGCATAATTTAGCAGGCAAGGACTACCAGTAAAGCTACCACATACAGGTTTTGCCACCCCCGGCATCTGAGCAGACTATTCACAACTCCACAGGAGGCATAGTCTGGCACATATCTTGCATATTGTGTAGGTGGCAGGGTAGGTTCTCTCATAAAGTTATTCAGGTTAGGCACCTCTGTCAATAGGTTCTCATAATGAGCAGATAAAATATTTCATGGGGAAATTTTCCTGCCAGAGGTGTCACTGTGGCTTACTGCCTCAAAGATGCTTCTTTGATGACATGGTAACATGATTCTAGCCAGGCACACACTGGACTAAAGTCCTTCTACCAGCACTCTATCTGTCCTTCATTTATCATCAGCAAGTCTTTGGCTCCCAAACTAGTGCTGCCCTGCATATAGGATTGGCATTTAACAATGCAACACGAAAGGCAGAATGGGGCAAATGCCAGAAACTTTGATTTCTCAAATAAATAATTGGACACCCACACCAAAATTAAAGATTTGGATTCACCCAGTTCCAAAGAAAGTCATGCAAGTCTTAATTTAGCTCCCCTCATGAGTACTGCTGTTCTAACCAAAGCCCTTGGTATTTGTGAGCTCTTCATGCTGGTGACAAGAGTTAATCTTTGGCCAAGTACTCCTCTCCATTCTGATTACTCCCAATAGCCTTTTATGTTACTTTTAAACATAGAAAAAGGCCACCCTAAGACCTGCCAAGAGACTCATTTGCACATTGCCAGTTGAGGCACAAATTCATCTAGGCCGAGCAGAGATACTGTACATTGCAAACTAAATACTATAATTCCAGGGGTATCACAGGAACTGAGAAACACTAGCCTGCATCAAACTCAACATTACTGCTTATTGGAAGAAAAAACAATAATGCTACTAATAAAAATCCAGTTGACTAGAATCTCCAAAGGCTTTTAATGATATTCTAGGATATGATTATATAGAAATGGAATCTATAGTGATGGTTGAGGAGCCCTGGTAAGGTAGAGCTGATATCCATGTCTGTGTGTGATTATTTTCAGAGCCACTGCAGAGAACTCCCTGCCTATTGGGCAACAAAACCATGAGTAGCTCACAAGTAATTGCTGCCATGGAAACTTCATGTATCTGGGATACCCAGTGAAAAGGATACCTTCTTAAATATCAATGAATAATGTCCCAGTGCTGTCTATTTAATAGAAGACATTAAGTTAATTACCTTTCTCTACTTCACTTTCAAAAGACAATTTCCTTCTTCGAAGTTTGCAGTTATCTCCATCCGAATCATTAGTGGTTTGTGATCTTATTATGAGATCAGCCTTGATTAAATGAAACATGTAATGCAATGACAGATTAGTCCCATTTGAAAACAGCATATTATCAATAGGCGATTGACTGTTAATCATGTTCCAGTTTTAAGGAAGGCAAGATTACACTCCTCAGTCTGGATCAACTGGAAACACTATTGGCATAGCCCAATATTTATAATAAAATTATCATCTGGATGGAATAATTCTACAGTGTCACCATCTAATTGGGAAATAATAATGTCCAGACAAATTAGTTTGTTATAATGCATGAGTGTGTTGTCATAAGTCCCTAAGCTTTTTGGAATGGTGTTCTAAGTAACAAAGCTTCGTGAAGTTAAATAAGAAAAAAAAATTAAAATAAGCTCTTACAAAGAATGTGTATTATTGCAGGCAGTAATGTGGTAACTGATTATAATTAGCTGTGATGTTTAATTACATAGTAATGATTAAAAAGGTTACGTTTTACAACAATAAATATCAGGTTGATAAACACCATGTATTTTACTCTATTTTCTGTCCAGACCCTCCCTTTCTCCTTCTCTAATTCAGCTCATTGAAATATTTTTTCTGTAGCTGAAAATTGTGGTGTCTCTTTTTATCTTATCTTGTTGTCTATTTGAAGTTCCAACTTCTGATTTTAGTGGCAGAAATGGTTTCAAGAAGCATTTAGCACATTTGAAGGGGTTTTTTTTTTGGTGTCACTAAATTGAGCAATAACATGCTGACAATGTATTTAAAAACAAATAATATGTCATGAAGACAGTGCAGTGTGTGAATATGCACAAGGAATGGGCTTTGGACCCACTTTTCTTCCTCGTACTGGAAGGAATGCTTATCAGGTAAGTTGCTTGGTCATGTGGGACGAAGGGATGTTGAAACATTTATTGCTATTGCTACCACTCTCACTGTAGTCCTGAAGGATTAAGGTTTAGATGGACTTCACAATGGTACCCAGGGTAGGAATAATGGAGGAAAGAAAAGAAGGTAGAAATAGTTCAGGGATAGACAGGCACAGGCATCTCTTGGCCAAATAAAACTGGGACTGCATAGAGTTTCCAAAAGCACATTGGTCACAAACATGCTGATTGCATCATTTAATATTATTTTGAGAATTACCATAATCAGCAAATTACTAGTTAAGACCCTGTTTCCGCAAGCTCCTAGGCATAGGTGTCTTCCCACCATGTGGACCCCAAAGGTGTCTCTAACTGAATCTTCACTTGAGGGGCGAGGATGAGGCAGTTATAAGCAGTAGTTTATGGCAATGGAAACATCTTGAAGAAGCTAATGTGTGTGGGGCGGAGGGAATTGGTGGGAGGGGACTGTCTCTGGGTTCTACATCAAGGATTTTTGACACACATGATGGATAAAATTTCATTTTAACTGACAATGAGCCTCCAAATAGAAAAATATTTATAAGACATTATAGTGATGGAAGTACAGGAAATAGCTGCGTACTCTGCCTTGTCATTCATAACTAATTTGATCCTCATGAACAGGGGTGGGCAATAATTTTTGATGGGGAGCCACTCCATGATTCTAGAAAGTGGCCAAGGGCTGCAATTCTCTATAGCGGGGGTATGGGGTTTGGGATGGAGGTTGGGTGTAGAAGGGAGCTTGGGGTTGGGGACTGGGGTGTAGGAGACAGTCTGAGAGGGAGTTTGGGTGAAGTACGGGGTTATGACCAGGAGCAGGAGATTGGGATGCAGGGTCTGGGAGGGAGTAGGGGTGCAGGAGTGAATTTTGAGTTGGGGGAGCAGTGTAGGAGAGGGTGCAGGGACTGGGAGGGAATTGCAAACCAGGGCAGGATGTGTGTGCAGAGGATTTGGATTGTGACCTAGGGCAGTGACCTGGGGAAGGGAACTGGGGTGCTGGAGGCAGGCTCTGGCCAGGAGTCACCTACCTTAGGTGGCTCCCAGCCAGCAGGCCAACAGGGTCCCCGAGGCAGGCTCCCTCCTGCAGCAGCTCTAGGCTGCTCAAGGAGGTTCCCTCTATGTGCTGCTCAGGGCCACGCATCCCTGGGGGGCAAGAGACTTGCTCCTCTGCCCCCGGCCAATCATTGCAGCTAGGAGCAGGGGAGCGCGCAAAGTCTCTCACTCCTGCCAGGGACACGCAACACGTAGAGGGAACCACCAGCCATTGTGAATAGTTGGTGGTTCGTTCTGTGCACTGTGAGTCCCTGGTGGGGGACGGGAGGAGACTTCGCACCCTCCCCCACCCCAGGCCTATTAGAGGCTGGAGGCAGGTGAGCATGCAAAGACTCTCACCCGCGGCTCTTCTGCCAGGGGCTTGCCTCGCTCTTCAAAATGGCTGGCAGCTCCCTCAAGGTGCCCTGTACCCTCAGCAGAGGGAAGCCACCAGCTGTTTTGAACAGCCTCAGGGTCTCAGCAGGACAGGTCGTGGGCTGAATCAAACAGCTTGTCAGGCTAAATGTGGCCTGCAAGCCATATCTTGTTCACCTTTGCTCAAGAAGCTCTTAAATATGGCGTTTCAGGTCTAGCTTTAATGTATCAGAAAAGTATGTTACATCTAACATTTAAATAACAGTGATGATCTTTCCAAAGCAGAGATAAAATATGCACTGAAAGGAAATTTTGCAAAGAAAATAATACAATTTTGATGAAAGAAGACTCAGCTTCAAAAAGAACATGATTTGTACTATAAAGTGACTTTTAATATAAATATTTTTTAAACTGGAACATAAGTAGAACCTCCCTGGTTTGTATTTTGCTGATCAGCAACCCTCTTGCCCAGCATTTGCATATGAAATCCCAGTGGCCTCTGTTGCCCATATCTCAGCTTGAATTCAGGAGTAAAGAACTATGAAGAGGTCTTTGCACACTAAGGCTGTATTAATTCTACTTTAAAATATACTGGAAAACTTGGTATAACTTGACTTATATCAGGAATAAGTAAACCTAAACTATTTTTTCAAATACACAGCTAAAAAGGGGCAGATCCACTGGGCAGTTTAGTCCATGTTTTCTGGACATGGCTAGGTGCACTTCTACACCATTATGTGGAAAGCAAAGCTATCTGGGTAATGGCTTCTCTCTTGCTTCTCCTGTGTTGTGATAGTGAGGCCCACACATTTTTCCTAAAAGTGAGCTTAACCATGATAAGTGAATAAAATGTTATAAAATGTCACCATAACCAATAAATGTTGAAAAGACAGAAAGACTGAATTAGTCCAAAGAGAAAGGCCTATTGGTATAACTCAAGTCCTGTGTTTTAAGTCACGCCTGAGAAACAAAAGTAGTATAGGACTGAAAATCAGTTAGCTAAAATTGGTATATTGGAAATCAGACCTAATTAATGGATAAAACAATGAAAGTATGGGCTATTCTGCCCATCCTGTCCTTTTGGCACCCTTCAAAAGGAACTCAGGTGAGCGAGCTGGCTACCACAGCACTGGCTAGCTGAAATACAAAGAGGAGAAGGAGTAAGCTTCATTATCATGGTTGCCACCCCCACTATCTTCTAAATCCCCATCCTAATCCTAAAAGAGTCTTAACCAGACTGGATCAAAGACCAGGAGCTAGGTGACATTGCCACCTTCATTGTCCCTCTGTAAATCTTGAGTACCACCTAGAATGTAAGGCTTTGATACTCCTTCCTCCCTTCCTCCCCACACCGCCGGCATCTTTACTTTCCTTGCCCACTTTACTCCTTTGCTGCCCCCAGAATGCTCCATCATACACCCCTAGGGGACTCTGTGTGTGTGTGTGTATGTGGGGGGAGTAAGGAGCAATATCAGCACTGCCTGCAATCCAGGTCATTTTTCCTCACCAAAGCTGTGTAAGATGAGGGCAGAGAACAGCAATTCCTGAGGCTTGCCTCACAGCATAGCCCAGATAGGGAAAATGACCTGGATGCATGGAGTGCTTTGTGTTGCTCCTTGCTGTCAACCTCACAGCCCTCTAGGGGATTGTGGAGGAATACTGGGGGGAGGATGAGTAGTGTCTCAGTGTCACTGCTCGCTCTTTCCCCCCCACTGAGTGCTCCTGTCCCCATGCATAGACCCCAGGGAGCAGTTCCTGACATGACATTGACAGTACATGCTCTTGTGCTGCTGGATGGTTCTCCCTTCACCATGGGGCAGCTGCCCAGGTAGTGCACCCCGAAGGTCAACCCTGAGTCCATCTCACCTCACTTCCTCTCTTTTCCCCCAAAAGGACAGTCTTTACCATTTTTAATACCTTCTAAAAGATGGTCAGATGTGGGAGAGGAGAGAAGGAATGCAGGTACTAGTAAAGACTCCCCACAATTAAAGGGAAAGGGAACAAGGAAAATCGTTAAAACAAAAGCCTTAATACTTAATACTTTTCTGTATCTTTAATAAAAAAGTTTAAAAGGTTTTTAATGGTGTGTTTGCCATGGTGCAAAGCAGGCTGAGCTTTCTGAATACCAACTTCAAACCTTGTTAAAAAGTATTAAATGTTGGGCAGCGATAGGGTCCTGTTACAAATTTTGTCTCTTCAGGCCCATTTATTCCATCCAAATACATTTTAGACAACCCAAGATGTACCTAAGGAGTTAATGCATACTCAGAAGCTGCTATCTTGGCAAACTGGCTTTTTTCCCCCCACAAAGTTGATTTATATTTATTTACTCCTGGGGAAACTCTGTGCCACTCAGCACACACAGAATTCATGTTCCACACAAACTGCGTTTCTCTGCAGAAAATACATTCTGCTGGAGAGGTGCTGCAGTTCTATCCTTCACCCACCAGTGACTGCTGTGGTGCCAGGTCAGAGGGCAGTGAGCTCAGAGCCACAGCAGTCCGCAGCCAATAGGGAGAGCAGAGGTTGCTTTTCTCAGAGCAATATGCCTAGGGGGTCAGGTAAAGGGGAATGTGGTATGCGGGGAGACAGACACAGCAGGGCACTTGGGACTTCTGGGAGATCAGATAGACTAGGGGTCATAAAGGCTAGTGGAGAGGAACAGACTGGGAGTGCAGGGACACTGGGGTGTGGTAGGTGCAGGATCAAATGGGGCAAGGTGAGAAATCTCAGCCTTTAACTCCTAAGTCAGAAGGTGGGGGAGAGGAAAAAGAAATAAAAGTATCAGAATGTAGATCAAAAGCACGCAAAACAAACCATTAATGGTTTTACAATTTTCTTAAGAAAAAGGTTAAATGTATTAAAGTTGACCGTGACCAATGTTCCCACTAATCTTTTCCATGTGCAAAATAATTTTTTATGTGAGGAATAATTTTTATGTGCACCAGCGCATGAAACAATGTGTACCTCCAATAGAAACAAAAAACCTAGGTAAGGGCACTCTGCTAATCAACTGGGCAGCATTTGAATCTCTTTTGAGCAGCTGCACACACACACAGTTTACAGAGAACACTGGTAACAATCCCTCAGGGGGACCCAAGGTAGTTAAGTGGGGATTGTGAGCTATCAGCCCTAGGCACCAGCCTTCTAACCTCAGCTATCTGGGTGGGGCGAATGTATCACCCGGCTGGGGGGCAGGAGGGAAATGTGTGTTTCACTCATTACTGTGTAAAAGGGGTCACCATCACAAAAAGTTTGAGAACCACTGATTTTGAGGTTTGTAGTTTTTGTAAGTGATAATTTGAAAATGTAATAGAAAAGCATTAAAAAGTGCCAGAATTAAGTGTTTTGATTTGTGAAAATTAAGTTTCTAAAGCAAACTTTTACTGAATTACCTTCATGGGTAATCTCCTCTCCCTCCTGTTAGCAAGATGCTAGCATAATTTCAGGCTGCTACTGCATTAACTGAATTGAATTGCAAGCTAGCTGAACAAAGGACTGTTGTAGCACCAAACATTTATGATTATCTTGTGCTTTTCTATTTTGTTTGTGATGTCAATTTTTCTTGTTCCACATGTTAGATCCTCATGGTGGGCTAAGTTGTCCTCACAAATGTTGCTGGTGAAAAAAGGTGGGCAATGTTTGTCAGAGTACTGCTTTGCATTGGGATGTACCAAACAGCTCAAAATTGATTAATTCATAAAAAAAATCTTATTGCTTCTTTGTAAATGAAGGCAATATGAAGGGCAAAAATGCCATAAGGGATAAAAAAAATTCTCCAGGAGACTAAATTTACCATTTCTGTATAACATTTTCATAGTTTGTGCAAATATGCAGAAAAAAGAAAGAGTTTTTTCCCCAACGTTACCTATTCTAGGCATACATCCAAAGAACAGATAACAGCTGGTTTGTTTTTAAACATCTAATCATATAACAACAGCTGTTTGAGATTTGTTTTAGTTACAAAAGAAGAAAGTTGTAAGTTCTCAGCTACTGTTAACATCTGGAAGACTTAACTATAATTTTGGTAACATTTAATCTGATAAGATTTGAAAAATGGCATCTGTGGGATAAATAACCAAGTATCTTTCCCCACTTTCCTTAATAGACTTAGATTAAAATAATTTTTTTGTGACATTATGAACAAATATCCAATCCTAGGTAGATCTGATTAACAAGAGAGAGGGGTTATGTTGTGATAATTAGGGCCACAAATTTACCCTAATTGAGAATGCAACAGCAAAAATGAGTGACTGTTTATAAGTTGTCACAATAACCACTAGCAATAAGGTTCTAAAGGGAGACAAAGGCTATGTCTACACTGTAGAGCTTTTCCAGAGGTATCCTGGAAAAGCTGTGCTGCATCCAAGGAACGCATCTGCTTTTCCGAAATTTTTTTTTTGGAAAAGCAGATGCATTTTTTCAACATCCCTGTAAACCTTGTTCTATGAGGAAGAAGGGATGTTTTGAAAGAGGATTTTTTTTCTGACATTTGGCCCTGTGTAGATGGGCCAAATGTCAGAAAATCCTCTTTCAGAAGAAAAGTGGAAAAAGACATGCAAACTGCGGTTTGCAATTTGCATATCTTTTTCTGACTTTTCTTTGTAGTGTAGACATAGCCAAAGACTGAATTAGTCCAGGCAAAAAGTAGTACTCAGATAATTCAAGGAATATGTTTTATATCATGATCGGTAAACAAGAGAAGAATGGGACAGGAAATCAGTGAATCGAAATGGGTATTTGAAATTGGGCGTAATTGACAGATTAAAAAAATGAGTAGAAAGACTATTCTGTTCATCAGTCCCTTTTGGGGTTCTTAAAAAAAAAGAGCTCATGGGGGAAAAAAGCGGGTACCAGAACACTGATAAGAGAAGGGAAAGGAACAAGCTTCATCATCATAGCTGCCACTTCATGGTCTCCAGGGATCCTGGATCTTCTTCATCCTAATCCTGAAAGGTGTCTTGACCAGACTGGGCCAAAGAAGAGGGAGTGAGAATATATCACTACCCTTACCTGGCTCCCACTAAATCCCAACCACTGCCTGGGATGTGAGAGTTTATCATACACAGGCTTGGAAGAACAGAGTATAATTTTCCTTCCCCAACTTATTTCTTCTCTTTTCTCTCCTTTGCCTTCTAATGAGAGTCTAATTTAGTCTGCAAAGACTACATGGTTTGCAACACTGCCGCAAAACCATGACTAGAAAGAGCTGGTTAAAAGCCATGCCCTAAATAACCTGATGAGCATGTCAGGTCGTGGAGTCACTGATAAGACTGTGCATTGAGCTTATATTTTTCCAGCAGTAAGATTGCAAATGAGAATCAACATCAGCGACAGAAGCTGCATTTTCCATCTTTACTGTGGCTTGTCTTCTAGGAAATGTCATTGAACTTCAGCAGCAACAGCAATAAAAAAAACCCTCTAGCCCATCTCAACTAACTTCCTCCCATTTTCCGCCCATAATTTTTTTGGGGGGAGGGGCATTATTTGAATTTAAGTCATCATGGACTAGCTCCAGGCCCTGGAAGGGGTGGGGCCTCAGGCAGAAGCTGCAGGATGGGGGTGAGAGGAAAAGACGTGTGTGTGTGTGTGTGTGTGTTGTGAGTGAGAGAGAGACTGTGTGATGTAGTATGCGTGTGGAGGGACACAATACTTGTGGGTGTATGACAATGACTGGATGTGTGACACCTATACTAGGTGTGTGACACAGAGGGTGTGTCTACCCAGCAAAGTTATTTCAGAATAATGGCCGTTATTCCTAAATAACTATGTGAGCATCTACACAGCAATTCCATTTTTTTTGAAATAATTTAGAAATAATGGCAGCTTATTTCGATTTCTGTAAACCTCATTCTATGAAGAATAACGCCTATTCCAAAATAGCTATTTCAAAATAAGGTGTGTGTAGATGCTCTACTTACGCTAGTTTGAAATAGTTCCTCACCAGGGCCATTCTAAGTTATTCCTCTTGGGGCTCTAAATCGAGATAGCACATCTACATTAGAGAAGCCTGCCTTGGACTAATTTGGGGTCTTCCCTGCAGTGTAGACGTGCTATTTCAAAATAAGCTATTGCAGAATAACTATTCTGAGCTGACTGTTGGAGAAATCTTAGCAACAGTGCGCTGTCCCTACAGACAGGTACTTGTCTCAGTCACGCACAATACATACTTCAGACAGGAGTAGCTCCGCTGTCAGTGTGTCCTTCTCCTTGACCCATGCTCTGCAGAGATACAGTACACGAACAGGGGGACTCCCTGACTTTAGCAGTCCCTTCCCTCTCACTCTGATACCCTGCTCTGCACAGCAATCATGAGGATCCTGGGAGCAGTTTGGCTGCAGGACAGATCAAGGCTGCTGAACCCATTGCTAGATGTATGTATGTTCTGCTACCCAGGTGGGCCGGCCAGATTGGCCTGCCAAGCATTTCTGATTTAGCTCCCAAGCCGTATTTTGCCTGATGCAGTTTTAATACCATGAAATAGTCAATCGAGGGGTTTCCTCCTAAAAACTCTTTATGGCTAAAAGGAAAGGGAGCAAGGGATAATGTTAACATGAAAGCTTTACTTAATACTTTACATTTCAAATAATGCAAATTCTCCCCATTCTTTTCTATATCTTTAATAAAAGGCAAAACATTTTTAAATTATGTATTTGCCATAGTGCTATGAAGACTGAGGTCTTGCTATACAAAGCCTTGTTTAACCCAGTGTAACGTTGGAGAGTGACAATGTCTTGTTAACCTCTTTGACTCTTTGGGCTCATTTATTCCATCCAAACTAATGTAATACCTCTAGCTCCTGTAGCCAGAAGCACCCTCCCCTTCGATTAGTGGCCAATCCTTTATTTTTTCCCTCCAAATACAGACTGACACAAGAGATTTAAACTCTACTGAAGCTACATTTCCTCCTCCTCCTTTCTTGAAGGGGCACTGTGGACAGGGAGTCCTCTAAAGGAAGCCATTGGTGGGGGGAGAGACATATGGAGGCTCTGCAGGTTCAGGGTAGAGAGACAAGTGTGGGATGTCCTACCAAGAGTCCTTCATATGTTTTATTAATTTTGAATATAGGAAATGTAATCCAAGAGGACAGAACTGTGGAACAAGATTTGCAGGACAACTATATTTGTTGGAGTATTAAACAAGTATCAGGCTACCTTGGTTTCATTTATTACTATTTTCTATTTCTGATAAATATATTGTCAGTGTTAAATTTTTCTCATTGTTAAAATATTCATGTTTATTTTAAAACTGTCTTTAATGGGCATATCATAATATTCATAATTCCTCTGATTGAAACTTTTAATGCTATTTCCATATTGAACCACAGCCTGTGAGTTTAACATAACTTATCTCATTCACTTCTGCTATGTCTAGTTGACGTTGCTGGACCCACACAGGTAAGTTATTTCTTGAACAGAATTTGGCCTCAATTGTTTTGCTTTTAATTTTGATAACCTTTTCACTTGTTATTTTCCAGTTTTGATCATATGGAACTTTTTCTGCTCTCACACCATTATGGATATGTTAACTTTTGTTTAAGAGGAGAGTAAAAACTTATATTATTATGGGGTGTCTTTCTTTTCTGTGACTTAACATGTACACTATGAACAGAATCATAGAAAAAATAACACCTACTGTATGTACCTTTGCGGTTTCATGTCTCAGATTAAAAGTCAGTTCTAGATTGGTGAGAAAGAGATCAGAAAATTCAGGATACATATCCAAAACCTCTAGTAGGTCTTCTCGCTGGATCTTATGCAAGTCACAGTAGGTCAAAGCTCTCACATCTGCATTTGATTTCCCTGGTTTTGCATAAAGGTGTACCATCTCTCCAAAAATATCATTTTTACCTGCAGAAACAAAATCAGACAGATATGATTATTTTAACTGAGAAATCCATTAAAATGAATGCACCCATAACTCAGAAAGAACTTACAATATGGGATATGAAGTGATAAAACCTGATTATTTTGTTTTATACCACTGTACAAGTATAAAAAGAGTAATTTATCAAAATCAACGGAGTTACACTGGTATAAAACTAGACTAAGTGAAAGGATAATCTGGAAATTTTTAAAGTCAGTTTTGAATCATTGTTGCATTATTCCTGCCATAACAGAATATGTGAAGATTTCTACCAGCCCCTCCCTTCTTATAACAAAAATATAATCTAGAGTAGTAAATATTATTCTTGGTGATGATGATGAAGTAATTTTATACCACAGTAAACCCAGATTGGGAGCTCTGGGCATGAGGCCACATGCTAGCAAATATACAAATATATATGATAACATAATCCTTTACCCAAAGATCTGCAGTGGAAGAAAACTGAGTCAACTTCAGTGTGGGAATTAATTATGAACAGTAATTCACAACCTCAAAAGATAGCAGCCCTCTCAATAGAGCTGTTTTGATGCGGATACTTTTGTAACTCTGCATTTCTTTAAACTTGACACATTTACAGTATTTATTGTTTCCTAAAATTGTCATCAGCAGTGTACATACTGTGACAAAGCTCCTATGAAAACTCAATGAGTCCTGGACTTCTTGGCGGATTTTGCTTATCTTAAGTGTCTCACAGCAGCCCACAGTTTTAGGCACCACACCTAGGGCTTTAGTTTGCTGTTTGTTGAACACTTTTCATCATTGGCCAGCTTGTAGTAAAATGGAGAATAAACTCCACAGTCCTTTTTCCCGAGTGGAAAAGAGGAGGTGGGTGTTGTGGTGGGAGGAGGAACCCGGGCCCACCCTCTACTCCAGGTTCTATCAAGGGCCCTATAGTAGTAGTTGCCCACATGAGTCATTGACATCTGCGATTAGACCACTCCAAGACCCCTGGGCTATTTCCCCACATATTCCCCAGCACCTTCCTTCTCTCCGGTTCATCCTCCTAGTGTTCAGTTGTTGTCTTCTTTCCTCCTACTCCAAGTGGCACTTTCCTCCATCCTCTCAGCTATATGCATGCCCCAACTGTGGGCAAAGCTTCTTTTGTAGCCATTCTGAACTGGTTTTCTTAATTACCCCCAAGTATCCTAATTAGCCTATGCTGGCCTAACTCTGCAGGCCTGGTCAATTAGCCGTAGGTGTTCCACTGCCTTTTATTGCCTCTGCTGGTTCTAAAATAACCCCTCCCTTTTATTCTAGGGACAGAGATCTTCTCAGTCTGAGGCTTATATATTTCCCCTTCCACTACTTTTTATAGCCTTCTCTTCTGACCCTGTTATAATACTTGTTTTTCCAAAATCTGTGTCTGATCTTTCATAGCTTATGTAGCGTGAGGACATAGGCAGAAAGAATAATGCCTTAAGTAATAACCAGAGAACCTCATGACAAGGAAGTTTTATCATATATTAAGCTCCCTGCTCCATCCTGGTTCTCCGGTAACTGAGGAGGACCAGGGACTATAATCACATCTCACCATATTCAGGCAACATTTCCATTGCATGCAGTGAGGTATTTCGTCTGTATACTAGCCTCTACCCTCTGTTTTTCTGAGTGGGTTTGATCGTGCTCCTAGTGAAGTAGATGACAAATTTCTATTGAATCCAGTGGGGAAGGTTAAAACTTTTAGTTCAACACAACTCCTTTGTAATTAAAGTTGGGAGACATTTTTGCATGAAACTATTTTTTGGTGAATGATGCAGATTTGGCAACATCAACATATTTAATTAATTCCTGTCAATTTTGTTAAATTGCTTCAGTTGACCCTTCCCATCAATTATTCCAAAAAATCCAAACATTTAATTTAAATATTTTCTAAATGAAACACTTTTTGGTTCTACATTTCCTTTAAGTATGTTAAAAAACAGTACAAATTATCAAAATTGAAATGAAGCATTTTGTTGGACTTTTCTATTTTTTCAATTTTTCAAAATTTTGATTTTGTTTTGGCATGAAACAATTTTTCCTCGCAATTCTTTGGAATTGCCAGTTTGTGGAAAAATCTATTATTTACCATAAGAATTCTGTCACTTGCCAATGCCATAGGATTCACTCACAGGAGGGGGAAGTGCCCACATTAATGCTTTTTCATGTAGTATTAGCTTAGGCAGGGACTATGTTGGAGTTAATCGGGACCATTTTAAATGCACAGGCAGCTGGGCTCTTTGGTGCATAGGGATGCTCCATTCCCTTCATGGACTCCCCAGATCCTACTCCTTCCTCTATCCAGCAAAGTCGCTTGTGATATAGGCAGATCCCCGTCCCTGACTGTGGGATTAGTATATTATGTAGTCATTGAGAAGCTTGATTTTAAATTAAAGTGACTGAATCATTCACAGTGTGCATCCAAATACGGCAATAAATCTTTGAGACTGCTGTCCCATAGCATGTGCTAGCAGAAAAAGGACATTCTGTTGCCTTAGTTCATAAATACATACCAAGAATGGCAACAACAATGTCATTCTTGAGGATTTCAATGGAGCCTCTTGACAAGAAGTAAAGAGCTGTGAGAACATCACCACAGTGGACTAAGGTATCACCAGGAGGAGCATGGGTTGTCTTAAACTTCATAGCTAAAGCTCGAAGGCAACCTTTACTGGCCCCCTGGAAAGCTTTGCAGTTCTGAAGCAAGTTTTGGTTGAGGTGCAGACAAATGTCTGCTTGTAAGCATTCCGGAAATCCCTTTAGAACCTGAAGAGAAAAATGAAAGAGTTTCATATCAATACTATGCAAATAATTTTAAATAACTTGTAATGTTTTCTTTGTTCCCAATATGAATGCATTCATGTAAAAAATGGCGGTGGATAGCAAGGTTGGTCAGAATATTTTCAGTTCATCTAGTAGTTTAATGAACATGTAGTTTGTTCAAAAAATATGGGATCAAATAGCTGTTCTCTGTACTGATTGAGTTAATTTAATCTGAATCCTAGTAAGATCTCTTGAAACTGTAGTGTCCACACACAATTGGTTTATTTCTTGCATTACAGGAAATTAAATTAGAACATATATGAATATATTGCAACAGGATAACAACATATAACTAGACTTTGAAGGACTAGATTTTTATAGGGGTAAATGCCAGCAAATGTTGATTTCACCATACACACAATGACAAAACTATGTCCATTGATAAAGAAAATTTACAAATAGACAAAGTAAGAAAAATGAGGCTTGAGAACCTATTAGACTTTGGTTTAAGTACACTTTCTTTGTATACCTTGACTTGTGATGTTGGCTATTTGTGTTTTAATGATTACAAAGCTTTAATTTTTTAATTCCAAGGGTCTAACAACAATTATTGTATGGCCCCCATCATTTTCCACAACTGAAAATTTTAATAGATCAAAATAGAAACAAATGCTTAAAACCTGTAATTCTGCATAACTGTAAAAATTCAAATTGATAAGTGTTGTATAATCTAGAAACGTACAGCCCAGTTCCTCAGTTGGCAAATCACTGTACTCTATTGAAGCCAGATTTGCACAAGCTGAGGATCTGGTCCATAAAAACTGCAGGTACTTGCTCATCTGTTATTCAGGTTCACTGGAATTTACCTGAACTAGAACCTAAGGATTCCCCAAAGATACAATGTTAATTTTTATCAGGGAATGAAGGTAGGTAATGCTTACAATTTTGTGATTTGGAGAAGAGCTTTGCTAAATTGCTCAGCATTAACCTTTCTCTGTTTCCTCTTAAGTTAATGGAAGTTTTAGTATTGATTTCAATTGAAAGAATGCCCACCCACTGTGTAAACCCAGCGTCAGAAATTGGACTTGTAATAAAGTTACTGTGCACTGTCCACTCCTTGGGCCATACTCTGTTTATTTTTCATGTATGTGGCAAGTTCTATTGAAGTTTATGAGCCAACTTCTCCTTTATTGCAGTTTTCTTTAATTTTAGGGAGAATTGCTTATATATATCTGAATTCAACCTAACGGGACTAATCAGTATGAATAATGTGAGCAGGATTTGCCTTCTTGCTATTAAACACAGTTTATTGATTCACTACTTTTTATTGTACAGTGTGCACACACACACGTTTTATATTAGTAATATCAATAGGTGTTTTGGTAGAGAATGCGATTTAAAATAATTGCTGTCATAACAGAATTCAGTCCTCAATGCATATTTTCTTATTTCAGCACATAAAGGTCTGTGCAATCATTCCTGTTGCATAAAAGGGGTTCTTAACTACTATCTCTCGCCTTGTTAGCGAAGAAGAGGGAGTTGCACATTTCTGACATGAGGCTGTTTGTCCACCAAAAGCCAAGCTATGATTTACAAATGAAACATTAGTACCTTTAATTGTGTTTGAAATGTTTCTAGATTGTTAAAAGAAATCAGTACAGCTTCTACTGTGAAATAACAGAGAACACAATGTTATAACACACATTTATACAAATAGTTTAACAATTTATGGCCTTAGAACACTATCACACCAGTCTATACATTTTCAAAGAAGCCCGAATTCAACAAGAAGCAAAGGAAAACAAAATAAAACAAAAGAAAAGTTCCTATTTTATCACCGTTACTAATGTCTAATCAAATATAACTAGATACAATTTAAAATAAAATTGATTCTATTTTAATATGATTATCTTCGAATGTATTAACAAGTTGCTATCATTTACAAAATTTACCATGTTTTGAATAATATAGCAAAACTGATATCTCAAACATATTAGATAAACAGCTTGAAGAGTAAATAGTTGGAAATATTAGCTTTCAAATTACCTTCATTTCTGTTCATGTGACTGAAGAAAAAAAGCTAATATTAATTAAGATTAATTAATAATTTCTCTCATTTTGTTATGCTCTCATTTAAATGTAATGTAGAAGAGCCCAAATTTTATGACATGAAATACCAACATATTTTCATTTCAGCTGTGCTAAAAGTAATTGTTTTTTTTTGGTTAGACACACACAAGCACATCCTTAGCATGAATCAGATTCATTTAAATTTATATTGGTATTAGTGAACAAGGAATTGTACTCTACTATTAAACAAGAACTATGCAAAGCACGTTTTCTGGTTTAGTTAATATTTCTGTACATTTTTGGTTTATTTTGAGAAACAAGTATAAAGGTAATTCATTTATTTTGAATGTGAAGATATAAACCAGGGCTACTCAACACTGCATGTTTGTTTGCGGTCCACGGTGCAGTTTGGGTTTACACAGGGCTCCACATGCAGCCCGCGGGTGGGAGCCAAAACAAAAAAATAGACGATATAATGGTCTTCTGTTGATATGCATTTTAGTAAAATTCCTGGACTATCATTGCTCATTAAAAATGCTGTCATATAGGTGGAAATCAGGTAAATATTGCATTTTATTAATATCAGCAGAAATGACTTAAATGGGGCCTGCGTGTTGTGTAGTCTTGCCTTAATCTTTGTATTCATACCTGTCAGTGTGAAAATAGCTATTTACATATATATTTGCATGTATATGCAACCACACTTAAGTTGTGGCCCTTGGCATGAGCTGTGAGTTTCACTGTGGTCCCTGAGGCTTCCAAAGTTGAGTAGCCCTGATATAAACCATTCCCTGTTATTTGTTAGTTGTTGTATTTATATTTCAATATCACCCAAAATGTACTAGGCACTGTACAAACATATATGAGGAGATAGACCCTGTTCCAGAGAGATTATACCCTACACCAGGGGTGGGCAATAATTTTTGACAGGGGGACCACTGCAAGATTTTGGAAAGTGGTCGAGGGTCACACTATTCCATTATATTAATTGGGATGCGGGGTCTGGAATGGAGGTTGGGTGCAGAAGGGAGCTTGAGGTAAGAGACTGGGGTGCA
>JANRFK010006693.1:38645100-38658013 GCA_030068395.1 Apalone spinifera | reverse complement strand
GGCATGATTCTTCTTAGCTGCCTGTTATTCTAACAAGCAGCTCCCATTGGCTGGCCAATGGGAATGTGCTGGGGCGGAGCAGCTCCTAAAACTTCCCCCCTCTCCTCCAGTTACAAAACAGAAACGGAGCCCTGCAGCCAGTGTTTCTGCACAGTGCACAGGGCTGTGGGGCAAGCAGGGGAACCTGCCTGGGGCTCCCCGCTGCCTACACAGTCTGGATCTGGTGGCTTGGTGGGCCAGATCTGGCTCGTGGGCTGTATTTTGCCCAGGCCTGCCCTACACTTTCATCAATATTCTACCTCAGGTATTCAGAGCATTTATGATTTGAAGTTATGATTATCAATGATCCCCTAAGGAAATTAAGCACCTAAAGTCCATTTATTGTGATGGGAGTTGGGTGATTTACTTCATTAAGACAGCTTTTAAAAATCACAGCTGCAGGTCTTGACTTAAAAGAGTTAAAATGTGTCAGAACATTGAGATATACAGTATTACTGAAAGCAGATTTATATTATATTTGATAATATTGTAAATTTTAGCAAATTATGTTTTGTCAAGCTACCATTAAATTTATTCTTTTCTAATTTCACACCACCATAAATCCAGGAAAACTGTATGCAAATTAATGGAGTTACCATTCCTGTTAGATTGATGAATTAGGAAAGCAGGCCTTAATATTTATTGAGTGCCCTAATTGCCAATCCAAAATACTCAATAATCAGAAGTGGGGATTCTTTTGATCTATCATCCAGTTTCTGAGCCATTAAGTACACTCGTCACATTGACAAATTCCTCTGTGACCAGGAGGACTAAAACATACTCTTTAAAAAAAAATAAAAGCTGAGATTCTCTTGTAGCCATCTGACTCCAAAAGTTAGAGCTTTGAGAAAAACACAGTTGTGAGACTTGTGATGAAATCATGAAAGTTGACAATACTGACTGCAACATAGGTAGGAACTTCTCTCAAAACAGCATCATTCTAGTGATAGACTCCTTCCCAATATTACTAAAATCTATCAAGAGAAGATTTATATATGTGTGTGCTTTAGCTTTTCATTCTTCCCCTTCAGGTTTCTATGGCTATGTCTAGACTACAGGCTTCTTTCGGAAGAAGCTTTTCTGGAAGAGATCTGAAAAAAACTTCTTCTGAAAGAGCACATCCACACTGCCAAAGCACATTGAAAAAGTGATGGGCTTTTTCAAAAGTTAGCATCCACACTGAATTTAAACTATGATTACTATGTATTGAGTGGCTACCAGGGCACCTGTGCTTTTTTCCTCTTTCCTCTTCTTCCGAAAGAACTCCCTCTTCTCCGTCCTCACACGCCTTTTTCCGAAAGAGCTCTTTCAGAAAAAGGCTTCTTCCTCATAGAAAGACGATTACCAAAGCTAAAAAAACCCCTCTGTTCTTTCGATTTACTTTCAGAAGAACGCGATGTCAGCATGGATGTAACTCAGGTTTTGTCAGAAAAATGAACGTTTTTCCGAAAAAACTCTGTTGTGCAGACATACTGTATGTCTGACACTCTGACACCTCGTAATTATTTCCCACTGGGTTCTATTAAGCAAAAGCACAGATTTTTCATGTTTTTCACAACTGAACCTCTAGGGGCTCTCTCACCACAGTCTTTGAGTGTAATTCAGGAGACTCAGATTTCCCCACAATACTGACATACTTTATACTATGGGTTTTCACTCTGTTCTTAGGCAGTCATGGACCACAAACACATTCCTCATCTTTGCAACTTGCTGTGTGTAAGGGTATGTCTACACTTGCAGCCTAATTTGAACTAGGGCTGCAAATGTAAGCATTCAGAATTGCAAAACAAGCCTGGGATTTAAATATCCTGCGCTTGATTTGCATCTTCCTGGCGGGTGCCATTTTTGAAATATACAAGCCCAAAGTAACTGCCCACGTCTACACATGGCAGTGAAACTGGCGTTCGAAATAAAGCCCTATTTCGAACTACCTGTTATTCCTCCTGCAATGAGGTTTTCTTCGGGCTTGTACATTTCAAAAATGGCGCCCGGCTGGGAAGATGCAAATCAAGTGCGGGATATTTAAATCCCGGGCTTAATTTGCAATCCGAATGCCTACATTTGCAGTCCTAGTTGAAATTAGGCTGCAAGTGTAGACATACCCTAACTGATCTGGCATCCTTAGTGTGAAAAGTTAAGCTCATACACAGGCTATGTGTCATGATGAAAAGCAACCTAGAAAGGAAAGTATTGCTATTATACAATTGGCTAGAAGATTAATCCTTTGGAAGTGGTGAGGAAATCTTGCCACAAAATGTATGTGGGTATGTCTATACTGTAGTTAGACACCCAGGGTTGGCCCATGCCATCTGACTTGGGCTCAGAGGGCTTGGGCTAAGAGGTTGTTTAACTGTGCTATAAACGTTCGGGCTATGTACCATACCAGAGCTTGGACTCCAGTCAAGACCAAACACCAATGTTGCAATTAAACAGCCCGTTAGCTTGCAGAAAGTCCTCTCTGAATGTCAAGGGCATGCCACTATATATTTGATCATGTAAGTATCAAAAGAGACAACCTGCCACAGGTGTCTAATGGCAGTGTAGATACAACCAGAGATGTTTAAAGCTTTTCCAGGAATATTCTATTGGATGACAAACCTCATAAATACCTTGGTGCACAGGGTCTTATTGATGGTAGAATGAGGAAAACTGTATCTATGAGGTTTAACTTCAGGCAATCAGCATATTTTTATGTTGTCTACTGATAGATAAAATTAAAAGTTAGGAAAAGCGGTTTTGTATTTTCTATTGAACTACTGAACAGATTTTTACTCCAACAAATTTAAATCAGGATACAGTTACAGCTGTCATTTTCATCCTTGCTTCATTTGTAGGGTTATATTCATGAAAAACCCACAATACAGCAATAAAGTCAAGGATTATTGTGAAGTTAATGATGAATATATCAAGGTAATGACTGTTTCACAAATGTCTTTTGCAACCTTAACTAAGTCTTCTTTCCAGATTGGTTCAGAGTACTGCATAGTAAAACTTGTGCAACCATGAACACATGCTTGGGCTAGTTTTACAGCTTTTTTGTACTATGCTAACAGGCATTTCATTAATATGTTCTAGTTCATGTGATAGTGAAACAACCTGTGTCATTTTTCAGCCTTTATTTTTGAGCTGACAGTAGCTGGCAGGACACAGAAGAATTGTACTGGGAACCTTGGTTATATCCAACAGTTAAGATGTTTGTTGTACAGAACCAGCAGATGCTATGTGTTTGGGTTTTTTTTTTAATCTTTACTCTGTTTGCCCCATAGTGTCATGTACCATGTACTTTTGCAACCGTATACACATACGGCTTAATCCTGCACCATTTAAGTAAATGGGAGTTTTTCCACTGATTTCAATAGGTGCAGAAATAAGTTCTTGGAGTATTTGCGGAGGGAATTTCCACATCCTTAGATAACCAATCTAATACCGAGGTACATACCTTCACATATGTCTATGGATTTAAATATCCCGCGCTTGATTTGCACGTTCCCAGCCGGTTGCCATTTTAGAAATTGACTAGCTCGAAGTAACTGCCTGCGTCTACACGCGGCAGTGAAACGGGATTCCGGAATAAAGCCCCTAAATCAAATTAAGTGGTAAACCTCATTCCACGACGAATACCACCTAATTCAATTTAGGGCTTTATTCCGGAATCTCATTTCACTGCCGTGTGTAGACGCGGGCAGTTACTTCAGGCTAGTCAATTTCTAAAATGGCGACCAGCCGGGAATGTGCAAATCAAGCGCGGGAGATTTAAATCCGGGCTTGATTTGCAATTCCGTTCGCCCTCATTAGCCTGCCTAGATTGATCTAGGGGGCTAGTGTAGATGTACCCTAAGTAGGTATATGAACTTCATCACTGTTATATTTGAAATTATTTGACTATTTTTGCTGTAAAAACACCCCTATGAGGTAGGAAAGCACAGTTTTATCTTTGTTCCAGTGGGAGATAAGAGGTATTAATGACTTGCCAAAGGTCACACATGGGAGAGGCAGGAATAGAATTTATATCCTGAGTTCCAGCTGAGTGTCTTTAATCACAAGATCTCTTTATGTCTCTGTGAGCTCCATAATGGATCACTGAAATGTCCACTGATGAAACATCTCAGAAATATCAAGTGTTGTGGAACATAGCTGACCATCTTCATGGTTAGTTCAGTGGGCAGTCATATCCCGTACTCATTATGGAATGAAGATAATCAATATTAGAAAGATTAGTAATTCTCCTGTTTGTGAGATTTTAGTCCACAAAATAATGCAATGAGATATTGATACTAGATTAGTTTATTTATATACTAAAGTCTTAGAAGATTCTTCTGTTGGATCACTCAATTAGTTGTAGTTTGTTCATTAGCCATTATTTCAATAGGCAAGGAAAAGACAACTTCCCAATCTACTCATATTTGGGGTGCTTTTTGAATGTCTGAAGTAAAACTGAGTAGGAAACTCTCCTGTCTTTTTAAAAAGAGTTTTCAGAACATTTTCATTGCAGTTGGCATATCCTGCAAAAAATTTCAAACAAATCAACATTTTCAGAAAAAAAAAGCTATTTTGGAAATTCCCACCCAGCTCTAATCTCAACCAATAATTTACAAACTCTTGTAATTTGGGTACAGTTCTCTATCTAGAGAATTGATAGAGAAATTGATGTAGTTTATGGCTCTGGTCAGGATTTTAAATTAACCTCATTTTGGCTTGTGAAATGTGAATTGCTCTCTTATCTTTCTGGAATGTATATAGACAGCACATGATGATAGCATTACTTCGGGCTTCAGAAGTGATTATATTCTGAGGATAAGCAAATGTACATTGTGTTGAAACAGTTGTACTGCACAATATAAAAATGAGAAATCTCGGTGAAAGAAGCCTTTTTGGGTAGTACCATTTATGGCCTTGTTCCTGTATATAGTTATGTATATGCTTGTCTTTACAAACAGCTAGCATCATTGCAGCCAACAAGACTAGACAGATGTATCAAAATTAAGCATATTCATAGAAGAAAAATGAACTGTGATCCTCTTTCATAATACTAAATCCAAAAATAAAAAGTAAAACTTCCTCTATTCTATATTTGAAATGTTAATTAAAATAAGTTTGGGCAAACCCTTCCCAGAGCATGGCCCAATTATTTTGGCTTTCTTTTAGGTAAAATAAAACAATACACCTATTGGGATGGACAGAAAATCCACAGGATGCTGGGAGTTGGAGGAAACATGTGCATAACTGAACAAAGTGTTTTTAGATATTAAGGCCTTGTCTACACTGGTAAGTTTTGTTGCCAAAAACCCTTTTTTGGTGACAAAACCTGGAGAGCGTTGACATTGTGATACAACAAAAGTTGAGACAAATGCCCAATTCTGGAGTTCTTCCACCTCCACACAAGACTTCTCTCCCCTTCTCTTTATTGTAGTCAATCATGTAGAGTGTACTACAGTAGGTTTTTTGACCTCCAGCATGTTTCTCACATGCCCAATTAGCCACTCTGGCCAGTGCTTTGAACTGCTGCCCTGCAGCCACATAAACATAGACGTATGTGCCCCTCCCAGCTGCAGACCTAGGGAACTTTAAAATCCATTTCCTGATGTCTGGCTCATTGTGTAGTGGCTGTTATGGTGTCTTCTTAGGGAAAGAAGGATTGCTTTTGCTCAAAATGCTCTCCTGTTTACAGCTCCACGGAACTTTGGATCTAGTTGGTGAGTGGGGTGAAGAATCAGTGCAATCAGAGCCGTGAGTGACTCATAGGAACTGGAACATGTATGGTCACATTTTTCAAGCCCTGTGTGAGAAGGGATATGAGCGAGACACCCTACAATGCAAAGTGAAGATAAAAGAACTCTGTCAAATGTACCAGAAGGTGAAGGAGGTAAACAGCCTGTGAGGTACAGTGCTCACAACATGCCATTTTCATACAGAGCTGGATGCAATCTTGGGTGGAGACACTCAAGAAGACTGTGGATTCTTCCCATAGCACAGAGTTAGAAACAGTAGCTGTCCTGGAGACAGAAGTTATTGATGAAGACGTGGAAGTGGACAAGGGGCTTAGGCTCAGTCTAGGGACAACCAGTACACCAGGCAGCAAGAAATTGTTCTCAAGTCCTGTTGTTTGTGAGGACTGTCAGCAAGAGCATGAAGGAATGGAAGAGATGCAGGGTAAGAGGCTGTGCAGGTGAGGAGGGAGATGGTCCGGTTGGCAGTCATGCAGGTTGGTAAGTTGTTCTTGTACAGAGGAGTAACGTTAGTTTGAACCAAGGGGTTTGGTTCAAACTAACGCGTCCTGGTGTGCACTTTCACTTTTGAAACAGCTGTTGAGTGGAGTAACGTGCCTGGCGAGATCATGATAATGAAGCACAGGATATTTAAATCCCCACTTCATTGACTATTTCAAATGCCTACATTTGCATCACTACTTCGAACTAGGGTGAAAGCGTAGACATACCCTTATTGTGTGTTGTAGGGGAAATGGGGTGGGTGGTGGCTTGGGAAATTTCTCTTGCAGCTGGGTGTGGGTGTGGTGTGGGGCCACCAGCAGCTTATTTCTCAGAGTTGATCAAGCCTGCCTGGGTCTGAGTTATGTCCAAACAGAACATCGATGTACACAGAGATATCAATAGAATCTTGCTAGGAGATTCTTGCTGAGCCAACCTGACTGCCTTCTATAACATGGCCTGGGGAAGGTGGTGGACATGATATACCATGACTTTAGCAAAGCTTTTGATATGGTCTCCCACAATATTCTTGCCAGCAAGTTAAGGAGTATGGATTGGACAAATGGGCTGTAAGGTGGCAGCAAAGCTGTCTAGAGTGTCAGGCTCAATGGATAGTGATCAATGGCTTGATGTCTAGCTGACAGTAGGTATCAAGCAGAGTGCCCCAAGGTTTGGTTCTAGGGCTTGTTTTTATCAACATCTTTATTAATTACCTGGATGAGGGGATGGATGGTGCTCTCAGCAAGTTCACAGATGACACTAAGCTAGGGGGAGAGGTAGGTACATTGGAAGGTAAGATAGGGTCCAGAGTGACCTAGACAAATTTGAGGATTGGGCCAAAAGAATTGTCATGAGGTTCAATAAGGATAATTGCAGAGTCCTGCACTTGGGATGGAAGAATCCCAAACATTGCTACAGGCTGGGAACCAACTGGCTAAGCAACAGTTTGGCAGAAAAAGACTTGGGGATTACAGTGGATGAGAAGCTAGATATGTCAACAGTGTACCCTTGTAACCAAGAAGGTTAATGACATATTAAAGTGCATTAGGAAGAGCATTGCTAGCAGATCTGGAGAAGTGATTATTCCCTGTATTTGGCACTGATGAGGCCACATCTGGACTACTGTGTACAATTCTGGGGCCCCCATTACAGAAAGGATGTGGACGCATTGGAGAAAGTCCAGAAGAAAGCAACAAAAATGATTAGGGAGGTGGAGAACATGACTTATGAGGAGAGGCTGAAGGATTTGGGCTTATTTAGTCTAAAAAAGAGACGAGTGAGGGGGGATTTGATAGCAGACTTCAACTACGTGAAGAGGACTTCCAAAGAGGGTGGAGAGAGGCTGTTCTCAGTGGAGACAAAAAAAGGAACAATGGTCTCAAGCTGCAGTGGGTTGAACATTAGGAAAAACTATTTTACTAGGTGGGTGATGAAGCACTGGAATGGGTTACCTAGAAAGGTGGTAGAATCTCCATCCCTAGAAGTGTTTTATGTCCTGGCTTGACAAAACCTAGGCTAGTATGTTGGGATTGGGTCCTGCTTTGGGTAGGGGGCTGGACTCACTGACCTCCCGAGGTGTCTTCCAGCCCTATGATTCTATGAGATGGTGTCAAAGCTTTGCCCGATGTTCTTATAATTTTCCCCACTGCCATGGTACAACATTGTGCCAAACCATTCCTGGTACTGTGCTGCTTGAACCAAGATGGCAACAGAGTTTGGCTGCATAAGGAATGGGACACCACATACAGAAGCTGAACCCAGGCTTTCCTCTTAACCTTTTGCAGGAATATGTCAGCCAGAGTATTCTGAGAAATGGCAGCCTGTGGACGTCAGCCAGAGTAATGGCAGCCTGTGGACAAGTGCCAGACTATTACACATTGTTTCCATGTACACTTGCTGCACAATCGCAGACTGTACTTTCTTGGAGATCTATGACCAACTCTCCTTCCCCCTCTTTACCTACACCTTTAAAACTCACCACAATCAGAATGACTGGAGAGATCTGTGTTTGCCTCTAGGGTAGCAAGAAAAGTGGCAAGTTTTCTTCAGAGACATGCATATTAGTGAAATGTTATAATATTCATTAAAAGTACAGTCACTCCATTGTTAATGGTTACTTTTCCAGACCAGACCTTGAGAAAAAAGGCAAGTTTGCCAGCAGACAGACTCTGTTAACTAAGGAAAAACCCACAGTGGACAAGGAAGGATTTGGTCAAAGATGTGTGGCATTATTCAATGCTTCAAAAAGAGAAAAGGTAGCAAAGAACAGCTAGGGAGATGCAAGTGAGAACACAAACCATTGAGTGCATGCTAAAGCTGATAGAAGAACAAAATGAGACGCTGAAGTGCAAAGAAAACCAAAGACCTCGCTATCAAAATATGCAGAACTCTTTTCACAGAAAGAGTTTTTTCCACACCCACACATCAGCCTCCATGGCTGCACATGCAAAATTCTTTATCCAACAATCTTTCCTCTATTTTCACACACACATTTTCACAACCACCTAATGGGTTTTTTCCCTCAGCACACTCCACTCCCTGTGAAAACAGCTGTGACTTTAACAGTTGGATGTTAACACCATTGTGAGGTTTTCCAATAATCCCTACCATCCCTTTACCACCAAACATCCTGTTTGAAATACATCAATAAAGGCAAAATGTAATGCAAATATCTATGGCAACGTCTAGACTTCACGCCTTTTTCGATAAAGGCTTTGTCGACAAAGAGCATCTAGACTACGATCAGTATTGTTGACAAAGCAAGCCAATATTTTGAAAGAGAGTCTAGACGCTCTCTTTCAAAAAAGCAGTTTGCATGCAATAGCGCCTTTTTTCGGCGGTAGTGTAGACGCAGATATAGTTTTGTCGACAAAGCCCTGTAGTCTAGACGCACCCATATATGAGTTTATTTTGTGTGACACAACCCACAGTAATCACTCTGGCCCCAGGGGAAGGCTGAAATAGCACTTGGTTTTCATGGTAATGCCTCACTTGGGATGAGCAGTGGGATGAGACAGGAAGCAACTCCAACACACAGAAATGTGAGCGCCCTCATTTTCCAAGTGGTTTCTCAGAGCCCCCCGATATTGATGACCACTCTGTGGGCTCCTCTGGCAGCATGAGCATCTGGCTGGTCAAACTGTGCACCCAGGTGCTGTGTCTCATTGTTCCACTCATGGGCAAAAACTTCACCCTTACTGTCACAAAAATTATGTAAGCAACAGCATGTGGCCACACCTTGAGGATATAATCCTCCAAAATATCCAGCCTGCCATAGAGACACCTCTATCTTGTTTTCAGTCTGCCAAAGGCACCTTCAACAACCATGTGCAATCGGCTTAGCCTAGTGTTGAACCGCTCCTTACTGCTGTCCAGGTGCCCCGTTTACGGCTTCATGAACTAGAGCTGTAAGGGGTAAGCATCACATCTCCTAGGATCACTATGGGTATTTTCACATCCTCCACTTTAATTTTCTAATCTGCAAAAAAAGTCCGAGCATGCAGCTTTCTGTATAGGCCATTGCTTCTACAAAGCATCCACCACACACTTCTCTACCAGGAGACCAACTCTTATTCGGGTGTTCTTGTGCTGCTGTTCAGAGGCTAGCTCAGCGCACACAGCTTCAGGAAGGTTGCTTTACTAAGGGTCCAAAATTTCTGTACCCACAGATTTTCATCTGCATGACAATGTGATCCTACCACTCAATGCTGGCTTCCCTCGTCCAAAAGTGATGTTATACTGTGCACAGCTGCTCTGTGACAGCCCAATGCAATGCCAGTTCGGTGGCATTCTTGTCGCTCACATTGTCATCCGTATCTGAGTCTTCATCCTCTGCTATTAAGTGCATAAGTAGCTCTGCTGCAATGCGTGATGTTCTAAGTGTGTTGAACACAGTGGGAGAGAATTGTGGATCCATGATTTCTTACAGCAGATGCTGGAGTTTGCAGAAAGGACTGTCATTCAAGTGGTGCTAAAGTAAGCTAGAAGCCCAGGCAGGACTTGAAAGCAAAAGAGTTTGGCTGATGGGAGGTTTTTCATGTTCTCAAAATGCATAGCATTATGTTGCACATTCCCACAATGCTTAGCGACTGAAAGTGACATCAGGCACTGTGGGATGTTAACTCCTCTATCAACAGAAAGAGCAAAGCAATGTGGCTATGTAATGTCGACAATGGGCGCCAGAAAAGCAGATTTAATGAGTTTTCAGTTATGATGACTTTTGCATGTCGACAACACTTTCAAAACCAAAACTTTCCAGTGTAGACATAGTCTAAGAATTGAACTTTTCATAAGGAATAGAATAGTCGTGCTTTTATCAGTGGGTGAGGGATTAGTAATATTGGAAGGAAGTGGAAAAGAAAGGAATATAGGAAAAATAGAACAGCATAGGTTGAAAAATTCTAGAAAATCACAATCTTTTTGAATCTCACTGTTATAATGGCAACTTGCATTATAAATCACCTTTTGTAACTAACTTTGCCAGTGAATAAAGTAACAGCATGATTTAAATTATGCTTATTCTGTAGAATCAAGAATTTATTCCATATTAAAATAAATCCTAAATACTGTTTATCTAATCCATGCATAATTATATTATCAGTACAACTGTTTTACCAAAATATATTATGCAATGAATCAGAAGCAAACAAAAGTAGAAGTGAAGCAGAGAGGAACAAATCATGCATGTTCTCAGCATATTTTACCACCAGAGCTTTAAGGTTATGTTTACGTTAACCATCTAAACCAAATATGATGGTTTTCAGTAAAGAATTGCAGGATGTTTTTTTAAGAAAGCAAGTTTATTTATCTAAGTACAGTATTATATCTTAGGTGGAAAGTTAGTTGTTTGCTTTCCCTGAATTATTAACCTTAAGTACATTTTTGGAAACAAACTTCCTATTATGAATTATGTATATCATGTACATTATTCATAAATTCTACATTTTAAAGAAGGAAAATTATTTTGGAATTTACTCAGGTTTCAGGGATCAGATGTTGGGGGAGGAAGTCAGGAACAAATTCTGTCCTTAGATATTCACTGAAGTTAGCAGGAGTCACACACTTGCCTGAGAACAGAATTGGTCCCTTTGGATGTAAATAGAGACTTCATGCAAGTTCTAACTCTCAAAACCACATGCCAGTCCACTTCATATGGACATGGTATAGAGCCTGGAAAATTTCATCAACACTTGCTGCTAACATGCATATGTGTTTATGTGCATATGTAAAAGCATTCACATAAAAAGGAAAATGCAGAATGATCAGCATGGTAAGTTGATCAGAGTGTGACATTTCTGCAGAGCAACTAAGGAATATCATATGCACAAGTCTTTTTGGGGGCAGAGAAGTTTGATTAAAGTTGTGGGATAAAACTGTCTAATAAATGTGGCAACCTCAAGAAGTTTTATATGTTTTGCCCGCATCTGATTCAATTTAGATTCCTTTCTCTTGGTTATCTATCACTTCATCATGCAAAAAAGGTTACAACTAAAAATAGAAAACATTAAACAAGCTCTAAACCCGACAGATAACATGGATATTCTCCACATTTTACACTGGAATTAAATTTGATACAAATACCTCCTGCTCTTACCAGTGGATGGTGTTATTCCATGTATTTAGGAATGAAGCAGATAGGAAAGAGATAAATCTTTCATAAGTACAACATAAATCAGACAACTGGCATATCAATCTTGAATTGAGGTATAATATATCCAAACAAACACACATTAAAAGTAAATTAAATGATCGTCATAGACTTAAGAGATAGAATACACGAGAGTAAGAAATAAAATATAACAAAACAAGCCACTAATCTGGATTGTTATTGTTTCATATTTTATTTGAAACAAAATCTTCATACTGCCTCTCAATCATTTTCATGTAGGTGGGGATATTTAATCCATTTAATTTGTATTTCACATAAATGACAAATTGAAGACAACTGCCAATACCACAATTTCTGAATTATGCAAAGTTTAACCAGACAACATCCGATTTGTGGGTACACACAGAGGTGTGTCTATAGAAGTCATACCCAATAATTCACATTGCTTCCTCTTAAAGGAACTCCCATTATTTAATATCTTCAGAAATACAAGAATTGTCTAGATTCAGACCTACTCCAACTCAAAGGCCTGATCCAGTAGAGTGATGAGCATCTCAAACCCCATTGACTTCAGTGAGAGTTAGGGCCACTCAGTAATGTACAGGATCAAGCTCTGACATTGCCTTTCCAGTAGCGTAACCCCCAAAGGAGGCTTGTTTAACTCCAACAGCCCCGTTCTGGGATATGAATTCTTCCCTGATGTGCAGCAATGCCTGCAGAAGTGTGTCTGAGCGTGTGCACAGGTTAAGGGGAATTGTTTATAGTTTGATCTGCTTTATGTAAGAGTAACCAAAAAGTCAAACTGTCTGTGATTCAGCTCTATATGCCTTTTATCAGATCGTTGCCATTACCTACTGACTTAAGATGTGCAACTCTTCCAACTTATTGACAAACAACCTCCCCTGCCCTGGAAGATTTTATATTTAAGGCAATACTAGTTAGGGTATTTCTAGACTACAGAGTTTTGTCAACAAAAACGGACTTTTGACGACAAAACTATACCTGTGTCTACACTGCTGCTGAGTTCTGTCAACATAACGTTGACAGAACTCAGCAGTTT
>JANRFK010006693.1:38634667-38645000 GCA_030068395.1 Apalone spinifera | reverse complement strand
ACATTATGTCGACAGAACTCGGCGGTAGTGTAGACACAGGTATAGTTTTGTCGATAAAAATCCACTTTTGTCAACAAAACCCTGTAGTCTAGACACACCCTAAACGTACCCCTAGGGTCTAATTTCTATTTATATGGTATTGAAACTTGTGGGCTTTCTTTTCTTTCCAAACACTTTGAAAGCTCAGCAAGGTCTCAGATCTATCAGTCTTAGAATAGCTTAGGAAGTTGTCTGAGCTTGTATTATGCCATTGATGGCTTGAACATGAGTGATTCAACTTCTCAGAAAGGAAATTTCTGTCTTTTGGAAAAGCAGCAGCAAGTGTATGTCGACTTCTGCTAATGACATTTCCTTTTAGCATGCCATAATCTAAAGCTTGACATATGACTTATTAACATATTTCGTCTGTCTCTATAATCAAGTGTCAAAGATAAAAAGTATAGATCTTGGATCCTGTCATTTCTTTCTAAATTACTAAGAACTCTGTGAATTGCTGAATGGTTAATATTGTGATGGTTTTTGGCAAAGACATGGAGATTGGTGGGTGGGGCCTGGTTAATATTCAGGCTATTTTCTGATTAGAATTCTTCTCTTGGTGGATGCCAATTAATCCACTTTCCCCATCTTTGAAATAGATGCTGCACTGTACCAGTGCTGTGTCAGGAGACACTGAAAAGGCCTTCATTCTGTACTGATTTTATGTGAGTGTAATGCTGCATATTCCACTTGAGTTTACCCTGGTGTGAAACAGAGGTGTCTGGATCAAGCCAAATTTTAAAAGAAATGTTAAAAAAATGCATATGGAGAAAGTGTTCTTAAGATTCTCCCTCCCCCCCACACACACTTTTGTTTAGTCCATAGCACCCAGCAGGGGTTCCTATCCTATGCTGTGTTCCAGTTCTGGGAGCTCAAGGATTAATACTATAGGCAAGATTTTCAAAGTGACTAGTGATTTAGAGTGCCTCCAGTTTTGGATGCCCAACTTTGGTGCTGAGCATCCACTTTCTGAAAATCAGGTACCTTTAAAACATCTCAAGTCTGGCACCCAAAAATTGAAGCCGTCACCACAGTCACTAACCATTATAAAAATATTGGCCATTGTCCCTTCCTCATCATCTGTGCCTCATCACAGCCTGCCTCCCAAGATAATCATGAAACTCCACTGGAATAATGGAACCTGGGCTCCTCCAAACTTTCAGGTGGTCATAGCATGTTGTAAATATTGATATACAACTCCCAGGGGTTTCAAATGGGCTGATCAATGTAAAAACTGAGGGTGTGCTATGTTCCAATGATTGTGAGACTAGGATGTAGGAAAAGGTCAATGCATAGCTAAATTAGAAGAGGTACAGAGCCCCAAGAACTGAGTCTACTGCCTAGATGCAGTTTCACCAAAAGTAAGAAAGTGATGTCTTATGGGTCTAGCCACATTGTATTATATAATAGGATGCTGATACGTGACATCTTGTTTCAACACTGTGTGATGACATAGATAGTGAACCTAGGACTGTCTCTATGGCTAAAAGTAAACCCATAAGAAAGAAACATAATTCAGCATTTGAAAATTATGAGAATTTTTTCATTCTAAACCCCTGTGACATTTTTATGTTAATTTTTAAAAGCAGAATTACATACCATGTTCATGTCAATGCCATTGGTGTAGGTCCATGCATGCTGGAAGTACTCTTCGAGCCGTTGCCGCAAAGGGTTGGGGATTTGATGAAAGCGTATAAACTCTTTAACACGCAGCATCTGCATGTGATACCGGGCAGTTCCTGAATACAGTCTTTGGATTATTGCCGATACATTTCCAAAAATACTCGCATACATTAATGCTATATTAGATAGAAACAAACAATTAGCTAATATTACTGCATTCTGCACATAACACAGCTGATATTAGTGCACAGACTAGTGTGGAAAACAGCACAGGTCAAATTTGGTGACATTTTGGTCTTTTAAACAGAAACTGGATTTGATATTGCCTGCTTATTAATTGTCCGATTGTGTTAATGGGAAGCTTCATAGAAGGAACAGTCACTGAAAGAAGTTTTAAAAATATTAGGTAAACAAGATTGCAATATTTATTTTTGAGAATTTTTAGTTCTGATTCTGGGAAGATTATGCACCTGTGGCTTAAATTTACCAACCAATAGACTTCAACAGGATTGTTTGCAGTGGGCAAAAGTATGTATGTATTTAAGGTTTTGCAAGACTGGCGCCTAAAATTGAAGTAGAGCATGACATTGATTATCTAAGAGCACTTGGGAAGTTAGCTGGAGTAACATTATTTTTCTAACTAATTAAAGATTATAAGGCAGTGATCTCCAACCTTTTTAACCATAAGATCACTTTTTCAATTTAAGTTCAATGTAAGATCAACTGCAAACATAAATACCATTGCCCTGTTTCCTTCCCACCTCTTCCAAGGCCCCACCCCTGCTCTACCCCTTCTCCCAGGCCTCACTCTGCTCACTCCATCCCCCTTCTTCCCTATCCTTTCTCACTTTCACCAAGCTGGGGTATAGGGCTGGGGTGCAGGCTCTGGTCTTGGACCAAGGACTTCAGAGTATGGGAGGGGCTTCGGGCTTAGCCCAGGGTGGGAGATTGGGGTTTAGGAAGGGTTTCAGGGTACAAGCTCTGGGAAGGAGTTTGGGTGCAGGGGGACTCATGTCTGGGGCAGGAGGCTGGGTATAGAAGGTGGCTCAGGGGTTCAGGAAGCAGGCTGTGGCTGGGCACCATTTAACTGAGATGGCTTCCAGGTGGTAGAGCAGTGGAGGGCAGGCTTACTCATGCTCTGGTCCTGCACCACTCCTGAAAGTAGCTGGCCTGTACAGCAATGGCTCCATGGCACCATGTGCTACTCCTCATTCACAGGCACTGAGCCATACTTCCCCATTATTGATCAATGGGAGCTACAGGAGTCATGTCTGCAGGCAAGGACAGCATGTGGAGACTCCCTGCTCTGCCTTTCTCAGGGGCCACAAGGACATGCCAGTCATTTCCAGGAGCAGCAATTACCTTGGGCATAATTACTCCAGCCACAACAGGTTAGGCATTTTAGAACTCACTACTCAAATAATTAAATTTAAGCACAAGAGAGAAATGAAAATTATGAAATGCGCAGAGCAGTCAAAACCCCAAAATAACACACTCTGCAAGCAGTAAAAGTAACAACAACCACCCACGTATGTGTTGGGTTGGGAGATGAGAGTGCAGGACTGTGTGTGTTTGTGAGAATGGCAGAGACACACACAGTGTGTGAGAGTGACAGAGATTTGCATTGCCAAGCTCCCTCCATTCCCTTCTCTCTGTGTGGAGAAAGGGTACAGAACTGGGGGGTGGGGGGGGAGGAGAGAAACCCTGACATCATGCCCCCCCTTTTTCCTCCCAGAGCCTGCCTAACAAGCAGGAGGCTCCCAAGGGGGTAGTTCCAAGGCAGAGGGCAGGAGCAGCATGACAGGGGGTGGAGGGGCAACTGAAGTGCCAGCACTTGATAGCTTCCTGGCCAAACCAGTCAGGATCACCTTTGGTGATCTACTGGTTGGTGACCACTACTTAAGGGAGCAAGATCTAGTTTCATATAACCCATAGGTTTAATAACCAAGAGGTTGAAATAATGGAGACTGTTATAATGTTTCAAGCCACTCTAGAAACATGCCCCTGCCATAAATAAGCAGAATCAGATTAAATAGCTCCAACAAAATCATTGCAAACTCTTATTCTGTACTGAAATTTGCTCTTAAGAACACATGCCCATGTAAAGCACCACTGACATAAATAGGACTTGGTTGGCCGTTCCTTTGCATGTTCAGACCCTAAGACTGGTTTTAGTGCATTTGGTCTCTACTCCTTAAAATTTCGGCTTTAACAATAGATTTTGTTAAATTTCCAAATGAGACAGACTGTACTATCAGTTTATAATATTCATTTTTCTTTTTTCCCTAGAAAGACAAAGGGAAGTCTCTGTTCTTTTCATCTAAGGGAGAAAAGCGACTGTGATGTTAGTTCCTTTAATGTTACATCAAAGCTCTAAAACTTCAATGAGAATGTCAATGCTGCACCTTGATTACCTCTCCCAAAACTAATCCAATCTGGTTAGAAATAAGATCTTCTGAAACAATAGCTTTTCAGAAAAAGGTGGCTCTGCCTTTAAAGCGGTTATCAAGTTTCAATTTTTGTGAATACCTTAACACTACACATTTTTCCTTTAGCAGTTGTCACTTTGACAGAAGGGGAGAATTTACAGTGGGTTAATGAATCAGAAAAGCAAGTCAGAGGTACACAGGAAATGACATATGAATCAGACTGATGGTCCATCTGGCCCAGGAGTCTATGTCTTACAAACAGTACTTCTAATAAAATACCGAATACTTTACAGCCGGGGAGGGCAAAAGGGCCTGCAGAGGCTGGATTCGGCCTGCCAAGTGGGTGGATCCAGCCTGCAGAGGCTCTACTGCTCCCCCGCCTCTAGGTCAGTTAGGGCCTGGGGGACGGGGGAGCGCCCAAAGCCTTCCCCACCCTTAATTGGCCGGGTGGTGGGGTAGTCCCCCCCCTTCCTGTTTAGGCTCCACCTGGGGATACTTTGAAAATTTTTGAAATGGCCCAGGGCAAAAATTATTGCCCACCTCTGCATTAGAGGAAGGTGAAAGAAAATCCATATTTGACAATCATGGAACAATTTATCCAGTGGGGAAATCTCTTCCTAACCCTTCATCACTCAGGCTATGTCTACACTGCAAGGTTTTTTTGGAAAAAGATAAGCAAATTGCAAACCGCAGTTTGAGCATCTTTTTCCGCCTTTTTTTGGGGGGGGGAGGAAGAGGCTTTTCTGACATTTGATCCATCTACATGGGGCCAAATGTCAGAAAAACCTCCTATTTTGGGACATCCCTTATGCCACATATAGTGAGGAATACAGGGATGCTGAAAGAACACATCTGCTTTTTTGGAAACTGTTCCGAAAAAGCGGAAGCATTCTTTGGATATGCAGAGTGGCAGAGTTTTTCTGGGATACTGAAGATATCCCGGAAAAGTTCCGCAGTGTAGACATAGCCTCAATGTTTGACTTATGCCCTGATTCGGAAGCACTAGTTTACTTTCTGAATAGTTTTTATTATTTTTAACATAACTTCAGTTGCCATACAAATGTCTAGTCTCATTAAAACTATAGACCTTAAACATGTGGCCACAGATTTATTATTGTTCAGTAAAAGCAAAAATAATTCCTTTATCAATTCTAAATATAATGCTTTTCTATTTTATTGACTATTCCATTGTTTGTACATTATGAAAAAGGTAAATAGCATACCCAATATACTTTTATACATAATCTGATTTTTGGAATATACGTATCGTGTTGTCCTCCATAAATAAATTGTCCAATCTTTTCACTCTTTTCTCTTATAGAGGTCTACCTAGGCTTCAAATGATGGTCCATCTGGCCCAGGAGTCTATGTCTTACAAACAGTACTTCTAATAAAATACCGAATACTTTACAGCCGGGGAGGGCAAAAGGGCCTCCAGAGGCTGGATTCGGCCTGCCAAGTGGGTGGATTTAGTTGCCTATATCAACTTTATAAGAGCTATCAGAGAAACACATAAATTAAAGTGCTTTGGTCCTACAGAGGTAGGACTTAAAAAAGCCATTTGTTTTAAAATATACATATATATTCAGAAAACATAAATATAATTATAAATATATTTGAAAAAGCAGCTATTTTATTATGGTTCCTAGAATTTTTTAAAGAGACAACCAAATCTTTGGATTCTTTTAAAACAAACAGCAGAAATTCCTTTCTGCAAGCTACAAAATCATTTAGCTAAGAGACTTCACTTGAATTTTTTTTCCTGAGAGTTTAATTGTCATAACATGTACCATACTTTTCATGTGTTTACCTCAGACTAAATACTATAGTTGTTAACCTCTTGAAAGACAAAATTCCCTCTGAAGCCAAAATTGATTTTTTTCTAATAAAGAATTGAATAAGGATGGGAGAATTTCAGCACACTCAACAGTATGTATGTGCATTTCCATGACTATTTACAGTAGTAAAGGTCATGAGAAATTAAGTAAGATAAATTCTATACTGCTTACTGCTTTTTGTCTCCAAGTGCTGATAGAACCAGGTGTGTGTTTGCCCTCTTTTTCTTGTATTTGATACAAACTTTCCTTACACGTTCCCTGTAGGGAAGTGTGCTGGTTCAGAATGGAGGGAATAAAGAATATAAGAATATTACGTGATCAACCATAATACAATGTCTGATGTGGTCTATGTAAAGCAACTGTTATGAAGAGGGAACCAGAGAATTTCTGGCAGAATTTGCTGGTGGTGACAGTGTCCTACAGAACATTCTGCAGACTTTTGAAGGTTTACCAATAAAGGCTTTGATTCTGCATGTGTGATGCACTTACAATGCAAAAAGTGATGAGCAGCGCAGAGAACATGTGGAACCTGATTCTGCAGTAACGTGAGTAACTTTGTTTGGATGCCAAGTTACATGTGCTCTGAAATTTCAGTACAAGGAGAGTGGCCCAAACTTGACATTTTAAAATTGCTGATTGTGCAATTTTACAGATGCAGGTAGGAATGGGGAGAGTAGCTGGGCTGCGTATATAATGAATGCATCGTGCACATTTAGAAATTTCACCTTAGCATAAAAAGTGCTCAAATAATCATTTTCTATCAAAAAAGGTTGTGTTTTGTTTTTTAAACATTTGGAGACATTTTCCTTTTGGCCCCAATTCAGCAAGGGACTTCCTGCAGCAGGTATGTAAGTGAAGGGTCTACTAATGTGTTTAAGTCAGGCACAAGCTCCAGAAGCCTTCGGAAAGACAAAGGCTTAATTTCCACATCTAAATATATTTCATGGGGACAATTCTATACCTGAGACTCCATGACATAGTGTGACATGCTATAAATATGGACCGTATGTACTCGAACATAAGTCCGTTCGTTTATAAACTGACCCCCCAAACTTACACAGAAAAAAGGTTTAAAAATCCCTGACTCATTTATAAATCGAATCTAGAGTACAGAGGTCCAGTCCCAGCTCCTAAGGTCAGCATCAGCACAGATGCTCTCAGCTGAGCTTTTAGCATTTCACATTTTAACACTAAGCTTTGGACATTCTGAGCCACAGGAAGCAATGAAGGCTGAACGATTTGCTGGCTCATTGAAAGCTCCTTGTTAAAGTGTTAAGTATTATCAGTGTTATCAGGTAAGTGTCTCTCAGCTGAGAGACTCCATGCTAGCAGGAAGTCCTTCAGCACTCCTTGGTGTGTGTGGCTTGGGAAGAACCCGTTCATAAGCCGACCCCTGCTCTTCACAGCAGGATTTTTTTCAAAAAAAGTCGGCTTATGAACGAGAATATATAGTACTTATATTTAGTCATATTTTTCCATTTATCTCTCTTCCTCCCTCCATATTTATAATTTAACAAATTCTGTTGCATCAATTGTTCAAATATTGAATAAAAAATACTTACAGCCAATTAACATGACACAAATGGAAAAGATTTTCTCTGAGTTGGTGTTAGGAGATACATTTCCAAATCCTACGCTTGTCAGACTGCTGAAGGTAAAATAAAGTGCTGTGACATATTTGTCCTTGATGGATGGTCCAGAGCTTTGATCACTCACATTGTAGGGTTTTCCTAATTGTTCTCCTAGAGAATCCAACCAGCCAATTTTTTTAATCAAGTACGGTCTTTCTACATTCCCAATGGCATACCAAATGCAAGCAAGCCAGTGTGCAATTAGTGCAAATATGCACATAAGAAGCATCAGAACTGCAGCACCATATTCTGAATATCTGTCCAATTTTCGTGCAACCCTCACCAAACGCAGCAGCCTAGCTGTCTTCAAAAGACCGATTAATGTTGTAGTCTGTGAAAATAAGACACGGACATTAGAAACTGCTTTTCATCACTAATAAGCATACTCTGAAATGGTAAATATGAACAAGCCAGCTTGACATGGATAAAGAAAAGACTGTCATTTATTAGAAACAAAAAAGTTACTGTTGATTTCATTTCCTCTCAAAGCTTCCTACATAATTATAATGTAAAATATACTGAGAAAAAGGACGGTCTGCTGTTTTATTAAGTTATGATATTTTTAACCATTATCACCACTGTGATGTCTAGAATCTCCCACTTTTTAATACTATACCTAATCTATTCTCCTAACTCTGTGAGGTGGCAAAATATCAGAATGCTACATCTCACCAATGACGTGTACCATGAGAAATCTAGTTCTACCTTTGCACAGTAGAAAAGCACCAATTTCAACTGCAGTCTTAATCAAGAGGAATTTGTCCCTGTTTACAGTGTTACCCATGATTCTACACTTGGCATTTACCAGTTCCTATCCACTATTGAGTCATTTTATATGCTCATTATTAGTGCCCTGTAACATAGATAATCAAAAACACCATAAAGAGTAACTACAGAATTTCAAAAAGACAACTTAGTAACAAATATTTTGGCTATCCATTAAGTCTGTGCATGTAATATTAAACCACAGTAAATGCCAGGACAAAGTTTTCTGTATGTATCTATAATATATAACATTTAACAACTGTGGAAGTTCTTAGTTTTATGAAAGGTTATGTAGGAATACTCTGCACATTAAAATTTCCTTTCACTAAGTACTAAACTAGTTATTAATGTTTTATTAAACCTCTCTATATTTTATGTATTTCAGAGTGAGATCACAACAATAGAGTCAACCCATAGATGAAAAATATGTGGTGAATGTGCAAGATTTTTAAAAGGATAGTATAGTATGTTTATGACAACTCTGCTACTCATATATTATCAACCCACATTGTGTTCAGCTGATTAAGAAACCACTGTGAGATAGTGATGCTAAAAACTATACAGTTGGCAGCTGAATCAAAGTCCATTGTGGTGTAAACAATCAGTGCAAACTGTTTAAGGACATCCTATTTCTTCTAGGTTTATTCCTGGATTAAATAAAAAAGTGTAATTATTGTGCAGTTTGTTGTTATTCATGAAGTATAATATAAAGGACAATTGATCTAGAAAATAATGATGCAACAAGCAAAATAAAACAATTTATTAATTACTGTTTTCTGATTATAGGAATTGAAAGGAAGGTGGTGCAAGGTAATTAATTTTTGCATAAGATTCTGCTGACAGAGAAAATTTCTGAGCCAATACCTCTCCTGTTGCATTATGGTGGATGAGGCTGAATGAAGAGTGATTTCAACATTCTGAAGTCACTAAGACCAGGGTTGATAATTTTGGTTGGATATACTCCTAGAAATTTCATTATATGACAATCTTTAATTAAAGGTTAATCTTTAATTCCTGGAGATTCCAGGCCAATCTTGGAGGGTTGGCAACCCTGCTAAGGCCCTAGATCCTGTGAAGAGTTATTCATGTGCTTAACTTTGCACATATGGAGTTAATTTAACCACGTGTAAATCGTTGCAAGATCAGGCTAAGGACTCTGTCTTGTCCCACTCACACACATGAGCAATCCTTAGGCAAATAGCCTCATTGGTTTCAACAAAATTATTTGTAAGTCTAATCATGGCTTTATCAAAAGCAAGAGACTGTGCCATTGTACTGCCATGGGAACAACAGAAAGCAGACTCTCACTGACTGCATTCCGCTTGCCCCATGATGAAAATACCTAGTGCCAGAATGATATCCAGTACAGCATATTTCCATCACCATTCCCAATAATCTAATACCTAGAGCAGAGGTTTTCAAACTTTTGTTGTGGCTTGTAAGGGTAAGCTGCTAACTGTCCACAAGATGTTTTGTTTTCCTGAGCATCCACAGGCAGGGCCGCTCCCAGCTGCCAGTGGCAACAGTATACTGTTTGCAGCCAATGGGAGCTGCAGAAAATGGTACAAGCTGGGCCACCATTTCCTGCAGCACCCATTGGCCAGAAATGGTGAACTATAGCCACTGAGAGCTACAAATGCAAACGGATGGACATCATATCAAATAAACGGAAGGTGAAAAATCCATTGCAATCAACATGCTGCACAAACTATGGTGAGAGATTATGACTGTATATTTATACCTACCTCTAGAATTTCCACTACATGCATCTGACGAAGTGGGTCTTTGCCAATGAAAGCTAATGCTCCAATAAATCTGTTAGTCTATAGAGGTATGTCTAGATTGCATTCTTCTGTCGGCAGAGGGATGCAGATTAGGTAGGTTGACATTGCAAATGAGGCAGGGATTTAAATATCCCATGCCTAATTTGCATAAAAATGGCAGCCACATTTTGCCGACTCAGCACTTTGTCCACAAAAAGTGGCAGTCTAGAGGGGGATCTGTTGAGAAA
>JANRFK010006693.1:38617609-38634567 GCA_030068395.1 Apalone spinifera | reverse complement strand
AGATTCAGACTAACATGGCTATCCCTCTGATACTTGAGAGCTACTAGTGGCTGTACCTGTGGATGCTCAGGTAAGCAAAATGACTTGTGGCCAGCTAGTGCCTTACCCTTACATGCCATGGCCAAAGTTTGAAACTCCTGAACTAGAGGATGGAGCAACACTATGGAGCCTGCCCTCCTCCCTGAACTGCTTGCTACCTGATTTCTTAAAATCTTTCATGGCTGCATAAACTGGGCCACAGGCTGTCCCTGTGAGAATAAGCATTTGCCAAATAACCACTTAATTTTTATTTGGCAGGTGCATAGATTTGACTGTGGGTCACCCTAACACAATTAAAACATCACATCCACAGTTATTAAGGTTATAGACTTAGATTAGTTAAAACCTGATCCAGAGCCCCTTGAAGCCAGTGGCCCTTACTAAGCAACACCAGTTCTTTCAGTTACCCTGCGTCAGGAAAGTAAATCTGCATTTTGATTACAAATAAAAAAATCCAACAGAGATGAAAAAGCAGCTTTCCTGTCAATAGTGAGCTACTTTTATTGTTAGCAAGGCTGAGCTAACATGGATTCATTTTTTAGCCAATCTAGCATAGTCTTGATATGTTCAATTCACTTGGTTGATGGATTAAGTGACCTTTTAAAATTACATAGTCCTGAATCCTCTTGCCATGATCAAGACTTGGACAAAGAAGAAATTTATGTAGGTGATAGTCTTCAAGTACTTTGTGTAGTTACCAAATAGCCATTGGTTTGGATATCTTTCCATTTTTAAGTATTGTGTTCTCTTTGTATTTTTTATTATGCCAGAGTAGAGTCAGAATGACTATTTAAAAAAGATGAAAAAATGCATACTTTTGAAATGCCCACGTGTAGTACAGGTGGGACCTCTCTGGTCTGACATCCTCGGGACTTGACCAAACGACAGAGTGTTCTGGATCAGGGGAGGTCAAGGTTCCTCTGCTAGCTATTGGTCCTGCTCCCCACAGCAGGCCCGCTGCCTCCAGCCATGCTGGTACTGCACTTCCTGCCCAGGGCTGGGGCTATGCTCCCTAATGGCCCACGCTGCAATCCCAGGCTCCTGTTCAGGATGCACTCCCAGATACCAGCCCTGCTGTGTCTGGCCCACGTGGGGTTGTACTCCCTGCTATGCTGGCCTTGCAGCTGCTGGGGCTGTGCTCCAAGGTGGGGCTGCGCTCCCCGCCACCAGGCTCAGTGGGGACTATGCTCCCTACCACGCTGTCCCTGCTGCCACCGGGCTGCGCTCCTCACCACTAGCCCAGACCCTGAACTTGGCTAGACAGGGCTCTCGGGTGCAACAATATCTGTGGTCCTTCCAGACCATGGATGTTGCCAGACTAGAGATTCCCAGATTTTAGAGGTGCAACTTGTAGAAAATATCACAGCTACTATAAGACACCCATAAAATCATTGTTTCATCTCGTGCATCAATCTATTGAAAAGTTAGAGATTTTCTTAAATGAATGAACAACACTTCATTCTTCCTATACCATCACTTCACATTAATACAAGTCAGTTTTGTTTAGAAGTTTAATGGACATATTCCAAATATACTACCTATATCAAATGGTTATATCCCATACTTGTAAATATGCTCTGGTACTAATGAATATATTTTCATTCTCAAAAGGTATGCACAGAAATCATCTATATATAAAAGATGGTAAAACCCCACATATTTCCTGGAGTGCTTCTGACATTTGGTTAGCAGTAATGACATTGCTTCCTGATTCAGAAAGCTATATGAAAGTTAAAACTTTATATTTTTTAAAATGTATAATGGCTCAAATCCATAATTAAAACCATGATCATTACATTCAAGTAATAACTCACAGGACATCTGTGTATGGGTCTGTCTACAAAGAAGAGCTTATATGACCTCACCCACAAATTGTAAGGGCCAATGAAGATTGTTAGGAGGGATTATTAGTACTGTTCCTGCAAAGCTTGAGAGAGACGAATGTTGATAAAGTTCTACCTACCATCAGTTCAGGAAAAAATACCTGCTTATCACATTAGTTCATTGTTAGTTTCTCTTCTAGGAGTATAATATTGAGTAAATCTCACAGAATCCCTACCCATTAGTTTTGGAGTCTCAGAGGGGTAGCGTGTTTGTCTGTAACTAAAAAAACCTTAAAAAACCACAATGGTCCTATGGCACCTTAGAAACTAACCAAAAATATATAAATAGTATCATGAACTTTCCTGGGCACAACCCCCATTAAAGCTCATGATACTATGTATATATTTTTGATTAGTCTCTAAGGTGCCACAGGACCATTGTTGTTTAAGTGCCATTAGTTATGGTTTTTCCTCAAATGTGACTACTGACTCCTTCCTGAATATTGAGATTAGTTTAGATCCTTAATTTCCAGAGCCCTTATGGTAAACTGATTTACAACACAAGGATGTTTTTTGTTAGAGGCCAATTGATAGTGGAATGACTAGAAACAGGAAGAGCCATTTATCTGTCTGATTGCAGAAGCATTATTTAGAAGGTATTACTGGTATTCAATTGTTTGGATTACTACAACAATTGGGAATAGCTAATTATCTACACATGTCAAACACTGGTGTTCATTCTGAGTTAACAAGCATTAGAACGGAAACATTTTTTACTCTTATTTTGGTGGTGCTATTTTCTTCAAAATATTATTATTAATACAGATATTTCAATAATGTCAGCTCCTATGTGTCTCTTTTTAAAACTATGTAAGCCTTGATGTGTATATATAGCTCAAACTGATCCTTGCAATGTACCTTACATTGTATTTAACTACAATGTATTTCATCTACCACCATATTCCATAGCATTTAAGTGTTATAAGGTCCTTCCAAAGTTCCTCACAATACCCTTTAGACTATCCTAAATTATTTTGTGTTTCCTGCAAATTTTGGTATCTCTGTTCATCTCTTTTCCAGATCATGAACAAATATATAAAGTAAGACCAACACTACTAGAAATCCTTGAGGAAACCCAATATTAACCTCTTTTTCTCTTATAACCCTTTTCTAATCCATAATAGAACTCTGCCTTTCATCCTGTGATTACTAAATTTGCTTATTAGATTAGCTTCTTCTAAAGAGTTGGTTATAATTGTCCTTCACACTAAGATCTTCAGTAATAAATTCTTAATATTAATTCACAGTAGGGCATTTGTTCTCAGCCTGAGATTCATGGACCCTTGCTGTAGATTCAGAGAGGACTGACTGGACAGGTGGTACTGGAACTCCTAGTTTCTAGCAGATAGACTTAAACGAAGTCTATACAGGGTTTGGGGATGCCTTATTCTACAGTAACACTGGTCTGCATTGCTATTATTTGTACAAACAACAATAGCACAGGGTCTTACTTCCTTCTGTATCTTTCAGGACAGTGTCTTCCCTCTCTGCCCAATTCAGCAAAACACTTACGCTCATAATATTAAGGATGTGAGCACTCCTGTTGAAATGATTAAAGGACATGATTACATCGTTTGCTGAACTGGGACCTTTGTGATAAAGAAAAGTTTGCTTATCAACTGGTCCCTCTGCCCTCCTCTCTCCCTGCATCTGGGACACAAAGTGAGAAGATGGTAGGAAAGAAGGCTAGTTTTTAATTAAAAAAAAGCATATTTAATACATAGGTCCAGCTATCAAGACCAAAGATGCAATCATTGTAAATGTGCATGCAAATGATCTATTTGTGTATATTTGTGTGAACTTAGCTATGCAACTGCATGCATCTTGTGCTAAAAAACTAGACTAGATTCTAGCAAAAGATTAAAAATAAACTATCAGAGTAACAGAAGGCAAAAAGATAACGTATGCCATCCCCTTACTTTCCCAAAGTTTCACAGATGTCACACAACAGTCAAAACACACAGAAAAGGGAACAGCAGATAAACAACTATAATAGTATTTTGTTAAAAATCTATTTAAACCAAAAAGGTTTATTTTACATTATCTTAGTGTCTCACTGTGGAAATGGGAAGGTTAACAACTCTTAGTCTGTCAATACAGGAAACTAAGAAAAGTAAGGCAAAATAGAGGTATTCAAGTAATTCTGCATGTGGTATTTTGATTTTTTCCTGCCCTTTCTAGGCACAGTTGGATATTTAGGTTTGTTAAAGCTGGATAAGCACACATGATGCTCTCTTTAGAGCTGATGTTGGCTAATAAAAAGGATGTCCAGGCACAATTGTTAGCAGGGGATCTTATCTGAAGAACCCTGAGGTAATGAAAAAATCTTTTTCAGGGCAAAGGCACCCCCTATGACTGAAAGTGACAAGCACTTTATTGTAATGGTTTCACATTCACTCGCTCGCACTGGGCTATTAGAAAAGGGTTCACTATAAAAATATTTGACTCAGGTATATAAGAAACTAAACTACAATGAAAGTGAAGTTCAGACTTTCACCCAGCAGCTTTTAGAAAGTAGTTGATATAGCCAATGCTATGAATGAGAGAGAGGGTTTTATTGAAAAGATATGCTGAACTGGCCATGAAATCCATAGACTGGTTGTTCCTTAGGGAAAACTAACTAGATTCTATAGTTAGCTGAAACATTCAATTATGAGAGATGGGCAAAATGACTAATCACTTTCCTTTTATTCACAATAACCAACAAACTATATACGATCTATTTTTTTTTCTGCTGAAATTTGTTTGGGAAATAAATTTCTAGAATATTCTTTGCTGCTGTTCTTCAACATTACCTAGCTACCTAGGGTACGTTTAGACTACAGGCTTTTATCGACAGAGGCTTTGTGGGCCGATACTGTCGACAAAGCTTCTGTCAACAAAGAGCATCTAGATTACATCCAGTTCTGTCGACAAAGCAAACCGCTTTGTCAACATGAGAGTGTAGACGCAAAGGACAGTATAGATGCAATAACGCCTTCTGTCGACAGAATTCTGTCGACAAAAGGCATTATTCCTTATAGAATGAAGTTTATCGCTGTCAACAAAACTGCCGAGTTCTGTTGATGTTATGTTGACAGAACTTGGCGGTAGTGTAGACGCAGGTATAGTTTTGTCGACAAAAGCCCACTTTTGTCAACAAAACTCTGTAGTCTAGACACACCCCTAGAGTTTTTCTATAGTGCCAGTCACTAGAGTGTCTAGCATGCTACACCTTTGCCTGCCACACATCTATTAGAAGGGAGAACTATGACATGAAGAGCCACATTTAAAGAGCTCTGGTAGTTTTTATTAACCATATGGGCTTTGGATCAGACCACTAAAGAGTGGTTCCTTCCTGGCTTTTTCTCTATTCCCTGACTCTATGGACTTTTTTCTCATAGTATAGGGGTCATGTGGATAAATTTCGAGAGGGGGAAAAGATAGCAGACCAGTGAGGGAAGCAGCCACTGCACAGGCTCACTGCAGCTTGCTTCCTACATATTCTCTTCTGCTCCATATGTTGTAGGAATAAATTGGTTCAAGTTAACAGTAGCACCACACAGCTGTGCTCTCAGTGCTTCCTCTTTTCTGCTCTTTTCCTCTCAGGTGCCAGTTAGGAGCTGGTACTGGATTCAGAAGAAATACAGGAAAGTGACCATAGGTAAATATGACAAATGCAAAGGATAAGAAGATACTCCAATTGCTGTCTCTGCCTCTGCCTTTTGATCTTCTTTTGCAAAGAAAAGGTTTTGGGTTGGTGAGGGAATGGTCCATATTTTTCTCAGTCTTTCAACTTGCCATCTCTTTCTTTTTATTGTATTCCTTTAACAAGACTTTAGGTCCACTATTTTTGTTCTCTGCACATATCTTCAGACTTTATTTTTAGATCCCTGCACGGATACAAAAGTTTGTGTCTGCATCTGCAAAAATGAGCTGCAGCTATCTGCATTCACATCTGCTGAGACCAGATGCCCTCAGCTGTAAGGTGGATATCCAGGAATTTGCAGGTTTCTCCCTATTTTCCCTTCTATAATCGTCAAACCCATTTAAATTAACATGGATCTTTCTGTTGACTTCAGTGGGAAACAGAAGGACTCCTATGGACCCAATCTCTCATTCTCCCTCCTCCCCACTCTCTCAAGTATTTATATGGTCCACATAACCATAGAATCTGTCCATCAAAAAGAAAGGGAAATGGAAGGAAGGGAGGATGGCCTTCTCATTATATATAACTTAAAAAGCAGAAAAAGAGTAATGGTAGGTTACTTTATTTATTTATTTTTGTATAAAACTATAAATGATCACTAGTCTCTGCAGTTCAAATGACTACTGAAGCATTTGTGACATTTATTTTCTATATGACCTTAAATACTAGTTTACTTGAATTTCTAAGAACTATCCCTCTGAAAATAGCCATCTTGTTCTAAGAATTCAATTCAGACTGTCATGAAGAATTGATTTTTGTTACTTTATGTAATTACTTTCCTATAATACACAGTTCTGTAGATGGACTGTATACTTTTGCTCTTTGTATAGGTACATGTAACAGTCTCCACATTGTGGCACTGATGGTAACCAGTGAAATAAGTAAATTTCATGCTAAGATTGGTGCTGATTTGATAACATTCACCTTTCTCACATCCCTTAGCAACGTATACACATTATTAACAACACTTTCAGTTTCTCTTATGTCAAAATGTGCAAAATTGCATTGGGGCGAAAAATTGGATTATTCCTTTGCGAAACCTACAGATCTTGATACTTTGATTGGGTTTACTGCTTCTTTTTTTTGTTCTTCAATTGCTCTAATTCTGCATGCACCAAATAGTATTTTCTACTTGTCAGTTCACCCTTTATCACAAAACACATTATAATAGCCTTTAAAAAAATTAAATAAAAACTTTTTAGAAGGAGGCAGAACTGAGTCAGGTATCCACAAAGTGTATTATACACATTTTGGCAGTTTTCAAATGCGTATATTTGAAAACTTCATGGCTGTGTCTAGACTGGCAAGTTCTTCCATAAAAGCAGCCGCTTTTCCGGAAAAACTTGCCAGCTGTCTACACTGGCCGCTTGAATTTCCGCAAAAGCACTGACTGTAAGAAATCAGTGCTTCTTGCAGAAATACTATTCTGCTCCCGGTCAGGCAAAACTCCCTTTTGAGCAAAGCTTTTGCGCAAAAGGGCCAGTGTAGACAGCTCAGATTTGTTTCCTCAAGAAAGCCCCGATCGCGAAAATGGCGATCGGGGCTTTTTTGCGGAAAAGTGAGTCTAGGTTGGCACAGACGCTTTTCTGCAAAAAGTGCTTTTGCGGAAAAGCATCCGTGCCAATCTAGATGCTCTGTTCCGAAAATGCTGTTAACAGAAAACTTTTCCGTTAAAAGCATTTCCGGAAAATCATGCCAATCTAGACTCAGCCCATATGTCTAGTTTACAAATGCCTATGTCTAGTTTACACTTGCTTTACCTAATCTGTACACAACACATTTACGTTTTGTATCTGAGCATAGATATTAAATCAAAATACCATGGTACTAAATTACTGTGCCAAAACCCCAGCTGGTATATATCAGACGAATTCAAATGAAGTTAATAGAGCTACATTAGTTTATACCGGCTGAGCATCTGACTCGAGTTATTTTTGCCAGGATTTGAACTTCTGAAATCATTTTAAAACAAAACAAACCTAGTAATAGTTTTGGTTTAACCTTTCCAGATTGACAGCCCTGAGGAGTGATACCCTCAACCTATCCTCAGAACAGATTAACCATCTATGTGAGTAAAAGACAGGAAGAGAGAACACCAAGATTATTCTGAAACTCTGCGTGTGTTTAGGTTCTTATTTGTAAAGAAGTTTGCATCAACAAATTTGAAATGAAATGAAAAAAAAAAAGAGATTAGGATCATCCAGCCTGTTTTTCTGCCTGTGAAGGCTCATCCCCTATCATTTTACTGGTGTTTTGTCCAGTTGTATTTAAAGTCCCAAGTGCTAGGAATTTCACCACTTTCCTTGGGATATTACAGAACAGCCCAATTGAGTTTGCTGTCAGAGAAATGTTGTGTGGGGAAATAGCAGTTTATCAAAATCAGTAATTGTGAAGAAAAGGCTACTTTTTATTTTAGCTTACCTCATCAGAGCCAGATCCAAAAATCAGCAGGTCAAAAGGTATTGCAGCAACCATGTCAATTAGGAACCAGCCTTTGAAGTAGTGAATTGCTATTTTTGCTGGGTCACTTACCACTTCTTCATTCTGGTTTACATATGTTGTTCTGAAGTTTATTAGAATGTCAATGATAAACATAATATCCACAATTAAGTCTACCACATTCAGTGGGCTGCAAGAATATCCACACACTCGTCTTTTCTGTTCCTCACTGTCATTTAGAAGGAAGGCCGCAGAGTAAGGAGTGAATATGGCAGTATATATCACCAGCAACAAGATGAGCCAGTCCCAGACTGCTTTGAAAGGACTGTAGTGCAATATAGTAAACTTGTTGATCCGGGGCGTCTGGAGCTTATATTCTGGCAGAACATCTGCTCCTAAGGATAGAACCTAGAACAAGAAATATACCACATAAAAATTAACAAACCAGAATAAATGATTCTGTACATATTTTAAAAATATAGCAAATATAGTGAAATAGTTAAACTATCTTTTGTTATGGAGATAGGCCCTGATTACTGGAGGACAGGCCCTGATTACTCAGTCCCTAGGTAGTCAAAATCTCTGTCTAATACCTCTCTATTGCCAAGTAACATTTATTACATTTTTGGAAATTAGATCATAAGAACAGCCATGCTGAGTCAAAACAGTGGTATTGATAGCCCAGTGTCCTGTCTACTAACAGTGGCCAACGCCAGGTGCTTTAGAGGGAGTGAATAGAACAGGTAATTATCAAGAGATCCAATCTGTATTACCTATTTTCAGTGTCTGGAAAACAGAGGCTAAGGACTCTTGATAAGAACATAAGAAGAGCCATATTGGGTCAGACCAAAGGTCCATCTAGCCCAGTATCCTGTCTTCCAACAGTGACCAATGCTAAATGCCCCAGAGGGAGTGAACAGAACAAGTAATTATTATGTGATCCCTCTCCTGTCATCCATTTCCAGCCAGTGGCAAACAGAAGCTAGGGACACCATTCCTACCCATCCTGGCTAATAGCCATTGATGGACCTAACCTCGATGAATTTATCTAGGTTTTTTTTAACCCAGTTACATTCCTGGTCTTCATGACATCCTCTGGCAAGGAGTTCCACAGATTGACTGTGCACTGAGTGACGTAAAACAAACCTTTTGTTTGTTTTAAACCAGCTACTTAATAATTTCATTTGGTGATCTTTAGCTCTAATGTTATAAGAACAAGTAAATCACTTTTCCTTATTCACTTTCTCCATAACAGTCATGATTTTATAGAACTCTATCACATCCCCCCAGTCTTCTCTTTTCTAAGCTGAAAAGTTCCAGTCTTTTTAATCTCTTTTCATATGGGGCCCATTTCAAACCCCTAATCATTTTTGTTGCCCTTTTCAGAACCTTTTCCAATGCGAATATATCTTTTTTGAGATGAGGAGATCACATCTGTATGCAGTGTTCAAGATGTGGGCATACCATGATTTTATATATGGGCAATAAGACATTCTCTGTCTTATTCTCTATCCCTTTAAAAATGATTCCTAGCGTTCTGTTTGCTTATTTGATGGCCGCTGCACATTGAGTGGATGTTTTTGGAAAACTGACCACAATGACTCCAAGATCTCTCTCTAAAGTGGTTATAGCTAAATTAGTCCCCATCATATTGTATGTATAGTTGGGATTATTTTTTCAAATGTGCATTACTTTACATTTATCAACATTAAATTTCATTTGCCATTTTGTTGTCCAATCACTAAGTTTTGTGAGATTTTTTTGAAGCTCTTCACAGACTGCTTTGGTCTGAACTATCTTGAGTAGTTTAGTATCATCTGCAAATTTTGCCACCTCACTGTTTACCCCTTTGTCCAGATTATTTATAAATAGGTTGAATAGGATTGGTCCCAGTATGGACCCTTGGGGGCAACACCAGTTACCCATTTTTCTTAAGATCCCTTTGTAACTCTTCACAGTCTGCTTTGGAGTTTGTCGTCTTGAGTAGTTTTATATCATCTGATATTGTGCCACCTCACTGTTTACCCATTTTCCCAGATCATTTATGGATTTATTGAACAGCAGAGATGCTATACAGATCCTTGATCCTTGCAAGGATGGGAGTAACACTATTTGCCTCTCTCTATTTTGAGAGCAGACTGTATATTCTTACCCTTTGCTTCCTATCTTTTAACCAGTTACCAATCTAGGAAAAGACCTGCCTTCTTATCCTATGACAGCTTACTTTGCCTAAGAGCCATTGGCAAGGGACCTTGTGAAAAGCTTTCTGGAGATCTAAGTACACTATATTCCCTGGATTATCCTTGGCCACATGCTTATTGGCTCCCTCAAAAAATTATAGTAGATTGGTGAGGCATAATTTCCCTTTACGAAAATCATGTTGAGTCTTCCCCTATAGTTTCAATCAATTTCCCTGGTACTGAATCTTTTAAAAAGGTACATAAAAGGTATGTATTAAAAATGAAAAGATACCTGGTATAAAATTGTAGGGGAAAAAGAAATGCCCTGTGTGATAATCATTGTGTGCTTTCATTTTCTTTTTGATTAGCTAGTTGAGATTTGAGATTTTAGTTGGTACAAAATCAAAGAGAGTCACCTTGTCCCAATATTATCTAACAAGGATATTTTTGTTTAATTTTCTAGCAGCAAGTGTTTCATGAAACTCAGATCTTCTTTTTAGACATCTAAACAGCACTAACTATTCAATGAAGATCTACTATGAAAATGTTGTGAGAACACCAGGGTTAATAACTACTCTTCTTCTTTGAAAAGCAAAGCAGGGAATGATTAAATCATCCACAAGATTATATGGTACTTTCAAGCAGCCACTGAACACCATGCTGAGGTGATGGTGGAGCATGCTCATCTATTATTTTTAGGTGGGACTTGCTGTTAACTAATGGGACTAGTTGTATTTTTTGCACTTGAGGTATTAGTCAAGAGCAAGCTGAATCAGAGACATTATACAGCATCTGAAGCATTCTCACTTTCAGACCCCCACCATGTGATGTGACAAGAATAAATCAGTTAGTTGTTTCCCTAGTATTTGAGAACAATGTGTATGTGTGTGGGAGGAAGAGTGAGGGGAGGAAAAACTGCTGTGCACTGTGTAAATAACACGGCCCTCTGCTAGAGATTTTTGAGCCAATGAAAGAATGGATTAGACAACAAGAACAATAAAGCTCACTTCACAATTTTCTGTCAGTTGTATGCAAATTTCAGCCAATGTGCTGTATTGCTGGAGAAACAATCAAGCTCTATTCTTTTCTCTTCTATGCTAGTGTAAATCAGGAGCAACTCTCCACTGAAGTCAGGGTCTGACTCTTTTCACTTATATTAGTTTATTTCTGTTAACTTCAATAGAATTGAAGAGTTTGAAAGTGAAGGATCAAGCACAATAAAGGTACGGTAGCATATACGGGATCTAGGATGAGAAGAGCCAGTGTTTTCATAATTTCTTAGACACAGGGAGACTGGATGATTTGTGCAATATAATACTTTTCATTTCTGTCAGAAGAAGAAAAGTGAGTATTGCCTGAAATTCATTACTGAAGTTTTTTGTTTGATGGCAATGTGGGTTTTTTGTCTTCTCAAACCAGTCAAAATGGTTAGTTGGTTTGACAGCTGTTTGTTTTATATATATAAATAAAAACATCCCCCTGTTTCAGCAACTGTATTGACAGTTTCAGCAGACTTTGACTAAGAATGAAGACTAATTTATCCTCTCTCCCCCACAGGCCATCCCTGTGAGGTGGAGCACTGCTTGGTCCAGTCTGTATTTATTTCTTGGAGAACTGAACAGACAGCACCAGATACTGAGCCCTCTAATACTTGCAAGAATGAGTTCCATGTGGAACCCTCAAGGTATAAATACCTTTTCCTCCCCCAAGTACATGATGGGTCAGTACTCCCAATTGGTCCATGGCTCTGCTCAGGTCTGGGTAGGGTGACCAGATGTCCCGTATTTAGGCCCTCTTAAATGTGTCCTGATTTTTCTTAAAAATGACTGGTCCTGCTGCCTGCCCACCAGTGCTGACTGGCAGCGTCTAGTGGTTGATGATGATTGTGGGTGTGCAAGGCCGGTGGTAGCTGCAGGGTGAGACTACATCTACACTGCACAGTTATTTCAGAATAAGCTATGTTGGAATAGTTATTTCAAAATATCTTATTTCAACATAGCACATCTACACTGCAGGGAAGCCTCAAAATTAGTCCGAGACAGGCTTCCCAAACGAAGACATGCTACCTTGATTTAGAGCCCCAGAAGGAATAACTTAGACTGGCCCTGGTGAGGGGCTATTTCGAAATAGCAGAAGTGGAGTGTCTACACACGCCTTATTTCAAAATAGCTATTTTGGAATAGGCGGAATAAGCCGTCCATTATTGTGAAATTATTTCGAAATAATGGAATGGCTATGTAGATACTTGCATAGTTAATTTGGAATAATGGCCATTATTCTGAAATAACTTTGCTGTGTAGACACACCCTGAGAGACTGGTGCTCCCCCTGCTACTCCATCATCACAATCCCCATTTTGTGCTGGCTCTCAACTAGGAGAGCCCCACCCTACATCCTGTTTCTAGTTGCTGGTGAGCAGTGATGATTGCTGACAGCAGAAGGAGGATTGCACCGGCTATGTGCCCTACCTCCCACCCAGGGAAGGGCTGGGATAATCCCCTTCCATTCTGGGCCCCACCCCTGCCCTGCCCCCTTGCTTTGCCCCCAGAGGACTGGTGGGACCAGTGCTGGGGGTCTGCACCGTGCCACCCCTGCACTCACCAGCAGCAGCAGGAAGGGTATGGGCCACGCAGCTTCAGTTCATGTGGTGCTGCTTTCCAGTTGCCCTGCTCTGGGGGAGGGATGGGACCACCCTTGTGCTCCCTGGAAGCAGCACCATAGAAGTATGGCATAGGCCACAGAACTTCTCCCAAAATATGAGAACACAAATCTAATTATTTAAAACCACAATTTAAATTGAAATGAGATGTCCTTTAAAAATACTTTTATATTTGTCATTATGAAGCAAAGAAATATAATTTCATTTTGTGGTTGCTGGGGATAACAAGGTAATATAGACAAAGAAGGGGATAAAATGTATTCACAATTTCAGCTGACAATTTGCCAGCACTGTTAGCTTTTGTTAAAAATCTATTTAAACAAAAAGGTTTATTTTACATTATCTTAGTGTCTCATTTTGATTTGGAAGAGTACATTTTACTAGATTTTCAGTTACTATAGTAGAAGTACTGTCCCTAGAGTGGAAAGGCCTTTATGATAGGCAACCTGACAGCCTAGTAGATAGAGGAGGTTATTTCCAGCCCCTCTCTCAGTTCCACGGCCTCAGTCTTTAAGGGTGTACTTGGGAGAGGAAAAGGTATTTTATACCTTAACCCGGGGCTACTCAACATGCGGCCCACAGCCTGTTTGTTTGTGGCCCATGGAGCGATTTGGGTTTACGCAGGGCTCAACACATGTGGGAGAAAAATCAAATAACTCCAATTGTGTCTAAGGGGAGACCGTGCAGGAAATCAAAACTCTCTAAAAGAAAACTGCTGCAAGAGTTAAAAGTTTTCCAGGCCTCTCTCTCTCTCTGTAACAGAGAAAACATCTTAATTCTAATCAAGACCCTTACAATGCCTCCTATCTCAAGTTCATGGAGACTCCTAGTCTGTCACAAATTGTCATGTAAACTCTTATCTTTGTCACAGTTTGCCATGTAGACTCCTCACTCAGGTTCTCATGTGCCTTTGTACTGTAAAACTTACTTCTAGCACTTCTGGTGTGAACAGAAAGGTCTCAGAGTACTTCTGCTGAGACTTTGATATGTTAAAGAAAACAATCAACAACTAAACTGTCTGAACATACTGTATAAAGGATCCCTGAAACTGTCTCTCAGGGCTGCTGCTGCTCTCACTCTGGTAGCTGTCAGCCTGCATGCATGCATAATAAAGTTTTCCTTCTAGATTTCTCTCCTGCCTCACTGCTTTGACCTCCAGCCTCGGACCCTTGTGGGGACTCTGTACCCCAGGGGAGCGAGATTTCCCCAACACACGCAACCCACAGGTGGGATCCTTTGAACATGGCCTCCACTGGGAACAAACTCCACAATGGCAAGTCAATATAATGGTCTTCTGTTGATATGCGTTTTAGTAGTTAAATTCCTGGACTGTCATTGCTCATTAAAAGTGCTGCCATTTGGGTGGAAATTGGGTAAATATTGCATTTTATTAATACCAGCAGAACGGACTTAAATGGGGCCTGCGTGTTATGTAGTCTTGCCTTAACCTTTGTATTCATGCCCGTCAGTGTGAAATAAGCTATTTGCATATATTTGCATGTATATGCAACCATACTTAAGCTGCGGCCTATGACACATGCTATGAGTATCATTGTGACTCCCAGGGATTCCGAAGTTGAGTAGTCCTGCCTTAGACATTCCACAAGGCTGTGAGTGAGAGAGATCTGCACCTTCCATTTCCACCAAGTATCAGCCAAGGGCTCTGTGATAATCCCTGAACAGCAGCAGCCCTCCTGGTAGAGAATCTATATACCTGCTGTCCTGGGCTGCCTCTCATCAGTGTTTGTTTAGTTTGGGTATGGCTCCTCTTGTTCAATTTAGTTGGGAAGTCTGTTTCCCATAGGGTACTTTTGTAGCTCTTAAGGGGCAACCAGATGGTCATGGTTCCAGGCTACTTTAGACAGGGTACCCATAAGACAGGGAGACCAAACCTTACAATGTCCCTGGGCTTCACCCACTCAGTTGCCTCCAGCTCCACATGCTCCTAGGACTCCTCCACAGTCTCTTATGGCTAGGGAGACAGTGCTTCCTCCCTAATGGCTGTCTTGGTGGGCAGGTTAGTGATTTCTTGCCCCTTCACTAGAGAGCCCAAAACTGAGCCAGACTCCATCCTTTTCTCCTCCCTCCAGGCCCTTCATTGGTTGCAGACATAAAGGGTTACCTGGGACCAAAGTATCTCTTTAACCCCTCCTATGCAGGCTGCCAGTTTCTCTGCTTCATCACAGTCTGGTCCTGAGTTTTCTCCATGTAAACGTATGCAATTTATAGCTCCTGAAAACCAAACCCGCAGCTTGGGTAAACTGTGTAGTGTCATTAGGGGGGCCAACAGACCTTCTGGGTCTCTGGCCAGGTTGGGGGGTGGCTCTGCACTCCTGAAAGGAGCAGGCCTGAGTCAGTTATCTGTCAGTGCCACCCAAATCATGCCATGTCCACCCCCACCAGGCTTAGAGCTGCCCAGAGTGCAACATGTGGGATTCAGGTGAGGATTTAAAGGGGCTGAGGCTCCAACCACCACTGCTGCCACAGTAGAAGCAGTAGTGGCCAGGTGCCTCAGGCCCTTTCAAATTACTGGGCCCCAGGGTAGCTGCCCTTTTTGCCCCCATCACGTCAGTGGGCCTGAGTTTTATTGACTCAAATGGATCAAATATATAGAATTGGTTGGATTAATCATCATGTCTGTCTACCTCTTCTTGAGGTATCTCCACCTTATATGTTCAGTCTGGGGTAATAGTAACTGTCAACAATGGTACATGTTACAGAAGTGCAGCCCATCTTGCAGTTGATATTCCCCAGTGGGAAAGTAATCAGGATCCAAATGCCATCTCTAAAGTCATGTAAGTGAGCTTATCTCAGAGGTTGAAGTTCTTCTGTGCCTCCTTCCTGCCTTTTGGTATGTCTGGTTTTTAGACTCTCTGGGTATGTCTACACTTGCCCCCCTAGTTCAGACCAGGGAAGCAAATGAAGCATACCGAAGTTGCTAATGAAGCGCGGGATTTAAATATCCCGTGCTTGATTAGCATATTCGCGGCCAGTCACCATGAGGAGTAACAGTTAATTCGAGGGAAGGGTTTTGGATCGGACTATTGTGTCTACACGCGGCAAGTTCAATCGGGCGACCGGCATTTTAAAATGGCGACCGGCTGCGAATATGCTAATCAAGCGCGGGATATTTAAATCCTGCGCTTCATAAGCAACTTCGGTATGCTTCATTTGCCTCCCTAGTTCGAACTAGGGGGCAAGTGTAGACATACCCTTTAAGATTAATGCAGTAGTTCCCCTGCTAGTAAAAAATGTGAAGGCAATGGAGGACTGGGAGGGATATCAAGGGAATTGTTAAGCACAAAGAAAGCAGATAGCTACTTAGGTTATCATAACATATGGGTAAAAAAGGGTTCTGTCAGTCTTTACTATTTAAAAGGCAATTTAATTGCTGGAGGAGGAAGTCCTAGGAATGAGCTCCCCAAACATGATCTTTCACTTTTTTGGGGACTCCTCATGCCTGTCTTCTCATGGTTTCTGTAAAGGGAAATCATGCCTTACTAATCTGCTGGAGTACTTTGAGGGGTCAACAAACATGTAAACAAGGGGAATCCACTGGATATAGTATACTTAGATTTCCAGAAAGCCTTTGATCCCCACCAAAAGCTCTTAAGTAAAGTAAGTTGTCATGGGATAAGAGGAACGGTCCTTTTGTGGATTGATAACTGGTTAAAAGATAGGAAACAAACGGTAGGCATAAATGGTAAGTTTTCCGAGTGGAGAGAGGTAACTAGTGGGGTCCCCCATGGGTCTGTCCTGGGACCCATCCTATTTAACTTATTTATAAATGATCTAGAGAAAGGAGTAAACAGTGAGATAGCAAAATTTGCTGATGATACCAAACTGCTCAAATTAGTTAAGACCAATGCAGACTGTGAAGGGCTTCAAAAAGATCTCACCAAACAAAGTGATTGGACAACAAAATGGCAAATGAAATTTAATGTTGATAAATGTAAAGTAATGCACATTGGAAAACATAATCCCAACTATAGATACAATATGATGGGGGCTAATTTGGCTACAACTACTCAAGAGAGAGATCGTGGAGTCATTGTGGATAGTTCTCTGAAA
>JANRFK010006693.1:38607339-38617509 GCA_030068395.1 Apalone spinifera | reverse complement strand
GGAATGGTATCCCTAGCCTCTGTTTCTCTGGAAGTAGGTGACAGGGAAGGGATCATGTGAGGATTATCTGTTGTGATCCCTCCATCTGGGGCATTTGGTATTGGCCACTGTTGGCAGACAAGATACTGGGCTAGATGGACCTTTGGTTTGACCCAGTATGGCCGTTCTTATTTTCTTTTGTAAGAGCAGTTTTAGTGTTGGGCTTCCCAAAAAGATTCTGCTTCTGGATGGGGCTCCTGGTGAAGTCAAAATGTTGCGTAGTGTGCCAGCTGGCTTTATACTGACACTGACTATTTGATTTATGCCATGCAGGTTACATTCTAGAGATTTCATACCACTGTGTGAAAGTTGTTCGAAGGAAACATTCAGGTCCAGGAAATGCTGTCAGATAACCTGGCCAGTTAGGTTCTTTTTTATATTTGGTTTCCTTCCCATTTTCATCGAGGAAGAATAACTAGGGCTTGCATGTTTAATGAGGTATGGCTGGGCTCAGCCGACCAGGTGGTGTCGTTTGCCAGTATGTTGTTTTCAGTTTGGGGAAATATTTAGAGCCCTGTGCAGATACAAAATTTAGTTTGGGGTGAACATGAAATGGGATTTAATGATACAAAATTTGTATCTGCATCTGCAAAAATGAGCTGTGGATATGTACATCCATGTCTCCGGATGTGGCTATCCACAGATATAAAGCAAATATCTGCAAATTTGCAGGGTTCTAGATACAAAATAATATCCATAGTTGAAAAAGTGAGCTGTAGATATCCACATGCATATCCGCATATGTGGATACCTGTGGATATGCGGGGCTCTAGAAATATGGTCACTTTAGGCTGTGGGCACTGACCCATTTCCCCACAGGTGACCAAAAGAGAAGGGATACTATATAAGTCCATGCTGGTGTAGAAAAAGCCTTTTTTGGCTTGGACCAGATGAGGCAGCATACAGCCAGCCAGGCCACTGAGCTAGTTGCTCCTTTCTTGGGGGAGGGACACTGAGGGGGAGGGGAGGGAGAGAATTTTTCCCTCACTGCCAGATTAGCCAAGGTAATGTGGATTTTTTTCATCTCCCCCATAGCAGTTGGGGAAGGAAGATTTAGTTTGGGGTGAACATGAAATGGGATTTAATGTTACAATTCATGTAAATGTGGGGAAGAGGTAAAAGAGGTATTTAGAGAAGCAGAAATGGGGGGAGGATTTAGTGCTGCTATGTGGGGAGCCACATCCTCTCTCCTTCATACCTCCCCTTATTCAAGGAGGAAATGGTGAGGTCCCAGCAGTGGGTTGGCTGAGAGAAGACAACCCTCCTCCCCGCTACCAGGTATATAATGAAAAGATTATGGAATTACCAGACCTGTACACTTATCCAGAGGCTACACCAGACATTTAAGAATTTCAGCGCTGGGCCATGGTAAGTCTACTGCTGGCCCTGCTGCACAGGGCTGAAGCCAAAGCTTGAACAACTTAGCTTTGCAGGTTCCCCTGTGGGGTGGGGCCATAGTAGGCAATTCCCCTGCTTGCCTCCCCCTATGCTGGCCCTGCGAGGTGGCCCCCATCAGACTGGCAAGCAAGGCAAATGCCTTAGGCCCTGTGCTTTTGGGGCCCCACACTACTGAGTGTTTATCATCCACTGGCTGGGGCCTGGGGCCCTGCTCCCAGCATCCTGCCTTGGGCCCCACAAATGCTTTGGCTGTGTCTGGTGCCCATTAAAATGAATTGGTGACCCAGTTTGAGAACTACTGCATTAGGTGCATGATCTCTGATTGCCACTGGTCTCTCTCTGCACGTGAGATAACCCCCCTCAGTTCTCCATTCCTGCAATCACACTATGTCTAACAAGGGCAATTTCTTCTCTTTTTGTCTCTATTCACAACATCACTATGAAGCTAGTACCACCTGAACATCCTAAGGAGATGAGTGAATTCAGAAATCACTATCTGAAACTTCCTGTATTAGCAAGTGCCACTGAGCAAATGAAAATTAAGCCAACATTTGCCCCCTGATGACAAGCATTAACAATGTCCTCAGGAAATTCTGATTTAGTTTGTGATTATTATGGGCTTTCAATGCCCATATTTCAATCATCTTGGTATCTTCTTTCTTGAAGCTGACAAGGATTGCTAATAAAGGCACACCAATTCTGAAATGATAAATAACTGAAATCCTTTTGATTTTAATGCTCCAGAAAATGTAATAGTACTCTGCTTTTAAATGTCAGCACAAACCCAATTTTTTATTTGTTTTTCAAAGGCTGGCTATTTAAAGCATAGCTTCCCAGTCAGAAAATACTACCACTGATGATTTAGAGGGAGAATTTACCCCCTTTCATCTGCTCCATTACATTAGAATTATGTAGTACAAAGTTGCTTACATTGATGTTCTCCTATCAGAGAGCATCTGAGGTATCAGAAGATAGTATTGAAAGAGTATCACTTTTAAATTATAAGCTTTCTAATATAATGATTGAAATAGATCTATTGCCACAAGGAAGTGACATCTTTACATATCTACATATATGCTTCCCATATGCTTCAGATATATGAGGTTTGGTATAAACATTTCTCATTAAAGCATTAAACAATGAACTCAATCTTTCTTTGTTCACTGGACCAGAAATAGCAGTGTTTCTTTTTGAATATACTCACATATTCACTAGACAATGAATGGATATGTGAACCAAAAAGACAATGTTTATCTGAACATGTTTGAATCTCTTTTATTCTAGAAGCCCTGCTACTATAGTATCTCACAAAATAAAGGTTCTGTGACTATCCAGCACTCATAGGTTTCAGACATACTGTGAATACCCCACAAACAAGCTTTTGAGTAATTTTTTTTTACAATAATTTATTTTCTGGCCAAAGCTGAAACTTGGGAGGTAATGTGAAAATTCAAAGAACCAAAATAAATCAAAATTTTATAAACCTAAACAGTTAAATGTGGACTATTGGATCAATTTGTATTTTCATAGAATCATAGATTACTAGAACTGGAAGGAACCTCAAGAGGTCAAGTCCAGTCCCCTGAACTCATGGCAGGACCAAGCATCCTCTAGATCAGGGCTATTCAACTTTGGAAGCCCCTGGGCCCACAATAATACTCACATGCCAAGGGACACAACTTAAGTCTGGTTGTATATACATGCAAATATATATGCAAATAGCTTCTTTCACACTGATGGGCATGAATACAAAGCACTTCCCACAATGCCGCAGCGCTTCTGGCACCTCCTCCCTGGGGGCTAGAAACACCAAAAAGCCTGTCCACTTGCGTCTTTCAGTGCTCACCACACCTGAGAGATGCCTTGCCATTGTGGAGTGTGTTTCCAGTGGAGGCCATGTTCAAAGGATCCCTCCCATGGGCCGCATATTGAGCCCCACGTAAAACCCAAACTACACTGTGGGCCACAAACAAATGGGCCGCGGGCTGCATGCGGCCTATAGGCCGTGTGTTAAATAGCCCTGATTTAGATCATCCTTGACAGATGTTTAACCTGCTTTTACAAATTTCCAGTGAAATTCCATACCCTGATCTGATTTTGGGTTAACAAGTATGTCTCTACTAAACATACAAACCATTATATTTATTTCTCATGTTGCCTTTAGTTTATATTGCTGAATTTTTAATCAACATTAAAATCCTTGTATTAGATCTATTTTGGGTTAAAGAGTACAGCACATGAATTGTCATCTTTTTGATTTATTACAACATCAGTGTGATTAATTGCTTAGTGCAACCGACAGTAAGACATGGGCTGCAGTCTATCATCCTCACTGAGGCTGGCTGGTGGAGAATGACCATTCCTGTTTCCCTTAACTGAGAACAATCTGATTATTGGCTAGTTAATGTTCTGAAACTGCTAATTAGAGTTAAACATTTTAAATGACATATAGTTAATATTTAAGTGACTTAGATGGTTATCAGAACAGCGTGCAATGACAGAGCTGGGTAGATCTTTAACAAAAATTGATGTGGTACAGAGAAAAAAAAGGCCAATTACACCATATTTTATCACACAAGTTAAAACAAGGAGGTATGATAAATTGCTATTTGCAAACCCCCAAAGATTAGATATGGAAGCTGATTTTGACCTATTATATACTCTGACTCCATTGCCTTTAATCCAGAGTTACCCCAGTGGAAGTGAAAGCAGCATTTGGTCTAAGATGTATTACTGTTTCAAATACAAGTAGTCTATAATTATTTGTCTGAGCTTCTCATGGTGATTCACAAGTATTAGGTGGATATTTTATTACCGTCACAGTTGCTTATGCTACTTGGTAACCCTTTGTTCTGCACTATTTTGTACAGTCATGCTTAAACATACTGTGACTTTCAGAACAATGCTACAGCTTTATGGGTTGAGGGATATATTGGTAAAAGGAGATGTGTGTGGGTAGACATGAGCAGCAGGGGAGCTTTTACCTGCATATCTCGATATCAGAATGATCTAAGTTCCTATTTTAGTGTTTTGGTACAAAAGAGAATCTATTTTTATTTCTTCATCCTCTATACTCCAAGCCTTTTTTTTTTAAACAACATGCTTTTATTAAAGTGCATTTAATTAGACTCATGTCAGGTATTTAAATTCCTAAATAATAATCGGTTACATCATCTCCCCAAAAATATATGATGAAGCAGAGAGCAAATTTAAGATCTGAGTCCACGCTTTAAACCCACACCCACCACGCATGTGTATGCAACCTGATTCATCTGAGGTATGCATATAGTTACTGCAGATGGGTTAGTGACTTGAAATTACAGCAGCTGTACTGAACAATTATTGGGCTCTCTGACTGAGAAAATTTCCCATGGGTGACAAAAGAACCAGCTGGATATTGCTGGTGTTTGCATAGTAGATGTGTGTTGGAATCTATGAACATTGAAATCCCCAGAAATATAATCACTAGATCAGAGAATTCATCCAAAAAATATACCACAGTGGAAAAGAGATACAAGGCAAGCTGCCTCAGCCAAGCACTTTGATCTTCCATTTGAAGGGAGTTACAAAGCTGTTCTGGATCTTGTTTTTAAAATGGAACATTTAGATTTTAAGCCTTAGGAGTATTTTCCTGCCAGCCAGTCTACAAATACTTTCATGTTGGTTTGTAATGCATCAACAGAGCAACACCTTTAAGCAGGATAGATTTGTTGAATATACTTCAATGAACTTTAAATCTTACCATACTAATGTGTGGATTAATCAATAAAGGTGATATTAACTACAGCTGTATTTTTAGCAATTGCTAATGACAGAAAAACATGAAGAGAGAGATGTCACTCAAAAACTTTAGGCTACAAATTGGGAAAGAATCAGCACATTATTGATTGTTCTATCGACCACAAAGCCTCTAAGCTGTTAACAAGCAGTTATAAATCAGCCAGCGAGCCATTAAATACCACATTTGTAACAAGGGCTTAAATAATTATCATTTTTAGTCACTCAAAATGCAGTTACAATCATTAGTTGATGACCCGTCAGTGGAAAGAAGTTCTTGTTATCTCCAGGCTGGATATTTTTAAACTATTTGGCCATTTATGAAAATCCTATATTTATCGAGAGCTATTTGAAACTGGCTTGATGGCTCAAAACTATTCAGATGCTATTAAAACAGAACACAAAATAAAATGCAGAAGGAAATATGCAGTGCTTACGATTGAGGTGGGTAAGCAATTGTGGTAATTTTGTGCAAGAGCTTCCATAGGCCTATCCATGCAGAATGCACATTGACAACGCTGATGGAAGTTTCACACAGTCAGTGAAAGGTGAGGAGACATTTAGGAATCCCCTCTACAATGCATTTATGCTAAACAAAAAATATGGCCTAGATTTTCTAGTATGATCTGTGCACTTTGTACTGCTCAGGCAGCTCTCAGTGTAGATTTCCATCAGGAAACAGACAATGGAAGATTACCACTGGCATAAAACTAATGACTGACTTCTGCACCAGCCACACCCCCAGTGCCTGTGGTGAGAGAACACTGCGGGCTTTCTGAGGAAGAACAGCCGTTCTTGAACAAAAACTTGCAGAACGTCTATACCGCACGCATGTTCTTGCGCAAGTAAATTTACAGTACAGCGTCGGAAAACAGGGCTTCTTCTGGAAGAGTTATTGCACTCCCCACAAGGAATAAGCCCACTTGCACAAGAGCTCTTCCACAAGAAGGCAGTGTAGACAGGCAACATGAATTTCTTGCGCAAGAAACCTCTATGGCTAAAATGGCCATCAGAACTTTCTTGCGCAAGAGAGCATACACACTGCCATGAAAGCTCTTGCACAAAAGCACATTTCTTGTGCAAAAGCTCATGGCAGTGTGGACGCGCTCTTGTGGAAGACCTTTTGCACAAGAACTCTTCTGCAAAAAAGTTCGGCTGCTTCTAGACTGGCAAGATTTTGCGCAAAAGTGGCCGCTTTTGCGCAAAAAATTGCCAGCTGTCTACACTGGCTGCTTGAATTTACGCAAGAGCACTGACTTTGTAATGTACAAAATCAGTGCTTCTTGCGCAAATACAATAATGTTCCCGCTCGGGCAAAAGCCCTCTTGTGCAAATGCTTTTACGCAAGAGGGCCAGTGTAGACAACCCAGAACCATTTTGTGCAAAAAAGCCCCGATGGCTAAAATGGTGATCGGGGCTTTCTTGCGCAAAACCGCGCCTAGATTGGCACGGATGCTTTTCTGCAAAAAGTGCTTTTGTGCAAAAGCATCCATGCCAATCTAGACACTCTTTTCCGCAAATACGGAAAAACTTTTCCGTTAAAAGCATTTGCGGAAAATCATGCCAGTCTAGATGCAGCCCCCTTGTGCAAGAAGCCTGCAGTGTAGATGTAGCCTACAGGAACTCAGTAGAAATCTGTTATGCTGATTCTCCACTGGCACAGGTTACTCTAAAGCTGCAGCTGGGCTGGCATTGAATCAGTGAATAGTAAGTTGTTCCTTGATGGGCCCACTCCTGCTCTTGTGCTGAATGGAGCTTAACACACATGGAAAAACTCAGCCCAATATTAAGGGACATTTACCAAGAGATTCTCCTCTTCTTAGGTACTGTAGCTGGTCAGATGTATGGCTGCAGAGCATTAAAGGCATTTAACAGATGTGTAAAGAGTACCAGGAATGGGGCTCAGTCTAATAACTTCTTTAAAAATGTGCCACTTCTTATGCAGGCGTACGCCCTTCATCTGTATGCTCTTCTTCAGCTAGTACTTACTTGGGTTTTTAGCTATGATACAGGCTACTTTTTAAGCTCTGGAATAGATCAGTCATCATAGCTTCCTGGGCTTTCTTGGTGCTTCAGAAGGTGTCATAGAGACATAGAAGAGCCTAAAATATATGTGGGAAATTATTGTCCTATTAAAAATCTTCTTTCAGGCTTCATCCACAGCCCTAGAAGGGAGTTGCAGTCACCTTGCTCTCTTCGCAAAAGCAGTTGATTTATTCTAACAGATAACCTCTAATGGCTTCTACTAGATGACCATTAGTCCCAGTAAACGACAGGTTAATAACATCTGTTATTATTTGCGCAAGAGGGCCAGTGTAGACAGCTAAAAAGTGTTTTGCGCAATAAAGCCCCGATGGCTAAAACGGCGATCGGGACTTTCTTGCGTAAACCGCGTCTAGAGTGGCACGGACGCTTTTCCGCAAAAGCATCCGTGCCAATCTAGACGCTCTTTTGCGGAAATACTTTTAACAGAAAAACTTTTCCGTTAAAAGTATTTCCGCAAAATCATGCCAGTCTAGACACAGCCACCATGTTATAGTCTTCCCATGCTTACATCCTGACAATCCCAATGAAATTGTACCCTCTGAACTTCAGAAAGTTGTCAGAATATGAGGTTAGAACTTGTACAGTCCCTTTTATTTCAAATAAAGGAATGGGTTCAATATTTCAATATTAAGAGAATGTGGTCCCAAAAAGCTTCTTCTGTATTTCTTGCATATATGTGGCCTAGATCAGTGTTTCTCAACAACTGGTCCATGGACTGCAGTTGATTTCAGAGTTCCCTGACAGTTTAGGAAGGCAGGAAGCTGGTTCTTAATATTAAAAATGACTGAGCTACATTGGGGTCTGTAGGACCTGGAGAGGAGGAACCTTCCAATTCTACATTTTTATGATTCTATATGCCCTAGTTATTTTGAAAATGGAGCCTATTATAGGTGCTTGAATTTCAGAGAAGAAAGGAGAGAAATTCAGAAGTGAATAGCTACGTTCTATTTCCTTGCTATTGAGGACTCTCATTTCTTGAGATCAGTAATCAGAAGAAGTTCTTCTGAATAACACTGCACTTCTTACAATGCAAACATATCGGCTGTGTCTAGACTGGCAAGTTTTTCCGCAAAAGCAAGTGCATTTGTGCAAAAACTTGCCAGCTGTCTACACTGGCCACTTGAATTTCCAAAAAACACTGACTTCCTACTGTATGAAATCAATGCTTTTTGCAGCAAAACTATGTTGCTCCCATTCAGGCAAAAGTCCCTTTTGCGCAAAACTTTTGTGCAAAAGGGCCAGTGTAGACAGCTGAGATTTGTTTTGCACAAAAAAGCTCTGCTGGCTAAAATGGCGATTGGGGCTTTCTTGCGCAAAAGCGCATCTAGACTGGCACGGATACTTTTCCGCAAAAAGTGCTTTTCCGCAAAAAGCATCCGTGCCAATCTAGACGCTCTTTTCCGCAAATACTTTTAACAGAAAAAATTTTGGGTTAAAAGCATTTGTGGAAAATCATGCCAGTCTAGATGTAGCCATCTAGTAGAAGTCATGGAAGTGTAAGTTTTTAACACGTCACCTGAGAGGAGTGGCTTTTACCATAGTCTTTCTTCTCTCTTGAAAGAATGCCACCTTTGATTACATGTCAAATTGACAATTCATTGAATAAAGTCTTATAAATGAGGGTACAGAGTATCTTAGAGACAAATTCAGCCCGGTATTATTCCAGTGTCTAGGAAAGGTAGACTAGGCTGTACAGACTGATCTGCAAGACAATAGCTGATCCAAGGCACCTCTGATTCTGGAAAGAAAAAACTCCCCTATCAGTTGTCCCAGTATCAGTAATCTTAAACTAAGTATTTATATTACATATTTTGTATCAATTGTGGCTAACTGGGGTTGCACAAATATTGTACATCTCTTAGCTTCTTAGAAAAGCACCATAGCTTTACAGTAACCTTCCTTAATAAATTAATTTTACAGCTCTTTTTTGGGTAGGCTCCTGTTTATTCATTAGCTTCCTGAGACCTGCTTCATTCCACAAATCACAGTAAATACTCTAACTGTTTTTTGAATGAATCCCTAAAGATTCAATTATATTTAAACAATTGCTGGATTGAGTCAATTTGGAATTTTTTTCCATGTTATGCTTTTCATTGATATGCATTTTTAAAAAACTTACTTTCCCCTTCTTTAAAAAAAAAATGCTCTTTGCCCTGGTGCTCCAACATTGAATTCTCTTAGTCTCTTAATACTTCTATCACCTGTAAAAGCCTAGGATTAACCACTCCCTGGCAAGTGAGATTTATAGTCAAAAGATATGTATTGTTTGCTGGGGCTTATTTGCATTGAGAGGACACAAGAGAGAGAAAGCAGAAGGCTTTCCCACTATACATTTTTATAACCAAATTGCTAGTCCCTGCCCTTTTGTACTGCTTCAGATCCTAGCCTCAATAAAAAAAATAAACAAACCAAACAATCTCCTAGGTTAGCCAGAGCAGCCTGTAAGACTTATTCCTATTCACAATCCAGACCAAAAGAAACATTTCTTTGCTACGAGCCCAGCTTTTCTTTTATGTGCTTCAGACCAGTTGAAGATAATTGGTTCTCAATTACCATTAATTCCAAACGCCATCACCTGTTCCAGCTGCAAATCGCTGGAATTTTTAGCTTGTCCATTTATCATACTCTCAATTTTTTCTCACCAGCAGTAAATGGGAAGTCAACCCTTTCAGTAAACTATTCAATTTTTGTCCCCACTGACCTTCCAGTTCATATCTTTTCTAGTACTCAACAGTGAAAACCCTCAATCCTTGCAATAAGTGGGGAACCACCCTGTTTAGCTGATCTGATACATCAGCTAAACAGGGTGGTTCCCCAAACAGAGTAAATATATGCTCCCATTACAGCACTGCAAAGTTGTAGGCTACGTCTAGACTGGCATGATTTTGCGGAAATACTTTTAACGGAAAA
>JANRFK010006693.1:38592698-38607239 GCA_030068395.1 Apalone spinifera | reverse complement strand
GAAAAGCAGATGATTTTCCGCAAAAAATGGCCAGTCTAGACACAGCCGTAGTGTTTGCAAAGTACTAGTGATCCTGGCCTGGATCTGTAAGAGGATGTAGCCACACAGAATTACTGAAATCCACCTGAGTTAGATGCCCAGGCTCCCTCTACAATGAATGAGAAGAGAGATTAGTACTTAAAAATGGGATTTACAAAAGCCACTTCCTTGCCTCAGCAATTGTAACACAGACAGGTGGAACCAACCTGGGACCTCTAGAACTCAATGCATGAGCCTTTACTGCATGAACTATAAGCCAATTGCTTCTTAGTCACGGCTGTAGAGGAGACTCATTATTCTCTCTGTAAGTAGTCTCAGTACCACTAGATGGGCCAGTGCACCAGACCCAGAAGGTGTGTGGGTTACACAAAAGCAAATGGTAATTAAAGGAGTTTGTCTCAAGTGGGGCTTTATAGGCTTTATATGGAACTACCATCTACTCTGAGACATGGGCTCCCCAACTTGAAGGTGAATCACTGTGACAGGAAAGGGCCATGTGCATCTGTTCAGAGGGTAATTTGGACATCAGTCTCCAGGACCATTACACTATTAAAATGAAACTTTGCAATTCTTAATTTTTAAACTGGAATGTTTGATGCAGATGATTTTGCTTGTACATTTGTCATAATATGCAGCATTCAGAGGAAAAACACTCCCCTCCTCTCCCCTCCCCCCCAGCCTGGCTGCTGCCTGCTGCAGAGCAGTGAAGCACATCCCCAGAGGCTAAGGTGCGGTGTGCACCAGCACCATCCACGGACTCTTCATTCCTGCCCCCTCTATAGCCCAGGAGGTAAAGGATCCCTGGGAGGCTGCAGGAAAGTTTTGGGGCTGGCTCCCATTCACCAGCCCTGACCTCTACATGCACACACAGCCCCAGGAAATCACAGAGCAGAGAGGAACCAAATGACTACCCTGCTGGGAGGGAGAGTGGGCAAGATGCTGGAGGTCATCCTTCCTCCAGCTGTGCTGAGCCCAGGGCTCTGCTGCTCCCTCTTCCCAAAGGGCAGTTGCTTAGTCCTCTCTCTGCTCTCTTGCTTCACCGGGGCTGCATTTGCAGGAGCACCTAGGCAGCATGCACCAAAACTTGGCTGTGGTCTTGTGACCAGGAAATGCCTCTTGTTGCAAAAATCTTCTGATCTGTTTCTATTGGAAATCTTTCCAGCTCTCTGACAGTCTGTTTGCAGATGGGTGTTCAGCAGACAAGGGGTTACTACAGACCTGAGGTGTAGCTTCCATTTGCAATAGATTGCACCGAGGATTGGCAGGGTACAGAGAACTAAAGGAAGGTGTCCCAAGAAATTCTGAGATGGATCCTGAAAGTCTTCCTAATCTAAGTCAAGCTAAGGACACATGTACACAGGAAATAATAGGGCTCAGATCCTAGATCCCAGTTTAATGGGCTTGGACACTCCAGTCCTGAGACCTTAGGTTCAAGCACTAGGTGAACACAATTGGTGTGGATGCAAGGAGGGCTGGATTTACATTATTCTTTAGACATATCCAGAGTCATTTTCACACTCACTTTCTCTCTGTCCCATTGAGTATTTAAGTCAGAGTGGGGAGCATTTTTGGGTGAGGGCCACTACAGAAAAATCAGGCAGGGGCCACACACAAGTGAGAAGTAACCCTCCCCCACAAACCTCACTGTCCTAGCCCCCAAGTGAGAAGCAGAAAAATAAAGGCAACACTCCCCTTAAGCCTTTATGTGGAGGGTGGAGTGCCAAGACTCAGGGCTTACCCCCAGATGTATATACTGATGTATTCTTCTGGGGTGCAGAACTTAGGCAGGTGATAGGGAGCAGGAACAGAGTGGGATGGGGGTGCAGGGTCTGGGGATGTGGGCTCGGAGGGAGGGTGGGAGGGTGCAGGAATGGATTGGGGATGGGGATGTGGGATCTAGATTGGAGGGAGGATGCAGTAGTGGGCTGGGGATGAGCGTATGGGAGGAAGGGATGGTGCTGGAGCAGGTGGGGGTGCCGGATCTGGTTGGGAGGGAAGTGTAGGAGGCGGTGAGCATTTGGGTGCCAACCTGGCTCAGCTCCCTGCTGTCTCACTCCACTCTCAGCCTGCTGGCTTTTACCCTGCCACTCCCATTGGCCACACTTCCCAGGCAGTGGGTTGCAATGGCAGTGGATCCTACAAGCGATCTCAAGGACAGTGTTTCCCTGCGTTGCCATTCCCCCTGCTGGGTGGAAGGGTACTGAGTGCACAGAGCCAATTCCTCCCTCTGCCAGTTATGGCCCATAGCTTGCCTCGAATTAGCCTGTGAGGCTCGGAGCTGCCCTTCTGCGGCAGGGAGCCATCATTGGCACTGTAGCCACGTAGAGGGGCACAGAGGATCAGTGACTCCCCATGTGGCTGAAGCCGGCTTGCCCCACTTGCAGGCTGAATCCAGATCTGGCCCATGGGCCATAGGTTCCCCAACGCTGATGTAAATATTTATCCAGAATGGAAATGCTTCAAGAGAAGAGACTAACAGTTGCTCCTGAATATCTCATATCTTAGGGCATGCCTATGCTAAAAATGGAAGTTGACCTGTATTGGTTCAACTTACAGCCACCCTGGTAATTACTGAAGTGGTTCATGCCCACACTACCCTCCTTTGATCAGTGCTGTGCAGTACAGGGAGCTGACAACCCTGGCTTTCCGCTCCATGCACTAATCCCTGCTGAGAGCAGAGCTGCTCTACTGGCACCTAGCCCTCACTGATTAGTCCTGCTCTGTTCCCTACTCCACGCTGGAAGCCTGGCGTATCCCCCCTCAGCTCGATGCTCACCACTGGGAGCAGGGCCGCCACACAGAATCTTGCTTCTCTGCTGGGAGTGACTTCCAATAGGGAGCCAGGAACTTTGGGGCAGCCAGGCTCCCAGTGAGGAGCCCAAGCAATGGGCAGCGACCCAGGTGAGAGGATTCTCTTGCCAATGTCATGACTCCATGCTGACAGCTAACAGCTGAACTAAGTAATGCAGTGGCTACATGGGCACTGCATCACTCTTACTCTACCAACGTAAGCCTCTTGTAGAGGTGGAGTGATGATGTCAGTGGAGTATAGTGCTTACATGGGCAAGAGAAATGTTGTAGTGTGTATGCTGACATAAAGCATAACTGTGTAGTATAGACCAAGGCTTAGTGCACTCTCCTCAAAGGTGGGAGAGGTGTGTTCATATCCTTTTCCCCATCAGGCAGAGGGGGCAAACTGAAGCTGGGTCTGCTGCATCCTACATGAATGCTCTAACTACTGGTCTACAAGTTACCAGGGAAGTGCCTCCTTCTCTGGTGGAATTTTTCGGTGTGCTCAGAACCCAGATTGGGCCCTTCAGATGAGACAGGTGTGGGAACACTCTCTCTGCCTGGTTTGAGAATCTCACTGCATCTTAGGCAGGCTACGAGATGCCTAGAGTGAGGCTTTGTGTGCATAACTAGCAGCAGAAACTTAGGAACCTAGGGGACTTTTACACTTAAAATTTAGCTGTCAAGGGATTTTTGGTGCCTACAAGGTTAGGTTAAGGATTCCGAGGATCTCAGTGATACTTAAATGTTGGACTTGGACACCTAAAGTGCCTAAGTATTTTTTGTGGATCTGGAGCCTTGTGTTTTGTTCTGAAGTGAGAAGATCAGTTCTCATATCTCCAGCATTTTCACTCTAGCAATAAACCATATGCTCAATCCAGATCCCATTGAAGTGAGTAGAAAGACATCCATTCTATGTTTCTTCCTATAGTACGAATGAGAAATGGGTGATTCTCTGTGGGAGGTGATACAGTATTATCAGTAGCACAAATTTCAATCAAGATCTACCTCAGAGAATAGATTACTTGCTATACACTCAAGTAGACCAAAGATTATTCAGTTCAGGACAGTTACAATGAAAAGGCTATTAATTCCCTTTAAATACAGATGGATTGGTTACACATAAATTTCACAGAAGACACTGGATACTCCCTACTAACTCAGCAGGGGGCCCTGATTGGAAAGGCTGGAGTGGGGGAAAGGCACTGGCAAATTAAAGAAGGATATGCAGATTTGATTCCCAAGCTTTATTACAGCTGGGCTCTCTGATTGCTGCATTTCCACCATATGGTGTGATCTCATGATACAATACTGCAGCAGTTCCATCCCTTTTTGAATTCACCCATCACAAAAAGGATGAGCTAGAAGGAAGGTGTCCTACAGGAAACAAGGCTCTTCAGAGGAAACTTTGAAACATCATTGCTATGGGTCTGTGATTACCAGGCTTATGAAGGTTGAATCATGTGCTATTTTTATACCAGAAGGAAATTTTCTACCTTTTTTGACCTCATTCCATACCAATTAATTGAAGAGAAAAAATCCTATTTTTTCTTAAATCCATTAAAAGCAATGTGCTTGATTCTTCACAAAGTTGCACTTCACGTAGCCATAGAGTTTAAGGCCAGAAGGACCACTAGATCATTCAGACTGACCTTCTGTATAGCAGAGACAACCATCACCACCCAGCACTCACACACTAACTTAACAACCAAAATTTCAACATACAGTGGTACCCACCGGGAAATCATTTATCCCTGTGCAAAGTGACTGTATCATTGAGATTGTGTTGCAATTTTGCCCAGGTGTGAGTGATTACAGATGGTGAACAGTGGTACACAATCAAGCCCATTGATTTTCACTGTTTTATCATCACTGTAGGGTTCTCTCGCCCATACACAGCTGTTTTCCCCCATGCTCATCATATAAATTACATTTTAAACAATCATATAATTACATACACTTATACTATTTATACAATTAAGACAATGTATAGTAATTGTATACTATATATGTATGTAGTAATAACTCAGCTAAGTAACTATAAGATGAAAGATGAAATTACAAAAATATTGTATAATAAAAAAAAACTTTCTGTATCAGTGATAGTAACTGAAGATTAAGATCAGGACAGCTACTGATGAAACCAAGAAAATTCACACTTTAAGGGGAAATAAATAAATAACATGTTCAATACAGTAACTAGATTGATGCCACACTACAAGTATTATTAGTGTGATGTGAGTAATTGGAAGACATATCATGAGGAATGTTTCCCCTTAATTTAGAATTCCCTTGCTTTTCTCGGCATGTGTTTCAAAACGAACAGCCTTGAAATATAGTTAGTGTGTGAGGTATTATATAGAGTTGTAAACAATGGAATGTGTCTGCTGAATCAGAGTGCTGAAAATATATAGCTCAATAATTTGGATTATTTTTAGCTCTTATATTGCCCGTCTGTCCTACATGCTGGTAAACAGTCTTCTTTTAGCCTGAAAACATGAAGGTTAATTTGAAGTCATGATCATTTCAACAGCTGTGACTGGCCTTGGGAGCTATTATTACTTATTTCTTGATCTTCAAGGGCCGACAGATCACAGTCCAGTCAAGACTATGAAAACATGTAGTGAATCTACAGGATCTACCAGTGCATGCCAGGGAACCTGTGAACTTTGACAGCCTGGTTTTCAAGCTGTGGGTTTTCAGCATTTCTGGATATCTGACCCAAGTGTCCAGACCTCCAGGAAAACAGAATACATATTTCCTTATCTCCTTCACTGGCAGGTAGTGGTGAAATTGTTTGGAAAAGTGTTATTTATAAGTTCTAAACCCAGAAGATTTTGGCCTTATTGCAAATGATTATTGTGATGGAACATCATCCACTTCAAATTCCTATAGGCCCCAGTTCTGCAAGGTACTTAAGCACATGACTAACTTTAAGCATGTGAGTAGCCCATGATTTGAGTGGGACTGGCAATCTCTGAGTGTTGTTGACTTGGCCCTATTTTATGAAAAAAGAGACATGACTAATGGGGTGTCAGGCTTATATGTTCATTGGTTGGTTCACTGGGTCTGTTACCAAGCTAAGACTATGGATATTCAGCAGTTACCTCTCCATTTTCTTTGTCTGTTCAATAGATACTGGCTACTATAGTCTTCATACAGTTCTAACTGTTCACTGTAGAATTAACACCTTAATTTTGGCTTTGCAATCAGACATTAATGCAAACTGGATGGCTATAAGCAGTTTGCAATATAACAAGATAGGGAAAAGATTAAATTGCTCACTGTTGTGCCTCTTCAGGCTGTAATTTTAGGGCTGGAAGCCCCTTTTTTGTATTAATTAAAAACGTTAAAGGACAGATGTCAGATTTTTGCATTGCTGCTTTCTTTAATAAAATCAACTTTTTGTGCCAGTGGGAAGAATTGTCTCATTCTGGCAATCAGTGTCAAGACCCCATCTGAATCTGTCAGTGCAAAAAATGTGTAGAAATGGGGCTGTTCTCTGAACAGCTTGTCAGGAACAATCAAACATAAAAATAAATAAAAATAAACTGAATCTGTCTTAAAATAAAATATTCTCTCTTAGCATGCATGGAAATTATAATCCAAAAGAAACTGCTATAAGGGAGAGTATTACCAAACTCTCAAGTGATAGATGTGTACAATGGAACATGACAGCTCCAATTCTTAGGAAGGACTATCTGACAAAATTGTGGAGATGTCTATTTGTCCCAGGAGGTTTCAAACTGTTATCCAGAAAGGGGCGTCCGGAGGAAAATCTGGTCGGATAATATATAGCTCCGAATGCGCGTTATGCATGAAATCTTTCCTTGGCAGCTGAACATGCCAGAGAAAAGATCACAATGTTCAATAAGGTTCTTGGCATCTGCTCATTTAGGGCTAGTTTCTGCCATCCTTCCTCATGCTGAATAGCATCCCATTCTAATCCATTGTGATAACCTTTCTCATCTCCGGCAGTACATTACTAGGTAGATATTCCTATTAAGATCTATGGACCATCACATAAAGTGAGTGTTTCACAATGAGAGTTAGTGTGTCACAACCTGGCCCACTCTGAATAGCTCCATTTATTCTGATGGGATTAGTCAAGCAGTAAAATGTTCCTCAATCCTGAGTGATAGGAAATAGCCTGTACTCTCTTCCTTTACAATTCAGAAACATTGGACAATACATAAGGGCTGCATCTACACTGGCATGGTTTTGCGCCAAAGGTATGCAAATGAGGCTTAGCGTTAGAATATCGCCGAGCCTCATTTGCATAGCTAATGATCTGCCATTTTCGCGGAACAGGCTCTTGCGCAAGACGGGGCTGTCTACACTGCCCCGTCTTGCGCAAGAAAAACCCTTTTGCACAAAGCCGTTATGCCGATTATTTTCGGGCATAACAGCTTTGCGCAAAAGAGTTTTTCTTGCGCAAGACGGGGCAGTGTAGACAGCCCCGTCTTGCACAAGAGTCTGTTCCGTGAAAACGGCGGATAATTAGCTATGCAAATGAGGCTCGGCGATATTCTAACGCTAAGCCTCATTTGCATCTCTTTGGCGCAAAACCGCGCCAGTGTAGACGTAGCCAAGGAGAAACAGTTCTGCACTGGAATAACCACAGAGTAGGTGAGGACATTGATGTTTTCCATGGTTCTGTAAGGAAAGACATGCTTTGCATTGACATAAAGGTAATCTGAGAAAAGTGAGATTGCTTTCACCTTTCCACTTTAGGATATTAAAGAATAAAAATGAATGGGAAAGCAGCATTACCAGAGAGAAAATGAACTGATTCACTTATACATTGCCTGGTTTTCTCTGCTCAAGACATACTGTCCAGTGTGTCATCTACAGAAAGAAGAGATTGTACAGACACCTTTTTTAATGACCTCAGCACAGGGGACTGGACTTGATGACTTCTGAAAGCCTGACATTTCTAAGAGTGTTTGATGCTATGATCTATCTGTGCCTAAGCCTATTGTTACTTGTATGGGTTTATTCTCTGGTTTACAGGGCTGGCCCACAACATTTTGGCATCTGAGGCGGGGAGCTGAAATGATGCCCCATGTCCCCTCGCTTGGGCTAAAACTTTGAAAGGTCTCAATTCTGCCTTCTTCCTGTTCTACTCCTCTCATGGTACTGCTCTCCCATCTCTGTGCATCTAGAGCGGAGAGAATACATATGCAACAGCAGCAGACACAATTTTCTACACTCTAGGTCCTAGTGGCAGCTCCTCCCCCACAGTCTGGCACCTGAGACGGCCACCTCAGTTCGCCTCATGGTAAGGCTAGCCCTGCTGGTTTATAGGACGCATGGTTTGAGAGCAATGTTCTGGAACTAGCTGTGGTATGGGGGGATTTCCTGGTAGCACAGCCTCTTCAGGAACCATGTTACTAAAAGCCACAAGGAACAAGAGAAGTATTGAAGGCAATGGCAATAGGTTACTTGGCATTAGGGGGCTGTACCACTGATTTAAGGACCTTTACTCTCCCTACTTTTCCACAGTGAATACAAGACCCATCTTCACCCTGAGTGGAACACTTTGAAGGAAACTCTTGTAACTGTAAGTCTTTTCCAAAATATCTGCACTGCTGCCCCATTTTCTTCCATGTACATTTCAAGGTTCACATTCTCACTTTTATGAAATTGTACTGTTGACATCTCTGCTCTTATCTTTCTCTTCAACACCTGTTGTCCTTCCAAGACTCTCTCCTGCAACCTCCTTTTTGCCACTCCCCATGTTATTGTACTTAGAACACACCAGTATCTCTAGATTCTAGCTTGCCTCCTTCAAAAAATTCCCAAGTGCATTTGTTCCATAAAATAGCATAACTACAATGATCATCCACCACTCAATGCTTTTTCCCTATCTTATACTTGTTCATATCTTCAGACTCTCTGCAAACACTTCAGGGCAAGAATTATGCTCTTTGTTCCATATTCTATCAATTGTAAAATACTGTTTGTTCTTATTTTTCCTCCTCTTCCCAATTTTGCTTTTCACTTTAATTAGTATTTCTGTTCTGTTGTAATCACTGCTATTCTTTCAGGGATTCTTCCTCCCCCACCTTTTCCTCGGTCAAATCTCAACTTGTTCTTATTAGCTTGCTAGCCTTCTTTTATCCTTTACTTCCTCTCTGGCCTTTACAAATGATAATATTTCCCATCAACACTTGATTGATTTTCCTCTTCTCTGTCTCACCATTTTTGTACCATCCCCTACTCTTTTACATTCTTTGAGTGTTATACCCAAGCTTTAGAATGTGATAGAAGTGATACAAATGTTTTTCCCTCACCTTGATACTTTCTGAAAAAGGAACCCACCCTGCCTGCTTTCTTATTCTGCTTCTACAATTTCCATGGTCAGTGACACATCGCAGAGATCTCAAACTCCACAGATTGAGGCTCTCCTGCTTTCTAATAACTCTGTGCAGTGAAGGAGCTGAAAAGCCTCTAGGGCAGTAGATTTCTAACAATGGGTTGAGACCCTGTACTGGGTCTTGGAATGTCAGGCACTGGGTCTCAGTGCTGCAGGGTAGTCAGGTGACCAGTGGGTGCGCTAAGGCAGGCTATTTGCCTGCCCTGGCATTGAAGACTTCACTGAACCCCAAAAGCGGCCAGCAACAAGGTAGGTGGAGGGAGAAGAGTGAACAGGGCTCCATGCACTGCTCCTGACCTGAGCACTAGCTCCGCACTCCTATTGGCTGGGAACCTGCTGCTGGCTACTTCTGGGGCGCAGCATGGTGCGGTGCCAGGAGAGGCAGGAAGTCTACTTTAGCACCTCCTGCTGCACTGCTGACCACGAGCCACTCAAGATAAGCCCCACCTGCCACAGTCCTGACCCCCCCAAAGCTGGAGCCCCCTCCTGAGCCCCAAAGATCTCATCCTCAGCACCACCCCAAAGCCCACACTCTAGCCAAATTATGTTGGGTCACAGGCATCAATGATTTTCTTCAACTGGGTCATGAGAGAAAAAGTTTGAAAACCATTGTTCTATGGCACTGGGTTATAGACAGAGACAGCAGCCATCCAGGTGGAGATGCCAGACCATAGTATGGGAAGTGGCTTTTTTCCCCAATAAAGCTGAGGAATAGAGAAACAAGGAAAGAGAGATGTAGCTCTGGGGAGGGAAGAAAGAAGTTAAATGGTCAGGGTGTGTTGTGTGTGGGGAATGAAGGAGAGGAACTGTTTGATGCACTCCAACCCAGAAAATAGTGGAGCAGAGCTTCAGCCACACTGTGGCACTGACTCATCTTTGCTCCCTGTGTCATTATTCACATAGCCTGTGGGTTGATCTCTGTGTTGGATTTTCAGACCCACAAAGGAAACTTATTTGCTATGTTAGAAATCTAGAAATATGGTGAACTTCCTAGAATCCAAATGGGAGGAGGCTTTAGGCCAGATTTTCAAAAATATTTAAGCTCCTAGGCACGCAGATAGGTCCCAGTGGGATTTCAAAAGAGACCAAGTGTTTAACTCCCATTGCAGTTAGGTGATTTTGAAAATCCCAGATTCAATTTTGAAAATTTTACTTTTACAGGTTGGAGTTTTACTCAGCACCCTTGGGACCTGAGTGGTCCAGAACCACGGAGTCTGCCAGAATAGGGGTGATCAAGGCTCCCCTCTTTGCCATCAGCTATGCTCAAGAGCACCAGCCCCAGCCACGGGGCTCTGCTCCTAGCTCTGGCCAGGGCTGTGCTCTCTGCCATGCCAGCCTGGGCTGTGCTCCTGGACTCCAGCCTGGCAGACACTCCCCACTGGTGGACTTTCTGCCACCAGATGGGGCTTCAGTCCTAACCCTGACTAGCCCCAGCTTCCAGTCGGACTGTCTGGTTCAGAGATATCCATGTTCCTGCCAGAGCATGGATGTTGCTGGACCACAGAGTGCCAGATTCCAGAGGTTCAACATGTAGTTAAATTCACAAGAAAACTATATTTGTCCATTTTTTTGCCATGAGTAGCTGTGGTATCGATACACAGGAAGTCAAATTTAATTTATTCCAGGATAAACTGGATTTATCTGTAATAGGCAGAGAGATCTAGTTTATTGGCAAAAGTCTCAACTGGTCTAAATAGGCATAGTACTATACATACTTCAGTGGAACTACACCTATTTAAACCAGATGTAGATTTAGCCCTGTACCTACTTATGTAATTTAAGCAACAGAAATAAGGGAAAAAGGTTGAAGGTGAAGGTAATAAGGCAGGAAGCAATATCTTTCTGCTACTTGATTTCTCTCTCATTACAGTAAGTTTCCATGGTTCTGTATCAGAGAGTTTTGTAAAGACACAAAGTTAATAGAGACATAAGATTATGTCAAATTAAATTGGAAGTGTTCCGTGAAGCATTTTTCACACAGCATTTCAAATTTAATTTTAAATTTAGTGAGCATTAATGTTCTCAGCAGGTCAAGCTGATCTCAGACTTTCTGTTGGAGCTTTCATAATATCTAAATTGTTTGGGGAATAAATGTAGATATTAAAAAAAATCTGTCTATAACACAGAATCATTAGCAAATAGGAATTGTGCATTTTGGCATTAATTTAGCCCACTGGAGTTTAGAAAAATACAATCATGCTTGACTGTCTGCATAACTTATAAAACCTAGGCTTTTTAATGAAACTTGACTTTTTGCCATCATTGCTGTAAAAAGATTTCTCTGTAAAACTAATTTGAATAATTTAAAATATATTAAAATAGACCTGAATAGATTAAATCTTTCATGTTTGACCATGAAGAAAGTACAGTGGTTGAAGACACATGTTAACTATACAAACGGAACAATGTGAAAGATAAGAATCCAATTACATTTTAGGCAGCGCTAACTGATTTTAAGATAGAACTATAGGGTGGACAATTTGTTATTTTACATCTGTCAAAGGGCAGAGCAGCATGGAAAATGCCTGGCATGGCAGCAGTGTAAAGAAGCAGTAAGAAGAAATCAGATCTGTGGTAAGTGGAAAGCTTCAATACATGAGATCCTCCTTCTGACATCAATAGCTGCTAGCATGTTTATAAACAGTTCTTCTTATCTTCAGCAATTTGTCATTGGCCAAGTATTTAGGGCCTGACCCCATGCCTAGTGAGACTGAAAATTCTTTTTTGGGGGGCTAGGGACTGCCATTCTGTATACATTTCAAGTATCTAAATGGGTATTACAAGGAGGAGGGAGAAAAATTGTTCTCCTTGACCTCTGATGACAGGACAAGAAGCAATGGGCTTCCATTGCAGCAAGGGAGGTTTTGGCTGGACACTAGGAAAAACTTCCTGTCAGGGTGGTTAACACTGGAATAAATTGCCAAATTTGAAATAAATTGAAATAAATGGCTGGCAACAGCAGGGCCAGTGGAGGCTGGGGAGTCCTGGCCCCAGGGAGCTCTGGTGGCAGTAGGGCCAGCGACAACCAGGGAGCCCCAGATGGGCTGGGATCAGTAGGGCTACCAGCAGGGCAGGAAGTTCCGGCTCATGGGGGCCCTGCGGCCCGGAGGGGAGTTTGAGAGTGGATCTGGCAGCCAGCAGAGGAGCACTGACCTCTCCTGGTCTGACAAACTCTCAGGTTTGGGATTGGGATGTGAGTAGTCGAGTAACCTTGACTACTTGACTACTCACATCCCCCTCCTTGCTGCCTCTGAATCAGAGGCAATGGGGGAGGGGGGTGCGGGGAGCAGGAGCTGGCTTAAAAGCTGGTTCCCCTGAATACCGTCTCCATGGTGCTACCTGCTCCTCCTACCCCATGCTGCTGGAAACCCCCATGGACAGGGGCTGCTAGACCCTGTGCGAGCTGGGACTGAGCAAGCCTGGGTCCCTGGGACTGATTACGCTGGGTCTGGGAGCAACACCTACTGCGGCTCTGCATTTTAAATGTATTAAGAGCTGGGCTGGCTCTTATTACATTTAAATGCAGAGTCATAGTGGTCCCAACCAGGCATGAGCCAGGACTGAGCTGGGCTTGCTCAGTCCTGGCTTGCGCCAGGTCCAGGACCTATCACCGCTGCGACCATGCAAATTAAATGTGCACCCAGCTCTTACTACATTTAAACTGCAGAGCCGCACAATTAGCCACAATTATCTACTACATAATTAGCCAGTTACTCACCTCTTAACATCATTAGTTCAGGACCACTCAGGTCCTGAGGGTGCCTGACCAGAGAGATCCAACATGTACACATAAGAAAGCAAGGGCTGCAGTTAGGAGGACCAGAGGGAGAGAGGCTTATTTAGGATTATCTCTAAAAGGCTCTTGAAGTTGATTAACTGGGCTAAACTCACAACTGATTTCTGTTTCATGTTGCTTTTTTATCTCTTAGGCTGCTGTTAATGTACCAAATGTATTCAGATCAAACACGCCTGCTGAATATTTGAGATATGCCCTACTATTTCATTGATCTCACAGCAGGTGCAGTGAACTTCCCACAATTAAGCAGTTACTTGTAATGCTTGTAATGGAGGGGAAGAGTTGAAGCTAAAATCACATTTTACCTCTAATATAGATTAATCTGATGTTTCTGGACATATTTTCACTAGAACTGACTGGTTTTGTGTATAAATTATGTGTGACCTACAAATTGTTTTAATACTGATTATCTGAACGTTTTATTGGAATGGAGATATACTAGAAATGCCTTCACATAACACTGAATGGCATGTTTAGGGCAAATGTGCAGTAGAATTTGAAGAAAATATTTCTTCATGGATAGTTATGCCATACATCATGCAATATGTTGTAATGACATCTTCAAAATCCTCCTGGTTTTACCTAGGACACACTTTACAAACAAGGAGATCTCAGTAGCTGCAGATATCACTTGTCCTTCTCAGGGCATGTCTACACTACAAAGAAAATCGACACAGCCACGGTCGATCTTCCAGGGTTCAGTTTAGCAGGTATAGGATAGACCTGCTAGATCGAACTCAAAGAATGCCCCATCAGTGCCAGTACTCCTGCTCCTCACAAAGAGTAAGAATGCTCCAATTGGCCTCCCGTGTGGACGGTGCAGAAACGCGATGTAAGATACATCAACTCCAGCTATGTAATTTATTTACCTGGAGTTGCGTATCTAACTTTGACCTTCCCATGTAGTGCAGACCAAGCCTCAGTGATTACTTCAGAAAATACCACAAAAGTTGCAAACATGAGGGTTATCAACCTGAAAAAAGAGTATTTAACTTTCTAAGACTACTAGCAAATTTTAAGGGCTCCTGCTTTGTGAAATCTCAGGCTAGGTTAGAATTAAGAAGGCCACTTTATGCCTGTGTAGAACTGGTAGAGGTACTGTATGAGACAGGAGAATCACTATTAGCACAGAGCACTGAGAGGAAAATACAGACACACAAAGGGGATGTTTTGTCTTCAAAGATGATGTGGCAATGGCAGTCAGGTGACATGAATTCACAAGCCACCCCCACATTAGACTCCTGTGGACCTTCTGAGAGAATGTGAAGCTGCCGTCCTCAGGTAGAACTGTCTATTCCCTCATCAGAGAATGATGCTGTTACTGCACCTCCCCTCAATGAATGAAATCTGCTGGATGCAACTTCCATTGGCAGAGAGAACTGCCACTTACATGTTTTGAACCAGTATACATGTGCGGCGAGTTATATGAGCTTGTGGTGCCCAGACTCCAGCAATATTCAGAGCAGGGGGCCCTGCTCCACCGATATTTGGAGCTGGGTCTCTCCCCCGGCCCTGCCTGGAGCGGGCCCCGGCCCCC
>JANRFK010006693.1:38562580-38592598 GCA_030068395.1 Apalone spinifera | reverse complement strand
GGAGATATGGCAGCAGAGAGAAAAGGTAAAGGTTTATAAAATATTTATTAATAAGCTGAGTGCCACAGTGGCACATCCAAACAAGCCACATGAACTCAGTACTGGTGCACAACACAAAATTCATTCTGCTCATGGGAGGAAACACTTAGGCTATGTCTACACTGGCAGCTTCTTGCACAAGAACATCTTGTGCAAGGGTTCTTGTGCAAGAAGTCTTGCGCAAGAACACGTCCACACTGCCATGTGCGAGTTGTGCATTTGTGCAAGAGCATCCATGGCAGTGTGGACGCTCTCTTGTGCAAGAAAACTCCAATGGCCATTTTAGCCATAGGGGTTTCTTGAGCAAGAAATCCCCGCCGAGCATCCACACTGCCCTCTTGTGCAAGAGAGCTTACACCTGTTAGAAAAGAGCGTAGCTCTTGCGTAAGACGCCCTCTCTTACCACGCCATACTGTAAATTTCCTTGCGTAAGAGCAGGCGGGCAGAGTGGATTCTCTGTGGGTTCTTGTGCAAGAATGGCTGTACTTGCGCAAGAAGCTGCGAGTGTAGACATTGCCTTAGAGGGAACACTTCCCCCAACCTCTCTGCCTCCGAGTTAATGTCACAAACATTGGGTTAATGCAATTGCAGGATAGTTGGATGAGGGGGGTTTGGTGGGGGCCAAACTAATCCCTGTTGGTAGGAGGATGGTAGGAAAAGTCATTTGAGAGGGGTGACATGACACCTTTTACTTCTGGTCATGTGTCCATCTTGTCCCGAGCGTGTTACCTCCAGAGGCCTGGTTAATGGGGGTCGGGGTGTGGCTAATGGGGGTCAGGGCGTGATTAACAGGGGTCAGGGAGTGTGGCTAATGGGGCACCACTAAAAATTATACAAATCTGCCGCCCCCGCCAGTATAGGCTGAATCTGATCTCTTTGGTAGACTATAAACATTAAAGTTTAGGATCTAATGGATCATTATATTTTGTGAGACTTCAGATTTCTGGTTTTATATTCTACTCATGTTCCCCTATGACTGCAACCCACTATGGAGAATAACCTGATTAGGTACTGGAGATATGACTGCTACTCTTTTCATACAAAAGTTTGATTGTTCCTCCAAACAAATAAAATAATTTATTATACTCTACAAAATTCAAAAGTATTCTGGTGGTATATGTTCAAAGTGGTTCATGCCAACTGTAGCTATGTGACTCCTATTATGGTTAGACCTCACATACATTTTTTTATAATAATGCTATAATAATCAGTGCAACTCAGTGGGCCTAGAACATAAAAAGGAGGGAAAGAAAAATAAATTTTTAACAGTTGAAACCCTGGATAATTGAAGTGAATTATGTATACAACAGGAATTAGTCAGGACTTCTACTCTAAGCTAAAATTGAATTCAACTTGATTTTTGTGTATTCTCACACTACAGCACTTGCTATTTTAGCTGGGACTGGAAATATGAGTCACTGAAATGCTAAAAGAAAGGCTGTTCTAGCAGTTTTTCTGTCCCTCTAATGGCAGCTAGCACTGAAACCTCACAAGAAAGCAAAGCCTTGTTATATTTCTGATTGAAGAAACTCTGGTAAGCTTTAAATAAGCACCCCCAAATTTATCCATATCGACTATTTGGGCCTCAGAGATTTATCTATCACTGGTGTCTTAACTCCTGCGGCTGTATCCTTCAATCCAGCCAATAACTAGTGTAACAGCTAACATTTTCATGGCCTTTAACTAGCATTGTCAGCTACAAGTACACTTATTTTCTAAGTGTACAATGAAAATGCACTAGTATTGATTAGCTGCTTCTGAGGGCTTAAAAAGAAAACTTATTCCATTTATCTATATTCTACTCTGTTTGCCAGTTTGGCAAAAACATCCTATATTGATAAAGTGAATACAGGCCTTATAGAATAATAGATCAAGATCTTTCCACCCTCTCTAATATAGTTTCTATATTTGGACTCTTTAGTGTCTTCCTGCATTCCATAAATTGTTATTGTCCACAACAGCCCTTTGCAGCACAATTTCACAGAACATATAACACTTAATAAGAGTCTGCTCTTTCACTATACTTTCCTAAGTACAGGAAGTATGAATTGTGTGTATGCATTCTCTCTCTCTCTCTCTCCCTTAGACTATGTCTGCACTGCAGGCTTCTTGTGCAAGAACTGTTTTGCGCAAGAGTTCTTGCACAAAAGTTATTGTGCAAGAGCACGTCCACACTGCTCAAAGCGCATTGCAAAAGCGAAGCGCTTTTGCGCAAGAGAGCGTCCACACTGGCGGGATGCCCTTGTGCAAAGACCTTCTCCATGGAACCACTTCGGCAAAAGGGCACCAGTACCTTCTGGGGGTGGGGGCTGCAGCGCCTCTGAAACACGTGCTTAAAGGGATCTCCCTGGAGAGCTGTTTCTCTGCTGCTGCATGCTTTGGGGATTCTGGTAGGGACTGAAAGCTGTAGCAGTGCCTGTGATGGTTGCCCTGAGCCTCTTTGGACACCACAGCTTGTGCCCTTGTGCCTTTGGGGACTTGTCACTTCTCCTTGCTGTGCCATGGAGCCAGGGATGGTCTTGTGCCTGCTCTGGCCCCACACGGCCATTTTGTGCTCCATGCTGCCTTGCTACTCTTGCACGAGCTTGAAGCTGAATGCAATCTGGTCTTCCTCTCCCTGGATGCGGCAGCTTCGCTGTGGCATCCCTACCTGACCATGGAGAGGCGATACTGGAGACTCGACTCCAGTTCCAACTGGTGGGACCGGCTGATGCCAGAGCAATGGGACGACCAGCAGTGGCTCCAGAACTTTTGGATGCGGAAGTTACTGGAGCTGTGTGGCTGGCTCTCCTCTGCACTCCTCGGGTACGACACCCTGCTGCTGCCCGCCATCCCTATGAACAAGAGGGTCGCCATCGTCCTGTGGAAGCTGGCCACCCCAGACAGCTACCGCTCAGTGGCACACCAATTCGGGATGGGCAGGTCCACAGGTGGGTGCCGTCTTGATGCAGGTAAGGCCCTCAGGGGAAAGGGGGGGGGCTGCAGTCCCTGCCCGGGGAAAGGGAAAGGGAAGACTCCAGGCTGGGGAGGGGAAAGGGGGGTGGGTGGGAGAGGGGGGTCTGGGACAAAGTGGCCCTGGCATGTTTGGGGAGAGAGGGCATCACAGGGGGGCGGGCACCCCCCCAAGGGCTCACGCACCTGCCCAGTCTCATTCTGTGTGTTCCCCTGTGATTCTGTGTGCCCTTCTGCAGGTTGTCAGAGCCATCAACGACATCCTGCTCAAGAGGGTCATCTGCCTGTGGGATATGGATGCAGCCGTGGCTGGCTTCGCTGCCCTGGGGTTCCCCAACTGCAGGGGAGCCGTGGATGGGATCCACATCCCCATATGGGCACTGGAGCATCGAGTGGCCCACTTCATCAACTGGAAGGGATATTTCTCAATGGTGCTCCAGGCCCTCATTGACCACCGAGGCTGCTTCACAGACATTTGTGTGGGGTGGTCGGGCAAGGTACATGATGCCCACATCCTAAGAAACTCCAGCACGTGAAACAGGCTGGAGGCGGGCACTTTCTCCCTCCAGTGGGAATTTACGGTTGGGGACGTCCGTATGCCACTGTGCATCATGAGAGACGTGGCCTACCCCCTCATGCCGTGGCTGATGTGGCTGTACATTGGACGCATGGACCCCGGCTGGGAAAGATTCAACCTTTACTTGAACCGGGACCGCAACTAGGTGGAGTGCGCCTTCGGACAGCTCAAGGGGAGATTCCATTGTCTGCTCACCTGTCTTGACATGGGCAAGCAAAATATCGCGGAGGTTGTTGCAGCATGTTGAGTGCTGCACAACATAGTGGAGCGGAATGAGGAGGCCTTCTTCCTAGGGTGGATGGCAGGCAAGGGCTGTGTGTTCGAACAGCCCCGGACAGCCTTCATCTGGCAGGTGCACCATGATGGGGTGTGCATCCGAGAGGCCCTTAGGCAGATGTTCTCCCAGGCCCCACAGTAGAGTCACTTCTGTCTGGTGTCCACATCTGCCTCCCATCTCCAACCCTTCCCTCTCCCCCTTCCCTCACTTCCGAATAAACACAACTGTTTTTGTTTAAACAACAATAAACTGTATTTATTTACATGGGGACAAAGGGTGTGCAGTGGGAGGGAGCTCTGAACTGTGAGGGGGAGGAGGAAGGGACTCTCAACTGGGAGGAGGAGTTATTGCTGGGATGGGTGGCATCCATGGGTGCAGAGGCCTCGGCGCCCTTCAGCCCGGGTTGGGGCAGGCAGCATGGGGAGGTGGGCAGGACGGGGTGTAGGGGCCATGGACATGGCAGGGAGGGCAGCAGGGTGGGGCAAGGCCATGCCATAGTGCACGGCATGGCCAATGTGCGAGGTCAGTACAGCGACGCTGTTGCATATATGGTCGCAGCAGTTGAGGAACTGGCCCCATGCCTGCTGCCGCCACTCCTGGTCAGCCCACAGCTTGATGCTGACTACCTCCTCCATCGTCTCCACGGCCTGCACGTGATGCTGGAGGAGCTGGTCGCGCTGCTTGGCCCGCTGGACTGGTGCCTGGGTGGACAGTGCCGCTGCTGAAGGGCTGGAGGGTCCCTCGCTCGCAGGTGGTCCGGCTGCAGAGAACACAGAAAATGGCAAGGCTGTCAGTCAGCCCTGCCCACAGTGTCCCTGAGCCCCGTGCCCTCCTCCCTGAGCCTCATGTGACACCACACACTGTGGCTTGGGCCCAATCGGTCCCCTGTGTGTGTGTTCACATAAAGGACTAGCTCAAAATCCTGGGACTGAAGTGATCCTCCATGGCTTGTAACCCCTGGAAGACATCACTGTGAATGAAGACCTTGTCTGTGTTCTAGCCACTTGTCATGCTGTGTCTGTCTGCGTAGCACTGTGTACACTCCCTCCCCAAGGTAGAGCACATGGCTTCCACTCTTCTCACTGTCTGTGAGCATACACCATTGATGCTGTAGTCATGTTTGAGTAAACATCCACATTGCATGGGAGCAAGTGTGGCAGACAAGGTTTGGGTTATCGGATTCCTGTCATTGATTTAGTTGGAGACGCAGCCAGGGCTACTTGGGAGTGTACCATCCCTGCAGCAAGACTCAGTGGTCCAGATGCCTGAGCTGCCTGCTTCCCTGCTCCCCCTCCCCCAGCCCTCGGACAAGTAGCCCAGGGAAGTGTGTGGCCGCAGTGGGGGGATTCCTGTGGGGGCAGCAGAGGAGTCGGGAGCAGTCTGGAGGCTCCGTAGGGGCCCCGCTCACAGGGCTGGCTTACTGTGCTTTTCCCAGGAGCAGCTGCTGTGTCACACAGGCAGGCATGGCTGCATGCTGTCTGTGTGTGGCACCCTTCGGGATGTGTGGGGTGTGGCCTGTGCCCTTGGGGCTTGGCTGCTTCCAGCCAGCATCCTCCCTTCCCTAGGCAGGACGTGTGTGAGCAGCAGGGTCCCAGGCATGTCCTGGAGCTGCCTGTCACATTCACATGCCACACAGTCAGGCTGCACAAGGTTGCATGTGCTACATACTGCTGCACAGCGTGCAGCTCGAACTGCCTGAGTGACGCTCCCCCCCTCACCGAGCAGCTGGCTCCCCTGCCCTTGTGAGTGAGAACCGCAACACTCACCAGAGGATCTATCACTCGTCTCCGACGAATTCCAGGAAACGTCCCAGCTGCTGGGCACTGGCTCAAGGTGGAGGGTGATGGTGCTGGTGTGGTCCTCTCCCTCGTCCTCTGATGCAGTGGTCAGATTGCCCTCCTCCTCCAGGTCAGGTAGCCTGACCACTGAGGTGTGCAGTCTGGTATCGACTGCCGGTGAGGGCCCTTGGACCGCCATCTCCCCCAGGGTGGCATGCAACCGGTTGTAGTGGGGCAGGTGTCGGCTCCTGCCCCCCTGCCCTCAATGGCCCTGACACAGCTGAAGCACAACTCCTTGAGCTTGGCCCAGATCACTTCAAGGGTCCAGGCCAGGTGTCCCTGCTCAGCCAGTGCCTGGGCCATGCAGCTGAAGATGTTGACGCTGCGTCGCCAGGACGGGGGATTGTGGAGGGCTTCCTCCTGTCCTTAAGGTCCAGGAGGGCCTCCACCTCAGCACTGGACCAGCATGGGGCTCGCCACTTGCTGCCGCTCTGGGCCTGCAGGGAGCCCTGGGGTGGCTGCTGGGAGGAGGGTGCAGGCTCATGGGTTGGCTCTGGAGCAGACATCTGGGGGCTCCTGGGTGCAGCAGGCAGAGCCGTGTGGTGGAGAGCTGCCAGCTATGCTGCTGCTGCCATGCGGCATCTGCAATGTGCCTGTGCCTTTAAGGGGGGTCCGGCAAGCAGGAAGTAGCACGCTGTGAGTGCGGGTATGCAGCGTCCAAACGGCCATCTGCTTTTTTTCCTGGGAGGCCAGTTCTTGCACAAAAACTCCCTGCTGTCTGTCCACACTGCCCTCTTGCGCAAGAGCGTTTGCGCAAGAAGCCCTCTGTTCCGACACTTTACTGTAAATTTACTTGTGCAACAATGCGCGTGCAGTGTAGATGCTCCCCAAGTTTTTGCGCAAGAACAACTGTTCTTGCTCAAGAAGCCTGCAGTGTAGATGTAGCCCTACTGTATATTTTTATGCAGGGAGACACACACACACACACACACACACACCAGGTCCTGTGCTCAGGCACAGGAGTGGAGGGACACTGGAGACTTCTACAGTTCCTGTAACATCTCCCAAATTCCAGGGAACACAGAGATTGCTTGTTCTTGCTTTCCTCCTCCTTCCCCCAGATCATGGGCCAATCCCCACTCTGCACTGAAGGGTATGTCCACTGAAAAACCAATCATATTTATCCTGTTCTGATGAGATTATGTTCACTCCAGGCAAAATCTCTCCAGTCACACTCCTGAGCTTGTGCACTCCTCCCTTTCACATACAAAAGGCTAGGGTACAAAAGCAATGAATGTTTATCCTACAATTTGCCAGACTTTCAATCCACCATACACAATGCTGTTAGAGTCTGGCTCATCCTGCCCTAAGCAGATTTGCTTTGTATATATATTTCAGCAGATTAAAGCAAATGTCCTTCAAAGTGGGCCAAATTTGCAGAGTGCTCAACTTGGCTTCAGTTACACAATATGTACCCAGTGCTGGCAGAAGTTAGCACAGGCATACACAGATGCTTACAAACAAAAGGTGCCAGCATATATTTGTATGTATGCAGATGGAAACCATGTTTGGAAAAGCAGTAGATACCAAAGACAATGTTTGCTTCGGCGCAAATTGTAAAAATAAAGTCAAAGGTCCTTCAAATCTCATTTTGACATTTTGTATATATGTGTGAAAAAGTTGTCACAGAGAAAGGCAATATGAAAAGATAAGGACCTGGAACATAAATTAGTGGGCACTTAGTAGCATAATCACATGTAATTTACCACTCCATTGTATTTTGCACCGGCCAGCAATTCAGAGAGTTTGTTGAGGAATGAAAAGCTACACAAAATAAGTCATTGCCAGGAATCACTAATGTAGAGTCATTGTGGTCACTGGGATGCAATAAAGTAAATGCCCAGCCATGATAAAATAAAAAACTTCATCCCACCATTGCTAAATGGTAAAAGTTTGGAGTATAATATGGCATTTTAGGAGAAGCTTAGCAGTATCAATAGAACCATGCCTTTTACACCTAGGATAGTAAAAGAATTACATGGATAATAATTGAATTACAAAGCACAAACCTGATATTGGAAACATCCAAATCATTCATGATGAACAAGGTTTCAGAATAAATAATGTGGAAAATGAATGTAATAGAATTATAACATAGACTAGGAATTCAGAGAACAAAGAGTATTGGATTGTAAACAAGTATTGGATTGTAATCCTACCTGGGTAACCTTTTCTGTTACATTGTGCGTTCGATCTTTCACTTTGGGTGCAATAATTGTTTTCTCTGAAGAAGGAGGCGATGAAGATTTTTTTTCACTTCTGATATCTGAAAAGTTCAGGGTGAGTTGAGGAATTTTGTTGATGGTGCTATATTTGTTGAGGTTTGAATCCGATGTGGATCCCAAAAGACTTGACTTGATATGATTGAAAGGCCCTAAAAATTGAAAAGCATACTTAATATTTGACAAATGGAAAGAACTAAAGAAGATGTGCATTAATTTGCTCTTGGATGTGCATAGAAAGTTTCCTTTGTCCATTACCTACAGTACTGTACACAAAATCAATAGATAAACCATGTAAATAGATGCTGTGTATATCTAGCTCTAAAACTTCAGAGCCACTTAGATTTTCTGCTCACAATATAAGTTGGAAATATAGGCTACGTCTACACTGTTTATTTTTTGCGGAAGAGGAAATGCAAATGAAGTGCTCATTTGCAAATCTTGCACTCTCATTTACATATTCTCTTCCAATCCTTTTTGCGTAAGAGGTTTTTGCAAAGAAAACTGCAGTGTAGATGGGGCCATTTTTCGGAAAAAAAACCCCTTTTGCTTAAGATCCCTTATTCCTCAAAAAATAAGGTTTACAGGATCTTGCACAAAAAGGTTTTTTTTCCAGAAAAATGGCCCTGTCTAAACTGCGGGTTTTTTTGTAAAAATCTCTTCTGCAAAAAGAATCGGAAGAGACTATGCAAATGAGAGCACAAGATTTGCAAATGAGCACTTCATTTGCATTTCCTCTTCAACAAAAAATAAACAGTGTAGAGATTCCCATAGTGGCCTTACTTTACATATAAAAGTGAAAGAAGGATACAGTAACTGATTTTATACAGGAATGGCTATTCTGTGTGGGTGTTTAAGAGCGTTAGTCTTCAGCCCTGTGATTCACTGGACAGCGAAGTCACAAGGTTATTTTGCTGTTACTAGGTAAACATCTGTGAGGTTTTGTCTGTAAAATGATAAATTATAAAAGCTGAGCATATTTTTGTAAATCAAGTAATTTTGAATAGCTGTCCTTTCTCAAAATCCTGCTGATTCAATTATTTCAGGTATTTTAGACAAGAGTCAATTATCCTAGTGCAGATATGATGTAAAATTATTTGACATCCATCTGCAAAATAATTACAGTGGAGATGGAGAAAAGGTAGTAATTTTAATGCCAAAAGCTGAAGTGATTTTACTAAAAACAAGTATTTATTTACCTCACTGCAATATTTTATAACGTGTCTCAATTCATTCCCTTCATTTAATTAATCAGTTTGACATCCAGGTCCCTTACCATGATGCATCTATTGTGATGCCCTAACATTTAATGCCTGTGGTGTTTTTATTTGCATATAGATTGTAAATCTCTTTTTTTTTCATTTATGGGACCAGGACTACAACAGGGAGAGAAAATGGTACTGGTTTTCAATCCCTACTCTCAGTCTTAATTTTTTTCATTCAAGTCTATTCCATAGAGGCTCAATTTACTATTACAGCATTCTCAACACACTGTGTCTTACTTATGTAATTTGTCTTTTGGTCATTTGGCCAATGGTATAATTTGATCTGCTTCTATAGTGCTTCATTATCAGATGGCAATGGCCCAGTGTACAGAGATTCTAAAAAAAATGAGATTCATAACTGATTCTATGGAATAATTTTAAATATATACAATTAGTTAAAATCATCCATGATACATCACTACTAGAGACAAAAAAGAAATATACCAGGGGTGAATTTGATCAAATAAACCATAAGTAAAACTACTAAAAGAATTTTAGAGCTGTTGATTGAATTGAAGTATTAATTAAGATATGGTCTACATTTTGTTTTTTAGGCACCCAACAATGGCCTCAAATCTGAAATACTTTCTGTATTTTTACTCAGACATGATACAGGCCACGTCTACACTAAGGGTGTGTCTAGACTACAGGGTTTTGTTGACAAAAGTGGACTTTTGTCGACAAAACTATAACTGCATCTATACTACTGCCGAGTTCTGTCGACAGAAACGCGTCAGTTTGGTCGATGGCGGTAAACCTCATTCTACGAGGAATAATGCCTTTTGTCGACAAGAGTTCTGTCGACAAAAAGCACTATTGCATCCACACTGTGATTTTTCAAAAGAGAACATCTAGATTCTCTGTCGAAAAAGCTGCTTGCTTTGTCGACAGAACTGGCTGTAGTCTAGACGTACTTTGTCGATAGAGGCTTTGTCGACAGTATCTGTCGACAAAAGCCTGTAGTCTAGATGTACCCTAAGGCAGAAGGTCGAATTAAGATACACAACTCTAGCTGTGCTAATTATGTAGTTGGAGTCGATGTAATTTGATTGAAGTTTCTGCACCATCCCCACAGCAGAAGGCCGACAAGAACAAATGCTCCCGTCAGCTTTCCTTACTCCTTGCAGGAGTACTGGAGGCTGACGGGGGCACTCTCTGAGTTCAATTTGGTGAGTCTTTACTAGATCAGCTAAATCGAAATCCGGAAGATCAACTGTGGTAGCGCTGATCTTCCCTGGAGTGAAGACAAGGCCTTAGACAAAGATACTATTGACTTCCACCGAATAAGGGGCTTAGGACTTGACCCATATGAATATTATGAAATATTCCTGTAAAACCTCTTATATCTGTGAACTGCTTTTCAAGAAATATTGTTACAATTGTCATTCTCTCCAAATGACTGGGAGAAATAAGACTTTCTATTAAATTCCATATACCTTTCAGAGTCTTGTGTTATGTTAGTAAGATTCATGATAGCTGTTCAGAAATAACTACAGTAAAAGTCAAATGCTTCATGAAATGGATGTCCATTATAATACTTTATAGTGTCTTTACAGTACTGTATAGAGGCAGTTGAGTCTATATAGCTGACCATTACTCTACATTCATCTTATAAAAATGTGCTTGGTACACAATATTTTTTTAAAGAGGGGAACTTTAAAGAAGTCTAGAGATCAAATTCATTATCCCTTACTGAGATATGGCTTTATTTCTTTGATTAGCTCTTTGATTATTGATTCACTAGAGATTTAGTGATTCCCTCTCTAAAGTATTATAGCCTATGATAGATACAGTACTACCTTTTCCCCTTTGGCTTCAAAAAAGGTAGTTCAGGGTTTAAAATATCGTATTGACAATGAGTTAATAATGTTACTTATTTAAAAGACATTAGTGGGTTAATCCCAAATCTCTGGTTTGTAGTGACTGAAAATTATTCCCAAATGTGAGTTGCTCTGTGTTTATTTCCTAGTAGACAGATGTCCGTACCAGGGAGAGGAAAAAACAAAAGAAAAAAATCCCAAAATAACAACACAACTGACACTAATTGGCCCCTTGTTGACAGTTTCAGCAGAGAGGTGAGGGACTGAATAAACATGGAGAATGAAATATCCCTCCTCACCGCCCCAAAGGAAATCCCTCTAGATCAGGTGTAAGGCACATTGGTGTTGCACTGTCACTGCGTATGCTGTACCTGTTCTGTAGATTAACTGAGGACTTCATTCTCCTGTGATGTCAATCCATCATATTTTACCAGCAATAAATTCACTTACAAAACTTGCTTTACAGAAAAAGACACTGCACTATATTTAAAACTCTACTAACATACACAAAAAGCAAATGTGGTGACTTTGTTATCCACTGGTGATGAATTGCTTACAGAATTTAGCTCATGCACTACATGCAGTTTAGTAAGGAGACATTTTATCAGGTACACAAACTTTTCCAGCATGCATGAAATCATGAACCAAAGAGTTCCCAAATTTAGCTACAAATATTACAATTAAATTCAGTTTTCTGATGCATTGTTCAAGAAGTATTTTCCAGAACTGGAGGAAAGAAATATGGAATTAAATTTAAATGGCACATAGGCACAGCTCAGCCACCTTTTCCTGTCATTGTTCTGGTGAATAGAAATTATTTCTGAATACTAGTGTACATGATTCAGATTTATTTCAATGTGAAATTGGCAATGAACTTCATGCATGCCCATTTGGATACTACAGTAAGCTTGAAACCATACCCCCTGCCATCCAGGAGCGTGAAACTAGTTTTAAGGAGACAAAAGAGGAATAAATGAAGAGACTGCCACATGGGTCCTGATGACTTTTAATGTTCTTTACTTGTAAGGTGATAACTGAAATAGAACTAAATGCCTCCTAACTATTGATTGTTCATTAAGGATCCAATTCTACACTCATTTCATAGACAAAATTCGCAGGGACTTTTTGCCTGTTTAAGGACAGCAGCACTAAATCAGCTAAATCTCTCTTTCTCTTTCACTTTCACTCTCTTTCTGTTAACAAACATTTAAGAAAAACAGGTATAATTATTATTTAACCATTCCTTTACTTCTTCCAGTGGGTGGAAGCTAATGTAGTGGCTTTAGCTGGGGGACTAATTATGTCTCCAACAAACTAAAACAAAGATCATTTCAGTAATGTACCTGGCCCTATAGAGGTCAGCATGAGAATGTTGCATTTATACATTTCATACAGCAGGCAAGTTAACATGCCAAACAGTGTGGCAGCTGAAGAACTGGGTGGTACCTTTTATACCCATACATTACCTTTGACATTGCGACCATTGTCTGGTTTTCAGCATAATAAGAATAAAGAAGAAAAGAGAAAAGAAGAAAACTAAAATCTGCATCAGAGAATGCACAGTATATTGGTTACAATATATAATTGACTGGAATTACAATACTTTTGCATCAAATTAATTTCTTATTAAGATGAGATCATTTTGATAATTCAGTGATTATGATCAATAACCTTTAAAACACCAGGGGTAGATGCTCTGCTGTTGTAAACTATCATAGCCCGTTGTGGAACTGTGAAAATTTATAGCAGTCAAAAAATCTCCACCATATGTCTTACCTCAGTACAAAAATCTAATACCTTTCCCCTGGCATATGCTAATGTTGAAATTGTTCCTCCAACACTGCACTTTGAAGACAAATACTATCATTTCATGAAAAGACAAAATAGTAAATTTTAGTTAAATTAGTACTGAAAGGCCAGATTTGCAAAGATATTTAGGACCTAAAGATACAGATAGGCACATAGGGTGAGATTCATAAGGGGAAGATAGGCATCCCACTGTTTCTTTTGGCTCCTAAATCAACATTTAGGTACCACCAGCATTCACAAAATCCCTGCTCAAGTGCCGCTGAATCCTTCAGATGCCTAAAACTCTAGACACCTAAGTTTCCATTGTTAATGTTTCTGAGGCACCTACATTTTGGCAGCTGGATAGGCACATAGTCCTAACACACCAAGGCTATGTCTACACCGGCGGCTTCTTGCGCAAGGGTTCTTGTGCAAGAACTCTTGCGCAAGAAAACGTCCACACTGCCATGTGGGAGATGTGCTTTTGTGTAAGAGCATCCATGGCAGTGTGGACACTCTCTTGCGCAAGAGTGCTTACACCTGTTAAAAAAGAGTGACGCTCTTGCGCAAGAAACCCTCTCTTACCACGCCATTCTGTAAATTCCCTTGCGCAAGAGCAGGCAGGCAGTGTGGACACTCTGCGGATTCTTGCGCAAAAATGTCTGTACTTGCGCAAGAAGCCGCAAGTGTAGATATCGCCCAAATGTCTAGGCACCTCAATCACGCCTAAGCCCCATCAAGATTCACAAAGTGCCACTTGGGCTGGATACAGTGTCTAAATCCACATAAAACAGCCAGAGATTGTGGTGCTTGTGCGTCTCCCTTTCTATATCCCCCATCCTTTTATAACTTCTAGCCCACTGGTTAGAACATTCACAATGGAGGTGAGATACCCAGGTTCTGGTGCTAATACTTAGATCACATTTCTCCTCTCAGCATTTCCTTCTGGCTAGTTTGGGGGGAGGGGAGATCCCTACTCAGAATTTTGGGCTTTTATGAATCCTGCTCTTAGGCACTTCATTCTCCCCTTGTGTTGTACAGGAGCATGACACCTTCCTCAAGGTGCAGAGTGTTGTAACATCTAAGTACCCCTTGTGAAACCCAGACTAACTCCCTCTGATCTCAGTGGGAGTTTGTTAGTTAGCGGTTTTGAAATTTCTACTGGGAGCCTAGGTGCTTAACTCAGTCTTGTGTATCACGTTGCTGTTCCTGTGATTTTTTATATAAATAAAAGTGAGGTACTATATAAATACTAATGGGAAGGAGGGATAGCTCAGTGGTTTGAGCATTGGCCTGCAAAACCCAGGGTTGCAAGCTCAATTCCTGAAGAGGCCATTTAGATATATGGGGCAAAATCTGTCAGGAATGGTACTTGGTCCTGCTGCAAAAGCAGGGGAGTAGACTCAATGAGCTTTCAAAGTCCCTTCCAGTTCTAGAAGATAGGCATCTCCATTCACTTTAAAATTTAGATGCTCAAACTCACAATGCCCACATCCTTTATAGATCTGGGTCTAAGTGCCCATGTACATCTTTAGGTGTCTACAAATATCTTTAAGAATGTGGCTCATGGGACCTAATCCAAATCCATTAAAGTGAATGAAAATATTCCTACAGACTTCCTTTGGATCAGCCCTCTAGTGCAATCAGTTCTCCAAATTGAATGAATATAATATCAGAGATAAATTAGTATTGTTATATTTTGTCCCTGATCCTTTAGTCTGGCAAAATATCCATTCAGTTCAATGGCAGTTTTCTTTGCCTAATACAGAGGTGAGCAATAAAACAGTGGTGGTTAGCCAGAGTTAGCCCCTGGGAGCTGTTAGAAGTGGCACAGGCTGGGACACCACATTCTGTAGCTCCCATTGGCTGGGAATGGTGATCTGCAGCCAACAGGAGCTGCAATTGTCTGTACCTGTGGAGGTGTAGGTAAATATAGCAGCAGCACCCTGTCAGGGGCTAAATCTGATGGACTGGATCCAGCCCATGAGCCAGTATTTGTCCACCCTTGGCCTAATGATTAAAGAAAAACAATCTACTATATTACAGAAGAAAAATGTTTTAAGTAGATTAGTAGTTACAGTTCAGAATTAAAATATTAGTGCTGAAATATGACTGGATTCTTTCAAGACTTATAGGAAAATATATCTAATGCTTCAAGTTTTTATTGTGGCTGAAAGAAAGGCCAATTTTTATCATTTCATGTTAAAATTTCAGGTTTCATGTGTGCAAAATTTCACATTTTAGTGACATTTGCTATTTGGGATTTTCATGTCAAAATGTGTAGAATCTAAAAATTTCACAGTGGGACCTGACTTTGACCATATGACATTTTGAATGCCAAAATTCAAAATTTTACTAATCTGGAAGTTTTGTTTAAAAATACGAGTTCTATTTTCATAATTAAAATGACCTATTTTTTTTTCTAAGAAAAGTCTGATTTTGGTAAGCAAAATCTCAATACTGAGCAGCGAGAACATTTTCAAAGGATTGCAATGAAGGTAAATTATCCCTTAACCCCAAATGGAGGTTATTTTAATATATTATTTTAAAATTTTTATTTAAAAATACGTATTTTAATCCCAAGGGCTTAATCTTGGTATCCTGGTAAATAAACCTCATTCATCTCAGAGGCTGCATTGATTTCACTGCAGAACGGAGCCCCACCATTTCTAACCTATTAGTTGCTGTAGTAGAAACAACATTCTTCAAAAAAGAAAAAAATGTGTGCAGTTGTGTAACATAAACACGAAGCGATATTCATACATGGCAGTTCTCCACTAACACACTACTTTGTAAAAGTGGGGTTCCATATTCATTGAGTGTCATTGATTTCCATATCAAAGGGATTTCATCAGCAAGTGAAATTGGGTCATCAAGGTCATCAGCCCTTGATCCAACTCCATTAGGCCACTGGAACAGTGCAAGGGATATGGAAAACTACCAAGCCAGACACCTGGAAGGAGACTGGCTTTGCAGTCCCCTGGATATAGGTAGCACACCTAGATCATAGTGAAGTGCACTCAAATTAATTTGGAAAGCCACACTGCCATTTTTACGGAGTTGCCTTTCAGCACAGAATTGCATTTTAAAGCAAGATGACAACTGTAGCTTCCATATTTTGACATATATACTGATAAATAGCTGAATCACACAAAATAGTGGTTGGTACTCTTAATGACCCTTGCCATCTCTTGGGGTATGTCTACACTGCAAAGTTTTTCTGGAAAAACAGCCGTTTTTCCAGAAAAAGTACACTTACGTCCACACCACTATTGCGTTCTTTCGACAGAAAGTCAAACGGAGGGGTATTTCCAACAGTGGTAAATCTCTTTCTGTGAGGAAGAAGCCTTTTTCCAAAAAAGATTTTTCAGAAAAAGGTGTGTGTGGATGCAGAAGAGAGTGGTTTTTTGAAAGAAGAGGCCTCCAGGAAAAAAGCCACTCTGTCCACAGTAATCACAACTGAAATGTGAGATAGCGTCCAATCAATGTGGATACTATCTTTTGAAAAAGCAGATCGCTTTTTTGTTGTGCTTTTCCTGTGTAGATGCTTTCTTTTGAAAAAGTATTTCTGGAAGATTGCTTCCAGAAAAGCTTCTTCTGAAAGACGCTTGCAGCCTAGATGTAGCCTCGTAAAAAAATTTGAACCAAGGTGAATTAGTGCAATTACCACCAAACTAAATTACCTTATTCTACTTCTGTTAGAATCCTATTAAACAAGTTCTATTAATAGTTTTCAGATTGAGGAAATGTGAACATGTTTTAATCTGAAGGCTACATTTCAATTTCAATCAGGATTTCTATAGAAAATTGTTCATTATTAAGGATTTATAAACACACGGAATAGAGAAAAGCAATGTATTAGCCCATGGCTACGTCTACACAGCTTCTCTCTTCCGCAAAAGCCTATGCAAATGAAGCACATATTTGCATATTGCCACACTTTATTTGCATAATTATTAGGAGCTGTTTTTCAAGAGGTTTTTGCGCAAGGGCCATTCTTCCTGAAAATATGAGGAAGAATGACTCTTGCACAAGAGGGGGTTTTTGCGCAAAAAGGCGCTGTGTAGATGGTACCTTTTTGTGCAAAAACATCTTGGAGCAAAAAAGGCTCCTAATTAATTATGCAAATTAAGTGCAACAGTATGCTAATCCACACTTCATTTGCATAGGCTTTTGCAAAAGCAGGAAGCTGTGTAGACATAACTCATGTTATGTACCTCCCGTGGGCCAGACATTTTGTTTGAGTAGGAACCCCAGTTTTGTCCTTCTATGATTGCAGATTATCTTTATTTAGGATTTCATATGCTGCACCTACAGTACTTGGAGGAAGTGCCAAAACATCTGAATTGGGTGCCCTGAAAAAATGTGTTTGGTCAAAAGAAATTCTGCTTGCCTTACTTGCATGAATAAGGTGAGTAGAATTTTGACTCATTGGCTAAAAATTTAACAAAGCCTTACTAGTAAGTTTCATAATATATGGCAGCAGTGATGGTTGTCATTGCAAATACAATCTTCTGACTCATCCCACTGTTGGATCTATTCTACAGAACATATTTAACATCCACATGTACCATATAAAGATGTAAGATCTGATTCCTGCGTTGCCCTGTGTAATCCACTGGTGACTGTGTTACAGGTTCCTCTCTCTGCCAGTTTACAAAGGATACAAGTTGTTGCAACCCTTACATATAAGTGCTTAGATCTTTATCTCATGAGTAGCCACCAATGTATTTATCTCTGGAGATCCTGGTGTGCTGTCCATGACAGCATCTGTTGCACTTGTGCCTTATATCATCATTTACATTCATGTCAAATGCAATAACTGATGGTGGCAATAATACATAACTCTTTCATGTACTTTTCATCAGTAGATCTTATAGTGCTTCATACAGAAGGTCAGTTGTATATTCATTTTGCACTAGCATGGATATAAATGCACAAGGCAATGGAGAATCAGGCTCATAATTTGCAACTGTGATCAGGTAAAACATGCATGGTGTGCATGTATGCACACACACACATGGAGATTTCTAAGATTTCTTTTGCTTCATATTTTAAACAGGTAAATTAATTATTCTGTGAAATCTAGCTCCTCCACAGAATGCCAAGGACTAATTTATATCAATATTTTTGCAAGAACCTTTTATCATTCACAACCAAAGAAAATAAATGTATCATTTAACTTGATTTAACATATTTATACCATAATATTAATGCCAGCTGAGCATTATTTCAATCAGACAAAGCTCTGAAAATAAAAAAGTAACAAAACAAATTTGCTTTCCAAAATGGGCCAAACTAATTAAAATTCATACACCTCCATAATTTTGGAGTTGTTTGGGTCAAGATCCTGAACTGATCTTTGTGTCTTGACTTGCATTGTAACTTGAAACACAGCAGGATGTTTTAGTTTCAGGGGAATTACATTAAAGTTTCAGGTTCTTTCAAACACAAAGCTCAGTGTAAGTCCACAAGAAATAAACATGAAAAAGGAAGGTTAATATGAACATTTCAATTCATTTAATAAATATTTTTTTAATTTTGAAAGAAATAATGAATTTCTAATTTTTTTCTTTACTTCTTTTCTCAAGTGTAGTAGATGGATTTGATCTGGATTTACACTGTTCAGAACAAGACCAGAATTTGCTTCTTAATCATATACTTATTTGTTAGTTATTGGCTTAGAACCTCAGACGGAAGTCTATTTCCATCCATAAAATGCCCAATGGGCTGTCTCTGTTTGGAAAGACTCATGGCTTAACCTCAGGGCCTTAGGGTATACTCCATGATGGTATGTAGGCACCTACATCCCATTTTTAGGTACCACTGCTATCCACCTTACTGGTAGGTGCCTATGTTTTTGCCACTGGATATGTGCCCTTCACTGTAGGCCTTCAGGGGCCTATTTCCTGTTTAAGCCCCAGAGTAATTCACAAACCAGGAAAGATAAGGGTATGTCTACACTACAGAGTTTTGTCAGAAAAATAGCCATTTTTCTGACAAAACCTGAGTTACGTCCACACTGCAATTGCGTTCTTCCGAAAGTAAATCGAAAGAACAGAGGGGTTTTTCCGGCATTGTTAATCCTCTTTCTACAAGGAAGAAGCCTTTTTCTGAAAGAGCTCTTTCTGAAAAAGGCATGTGTGGACGGGGAAGGGGAGTTCTTTCAAAAGAAGAGGCAAGAGGAAAAAGCACAGGTGCCTTGGTGGCTACTACGTCCATAGTAATCACAGCTTAAATGCGAGATAGTGTCCATTCAGTGTGGATACTATCTTGCGATAAAGCAGATCACTTTTTCGATGCACTTTTGTGTGTAGACGCTCTCTTTTGGAAGACTTTTTTTTTGGAAAATCTCTTCCAAAAAAAGGTTCTTCCGAAAGAAGCCTGAAGTCTAGACATAGCCTAGGTGTTATTGCCACTAAATCACATGCAGGAACTTGATCTCACAGGCATACTCAGATGCTGTCTATTAGATTGGACTTCTTATGGAACTCCATACCAAACAGCAGCAGAGAATCCTCCTTTGTCCTGCTCCAGAGAGTGCCCAAACTATTAGGGATTCAGAGTCATTCTAACTCTTTCACTGGCCCAATTAATATTTAATTATTCAATTATTTAATTAAGTGCAACTACTTCAACAGGAGAGACTGAGGGAGCCCTAAATCAAATATCTCATAGCCTAGTGATCAGAGAGAAATCACTTAAGAGGTGGGAGATTCCTATGCAATTTTTTTCTCTCTTAGGGTGGGAGTGGGCCTTGAGCCAGGAGTCACTTGGGTGAGTATCCTGTTCACTATGCTGAAAGTTATAAGTGAAAGTTGTTTGGTCCCACATGCCACTTAGGCAGCCAAATATCTTTGTTCCTTCATGAATTGAAATCAGAGCTAGATGCTTTCTAGAAGTCCAAACTAAGTTACTAGAGGGAGGTGGGACTTTCTAGTTGGCTAACTTTGGTGACTCCCTGCTTAATTTGTTGGCTTTGCAAATTGTGGCACAATTTGGCCGCATTTTTATATTGGAGCCTAGGCACCTGATCAGGCTTTGTGGAATGCACCATTGTTTCTGTGCTTTTATAGATGCCCAAAAGTTACATGTTGCAATGTGCAGTGTCACAAAGTCTTAGAGCCTTTCTGGATCTGGGCCTCGTGCTCTGATTCCATAGCTGATAACATATAAATAGCTGTGAATTCATGGCAAGGATTGTTTGACTTTATTTAACGCTGGAGAAGTAATTAGAAGGAATAATGTCAACATTCTGTTCAACTTATTGTTAATCCCAGTGCGTGGTTCAGAGTACTAATTTCTCAGGAGGTACACAGAATCAGCGTTTCATTCCTGAAGAACTGCTAAGATTCACAGAAGAGGGAGAAAAAGAGCCATAGAAGATTGAGGTTGTGGAAGTTTTGGGTCAGGAGATTAGTTGGACGTCTTTGAAATTGAAAATGCATTTTCATAATAAGTTTTATGCACCTGCACATAATATTATCCATGACATTCAAAAATTCCTGAGCTGAGTGTATAAAAGTTTCCACATAAATTAGTAGATGAAATTCAAAACTACATTCACTAATGCATAAGAATGCCAGTGTCATTGAAAACTTTATGCATGGGTCTTTGTGTTTTCAATGCAAATGCATTTTCTATTTCCCTCAGCTCCCTGGGCTTCCAAACTTCTGTTTCTCCAAGATCATCTGGCTCCAGGTCTGCCAGCCTTCATCCCTCCTGGAACTGGAAACCATATAGCCCACTCCCCAGAAATTATTTCAGTGATTAGGAGAGACAAGCTCAGGAGAACAGGAAGAGAGGGCTATGGAAAATTCTTCTAGGTGGAAGAGAACTTGTATAATATAAAAAGTTAAATGTCCTGATTAATTTCCCATTTACTCCAATTTTACACTGGTGTAACTCCATAGATATCAATGGCATTATTACTGACTTGTACCAGTATCAGTAGCCCCTCTAACCTGTACTGACATTGGACCATCATAACAATGAGAGTACTACATATGTCAAAGGTTGTAACAGAAATTGCATGATATAATACTGCATTATCTGAGAAATAACATTTCATATATTTTAAGACCATATTGTAATATATGTGACAAAAGTGGCAGAATTAAGGTTACAGATGCAATTTTAACTAGGTCATTTCCTGGCTTGTAAATGTTTATAGAACACTTCCATTCAGAACTAAGATGTAAGCTAACACCCCAGGAGAAAAGTATTACTTGACATAAATACAAGTGAGAACATTGCACCCTTACTGATTTCGTAGTATCATTTTAAATGAAATTTATAACATCTCTTATAAGTTGTAAGAAGTAATGATAACTTAAACAGCAATGCAACAATCCCTCTTCAGATAGATCAAAGAATATTTATTCATTCTCAACCCTACCTTCACTTGCATGACGGTCCCTAAAAACGTTTTTGGGATGGATGTTAAATCCTTCTATATCATGCACTGAAGATGCTCTCCTTATACTACAAATGCTTTCCTTTGATCTGGAATGAGTTAGTGGTGTACTCGTCTGCAGTGTATCTGGGTATAGTCGGTCCCATTGCCGTTTAGGTGATGAATGGTCAAGAGGTCCTGATATATTAACCAAAGGAGAACATTTGCTGGGCTGTATCAGTGCTTTTGTGTCATCCACTTCAGAAGGGCTGCAGCTTTCTTTCGTGGGGGATTTAAAGCGCTTCATAGCCACTGAGTCATCACTGTGCTTAGATGAATCTACTACAACTGCATCAGGGTCTTCCTGTGGTAAGGACTGCTTTCTGTATGTTAAGAGTCTTAATCCAGGTAACTTGAATCCGAAAAGTCTGCCTAGATACAAATTAAATAAAAAAGATAAATTACTAAAATGAATTGCTTGTGATAAAAAATCTTTGTTCTTTTACAATGCCAGTTTGGTATATAGAAGCACCTGTCATAAGTAATATGTTAACAGAAATCTAATAGCGCATGCTGATTAGCAACAGAATGTATAAATAAGAAATATTATATACAAGTAATATTGCTTTAGTTATCTTTGGTTTATGCCTTAGTTAAACAAAAGTTTTGGGAAACTTTGTGGCAGATGATATCCTATGTTTCAAAAGAGGTCAGACTAGTTTACCTAATGGTTTCTTCTATCTTGAAAAATCTACGAATCCATGAAAGTCATGAAATAATATATAACTGCCACATTACTAGGCAACCATGTTATTAACTACATAGTTGTGTTTTTTGTTGTCAGTTAAACTTCATACACTTAAAAATGAACTTTTGCTATTTCACTGAAATCCATTTATTTACTCTATAATTTAAATAAAAATGTACACACCCTATTTCTCCAAACAGGAAAATTAAAGTTGAGTTTCAATTTTACCATCATCCCAGTGCAACAGAACCATATTCCATATTTGTACATTTAAACTGTGTAATTTGTCTCTAGACATTTACAAACAGAAAGGAAAACAACCACATTTTACCCTCACTTACATCCATGCAACATAAATACTTTCAGTTCATTTGCACATAACTAAGCATAACACACTGCATCTCACGGTGGCCTGTATAATGATGAATTGATGAGGATGCACCACAATAAGAAGTACATATAGCAGAGGAAGTACACAAAATGGAGTAATTAAAGAAAATGTGGAGAAGGGGTGGGAATGGGAACTGCAAAAAGAAACCAAACAGCAAATCCTTCAAGTATAATGTAACCCAACTAGCAAATGGAAACACTAATGCTTTTGACATACAGAGAACACAGTAACAGAAATTACCATAGAAGCTAGTTGAATAATGTAAAAACCCTCATCAAATAATTTAAATGATGAAAAATGCAACATTTAATTGAATAAGCATAATGATTAATATTTATTTTAGGATTTTCTATGACCATCCATTACATAGCATTTGAGTGCCTCCTCAATTAAATCAATAGTGATAATTATTTCTCTTGAAATAACCCCACAGGGACCGAGTTTTGATGTCCTGAAATAGCGCTATTGCGGAAAAGCAGAAGTCTGCGATTATGCAAATGAAGTACGGGATATTTAAATCCCCACTTCATTTGCAATTTTGGATGTCTACATTTGCATTCCTCCCTCGAAGGAGGAATCAAGTGTAGACATACCTAACACTTCTCCCTATAGGAGGGAAATACTCCTTATGGGATTGGATTTGGTTTTTGGTTGTTTGCAGGCAGTTTTGATTAGTAGTGTTTGTTGCTAGTTAATGTTCATTAATCTATAAAACTGAGATTAAACTGCTCAGGCTTTGACTCATGAAAAGACAGAATACTGAAATGTTTTGAAATATTATGTCTTTCAGGGAAGCATATTCACAATAGCTTACGCACAGCAAATGATAGCACAGCTTAGCCTATTTAATTTTGAAAATGAAAGTACTAGACTGTCAGTATGTAACTTCTGAATTTAATACTAAATAAATGTATGTGAGATTTACATACTGTACTCCATAGGAAACCTCCATTCATATCCAGTGTAATGTACATATAAAAATCTCCATTACATACATCAAGAGAGAAATGTGAGATGGACAACCGCTGGAGATCCTAGTTTTCAATCTGTGCAATCAGGATTCAATAACAGTACATCTTGGGAGCTGTTCTGAAAACTTTTTATCTATTTCCCCTAACAAACTATGAATACTTGAGTAAATTACCCACAGTTATAAATTAGTGAAGTACATAAAAATCATTTTATAGGTTTTTTTAATGCCCATTAAATTGAGTTACAAAGCAGTTTATAAATCACTTTTGCAGGCTTATTACATTGAGGGTCAAACAATTACTATAATACTTCTTTCATCAATTACATTGTACTTGCTTTAAAATACCATTCATAAGATTTTCTTGCATTAGATACTGTTAAAGGCTTTTTGCTGGCATGCTCTATTTTAGTCATATTCATGGTGGTGCAGATGGTCTTTTCTGCTTCACTAGGTTAATATGACCATGTTAGACTGCATTACTGATTTAGCTGTCTAGCTGTAGTTCAGCTGGAAAGAATACATAGTGAGAATTTTGCTCATTGTTAAGACTCTCAGGCATGAAATAGAAAATACATATGACTATCTCTTTGCTATTCTTCTTTAAACTGAAATAAATTCTCTAAAAGTTAAAGCCCCCATTTTCTGCTTTTTAACCTGAATATCCTTTAAAATGTGAGGATTGTGGTTCATGTTCAAAGTATGGACAACGAGCCTTATAATGTGCTGAGTATTTGTCATAATAAAAAAGTCAGATCCCTTCTGCGGTACTGTAGCTGAGGCTTGCAAAATGCCCATCCACAATTTGTCTGAGTTGCACAGTACATTCTTACTTAGTGCAATAATATAACATAACCTGAAGCAAACATTCACGGCCCCAGGCCAAAAGTCCCAATGTAGACAAAAGTGTCAATGGGAGTTTTCCGTACATAAAGACTACAGGGATCAGGTGCATTTTTTTAAATCTGTTTTAGAAACATATGCTGACTGAGGTAATTTTGCTTAGACTATGTCTACATTGGCATTTTTATCAGTAAAACTTTTGTTGGTCAGGCACATGAACATCCCCATTCCCAGACCATCAAATCTTTCACTGACAAAAGTGCCAATGTGAATATAAAAGATCTCAGTAACCTTTTTCCTCCAAACCTCATCCCCCAGAGGCTCCTACAACAGGACTGCAGAGGGAGCATGAGAACTGAATCACTGTAACCCAGACTGTCCCCTCCTCTCCTAGTAAGGGCAGTCAGGCTTTCTATCATAGTACAATCTCCTCTGATGCTGTATATCCTGACTTTCTGAATGATCTCCCCTTAGTGCTTGTGTAATTTCATCAAAAGCTGCTCCTGGCTTCAGCCTAGGAGATCTTTGTGTAGCTCTCCAATGTACAATGGTGAAAATTTTTCATGCTTTCCAAGCTTTTGAACACCAATCCTTAACAGTCCACTGGGTTCTTGGAATGGGCTGAATGATTATTGTTGAGGAATCTTTTTTTCATTAAAGGAAAAGATGGACTCCAGTTGAACATGGAAGGAAGCCTTCTATCTTCCATTGTTCTGTGTTGAGGCTTCATGAAAAAAGCTCTGACAGCTAGTAGAGAGCCCTAACTTAGCTTGTTTCCACCTTGGAAAATTTTCATATATGCCTAAAAAGCAGGTATCACAGAGAGAGTCAGTATAGCACTGTATTCAAATCTGGAAAGGCTGAACTTCCAGTTATCGGACCTGACATGGGTGTGGTTAAAATTGTTTTTCAGTTGTGATTCTGTGCAAAAGGTAAAGTGGGCTAAGAGAGACATAACATAGCCTTCCTTTGGTAGGAAACTATAGAGGGCAAACAGTCTCAGGCCTAAGGCGGGGTACTGAATGGAAAAATGTAGGGGCATTTGGAAAAGTTCTCTTTTCATGTCACTAAAGTGATGGTATTAATGCCATGATTTAAAACTACGACTCCTACATCATTTTATGGCTTTCCAGGTGCTTCTTCTGTGTAGAGTTAAAGAGGCAAGTGATTGTAAAGTAGACATTTCAGCAAAAAATGAGCTGAACAAAGGTTTCCATGGTAACCCTATGCTTCTAAGTTACAAGAAATTCCTAAGCCTGGCCTACATTTACAGTTCTGTATCAATGGAAGATAATGGTGTTTGGCCTGAAAACTTCCCCAAGGGTCTTTACTGTGCGGTTGGCACCAGTTATACATCTCCTAAATTCTCCAGAATTCATGCAGTGCGTATTTGCTTACACAACATCTTCATTGCAGCAGAGTCAGAGATGTGCCTAAGGCTGAATATCTCAATTTCAGTACACTTGCTGAAGGCATTGGGATTTCCGGTAAATTCAGAAAGCTCTACCTTAATTCATACTCTTTCTTTAGTATTTCTCAGTACATAGTGGATTCCAGGTCTCTTACCTTAACATTACCTTCTCCAAACTGGCCAATGGTAGCTCCAAGATTATTCTGGTGATGGGGACAGTGTGCAAAGCTTCTGCCCTCCTCACCCGAGCGTGCAGCATTCAGAAAGCTTCTCTGAGCAGTGTGTGGGGGCAGGGAAATCAGGGAGCTGGGCTGAGGCTCTTGCTGTGCCCATGGGCCAGATCTGGCTGCTTGGTAGGCCGGATCCAGCCTGCAGGCCATATTTTGCCTGCTCCTGTACTAGACAGATACCTCAAAGGAGCCAAAATGCCTCCTTTGCACAACGAAGAGTCAAAGATGAGAGTTGTCAGAGTGTTTAATTAGCACAAGCCATAGCTTCTTCCAGCTGGAGAGCCCTAAAACCCTGCTGCAGATACCCATGGGCTACGTCTAGACTGGCGCGCTTTTGTGCCAGAGCTATGCAAATGAGGCTCAGCGTTGGAATATCGCCGAGCCTCATTTGCATAGCTAATGAACCGCCATTTTCGCGGAAGAGGCTCTTGCGCAAGATGGGGCTGTCTACACTGCCCTTTCTTGCACAAGAAAAACCCTTTTGCGCAAAGCCGTTATGCTGATTATTTTCAGGTATAACGGCTTTGCGCAAAAGGGTTTTTCTTGCGCAAGAAGGGGCAGTGTAGACAGCCCCATCTTGCGCAAGAGCCTCTTCCGTGAAAATGGCGGTTCAATAGCTATGCAAATGAGGCTCGGCGATATTCCAATGCTGAGCCTCATTTGCATAGCTCTGGCGCAAAAGCGCGCCAGTCTAGACGTAGCCATGGGGTCCTGATGTCCAGGTGTTGTCAGGTAACAATAGTATGGCAACCAAACTTCCACAAAGTAGATCAGAATGAATAACTAGTCTATCTGTATAGCTTTGGGATGTTATGTCAGAACAAAGAAAACAGCTTGGCTGGCTTTTGTGTAATCACAGTAACTGCCTCCTTGTAAGTAGACAGATAGGATTTCTAGACAAAGGATGTGAAACTATGTGTACTGTATTGTCCACAGCTGGATCTGTTCACCAGCTCTTATAATCACAGCAATTCAAAATTCGTCCTATTTCCAGTACTTCAGTAAGTAGTAATGTAAGTAAGTAAGTAATTTAAGTACCAATGTAAGTAATGGTCAGGCTAGAGAGTCCCCTGACAGACATCCCACATTCACTGTCCAGACCATGGATTTACTCAATAATGCAGGTCTTCTCAGACTTTCCCTGAAACTGAGCCGAGTGACCTATTTGTGGGAGCAGCAAAGGGACTGCTCTTTGGTGACAGACTGATGATTGCATGTTATCAAAAATGCAGAGGCAGGCTACTGCTGAATTCCAGCTTTCAGGTTGGAGGAAAACATCTAATCACTCATAAAACAAAATGTGCAGAGGTTTTGTTATGTGGGTCTCATCAGACTCAGAATCAAGAGGAACAAATTTCTTTTCAGGAAGAAAATCCCTAAACATTGAGTCCCTGGCCCAAGTAATAGCAGATGTTCAAATGCACCTGCGAGCCTTTGCTTTCCCTGGGATTATCAGACCAAAGAATAATACATCATAGCTATGATCAACACTATGGGTTTTCCACCTCTTTTTATACATGCTCTCAAATATAGAGGCATATACATGTGTGAGTCGTTTTCTTGCCCCTCCCCCAATCATCTCATCTGTTTGCTTTGTTGTTCTCTCCTTCTTTACAGAAAGAGGAAAGCATCTCCAGGTGCCAAAGTGGGAACTGGAGCAAGATAAAGGAGCCCCTAACTGTTACTAGTTCTCAGCAACCTCCTCTGAGTATGTCTTCATCCATTGTAACTCAGTAACATGGACTTTTAGTTCTGGTATTTCAGTTACTCTACTTCCTATTTTATGGAAAAGTTGAACTTTTATTTCACTTTAAATTCTTCTGCAGCTCCCATGTTTCTAGGACATCATTGCTTTGTTTATTCCTCCTTTTATGTTGGAATGTTATTTTATCTCTCTGGTTGTCTGAACACATTGACAATGTGTTTATTTTATCTCTTACCTATCTAACTGGATTTTATTACATAGTTCCTTTTTGCTTATATTAAAAGTCTAGGCATATTAGAGGTTTTTGTTCTGTTTTGTTATATCTGGTTCAAAATCAATGAAAAGGAAAGTAAGCCATGTTTATAGGAGACTCCAATTATAGTAGGTGTCAACTTTTGCTCCATCTATCTCATGTCATTTAAAGTTTTAGGCAGAAAAGAATGTGTTTTAGTCCCTTAAACCAAAAATAGTGTTTCTTATGGTAATCTTTTTTGTCACATAGTAATTTCAAAAATGAACACATTTATTTGTAAATAATTATTCAATAAAAATGTCAATCACAGTAAATAAATTTGATATACAATGAATTATTCAGCCAGCATTATCCATGTCTTCTGCCACAAAATATAATAGTCTTGAAATCTGAGAAAGAATGTATCCTATTCATCATTTTGGACTGGCAAGAAGTTGCCAGCCTTTATCATTACTAGATCACCAGACTTTATCAAGTAGATAGCATTTGTTGCAAGATCAGGAAGTGAAAACCCGAGGAGAAGAAGTCATATTCCAAACACTAATTCATACAGTTGGTCAACTTTCCATCATATAGTTTATTTCACCTTTAGGTAAATAGATTAGTTTGCTCGGTGTATTCAGGACTTACAGTCAGAATAAGCTGAAAACCTTCACTGCAATTGGGTTTTATCTTCATATAGGTTAACTTAGATTTAACAATTCAGGGTACATCTACACAGCAGGCCTAAAGTCAAATTAAGCTATGCAACTTCAGCTACGTCAACTGCGTAGCTTATTTCAAAATAGCTTAACTTGGCTTTCTGCTCTATCTACACAGCAGGAAGTCAAAGGAAGAACACTCTTTCTTTGACTTCCCTTACTCCTTGTGAAATGAGGTTTACCATGAGTCAGAGTAAGAAGTCCTCCAGCTCGACATTATTTTGAAATAAAGGCTTCTAGTGTAAACGTGCATTATATTATTTTGGGATTGTAAGTTATTCCAAAATAACGCTGCTGTGTAGACATACCCTCAAGTGTTATAGTTACAGTTTTGCAGAAAAGATTATTCAGAGAGCTATGGCATGAGCTGAGCTACTCTCTGATAGGGTAATGTAAAACTCAGAAATAATAGACACAGAAGACAAGTAGTAAGAGGATAACAACAGATTGATTTACCTGAAGAAGAGCCACTTGAAAGGTTGTTGCCATCTGAAATACAATTAAACTAGATTTACAGACAGCATTAGATTTTAAAAAACCTATTAAGAAAATAAACATTTAACAGGTGCTTTAAAAATATGAGTACTGAGATTGTTTACAGAGGAAAACAAGGGAGAATATAACTTTTCTGTACATTGTCTAAGCAAATTATTATAATAGATTGTATATGTGAATTGCAAAAGAACTGTTCTGAAACATAATTTTTTCTCTTTGCAAAATTTCAGAACTGCTCAGCTCGTTGCATAAAATAGGGTCAATTTCCCATTTAAGAAGTTAATTAATAGAATGGCTCTGGTATAAAATTGAAGTAAATGAGATTAGAGTCAAGCTCACATTCAGTAAAATTGAGCTATTTATATTCATTTACTGACCTTCATCAAGCACTTTAAGAACTCTAAGTGAAAAAGAGCAATGGACATACTATTTATGATTGTTATTCCATTTTAAAGAGAGGAAAGATTGGATGCTGAAAATCTAAGTGATTTATTTGGCATCTTCATGGGGTAGGCAGTAAGGCTTTGCCTTCTGGGTCTGACACATATTTACCATGTAACTTTGGAAACATCACATAACCCCTTTGTATCTGACTTATTCCATCTGTAGAAGTGCTTGAGATCTGCAGATTGAGTGACCAAGAGGTGAGGAACTTCTAACGTGTATACAAAGTTAGGAAACAATTCTAGAATTACAGATTGGAAAAACTAAGAAGTGATTATAATAACCCTTGTTTAATTAAGTAATACATTTATTTAATTTAATATCAGACCTGACCAGCAGTCAGGGACTGTGTAAAAAATAAATAATCATAAAATTGTAGGACTGGAAGGGACCTTGAGATGTCTTCCGGTTTAACCTGTGCACTCAAGTATTATCTAGACCAGGGGTAGCCAAACTCTTTGAGGGTATGTCTACACTACAAAGAGTACTGTAGTTATTTCAAAATAATGCGTTTAAACACAAAATGCATTTCAAAATAGCATTTTGCTGTTTCGAAATAGCTCACCCACACTGACTGGAGGCTGAATCGCATTTAAGGCCGCCGGAACTGGTTCTGGCAGGGCATCAGGTCAGGAGTTAGCCTCAGGCAGCAGC